>RJWH01000787.1:394343-575373 GCA_004363575.1 Solenodon paradoxus | reverse complement strand
TTATTTTTTAAAGGAAAGTTTCAGGCAGGCATAAAGGCAAGTAGGCAGGCAGGTAGGAAGAGAGAGGAGGGAAACATATTTATTTATTTTTTTATTTAGTTGCTCATCTTGGTTATTCCTTCCAGTCCTGGGTCTTGATCCTGAATCCTTGGGATGGATGTGGGCTCTGTTCACAAGGCCACAAGGATGTGACAAGTTTTTGCTGTTTTAAACCAGTGTGTGGCAGTTTGTTGTGGTGTCCACAGGAAATTAACACACCAACCCTGTCCCCAGCATCTCACATCCATACACTGTCTTACCTGAACCCCAGAGCAATTCTTGAGAGTGATGGTAGGTAGCACATAGGTGTGCTTCTCTCTGTGTGTGACACACCCTACCACGTGTTGCATGTGCTCCATGCCTTTCCTGCAGTCCATGAATATTTACTGAGTATCTGTGAAATGTTCCCCGTTGTTCAGGAGTTACAGACCACTCCTGCCACGTTGAGTTTTCCACAGGCAAAATGAAAACCTTCTCTGGAATTCCTTTCGAGGTTTAAATGCCATGGAAAACAATGAAAGCCCTGTGAGGGGAAGAGATTGATGGAGGGAGGTCCACCACAGAGGGGAGTCTGGGACACCTCTGGAGATGGCGCTGCCAGAAATCAGAGGAATGTCAGTGAGTGAGAGGGACAAGACCTCTAGAGGAGTGTTCGGGGCAGAGGACCGGCAAGGAGGGGGTGCCGGTGGAGCAGACGGAGTATTTGAGAGAATCCAGAGCCAGCATGGGCGAGTCGAGGAAGGACGACATGTGGGTGACTAGGCTGGAGAGACACGTGGTGCTATGAAAGCCAGAAGGGGTTCGGTACTTGCTCTGGGTCTGGAGGGAAGCCTGCAGAGGGCTTGGGCTGCAGAGCTGGGAGAGGGAGCCTCTTCTCTGGCAGGGACTGTGCCTTCTCTCATCCACAATTGTGAGTGGATTCGCCAGGCAAGATGCAGTCCAGACTCCTGAGAGAGAAACAGAACAAAGGGAAGGATGAGGACCTGTGTGGCACGGCTCTCTGGTCCTTGTTCCAGCTTTTCAAGTTCCTGACCTCATTCCTTCCTCACTTCACTCCTGTGACTAAGCACTGAAGAAACAATCGCCTCTATTTTGAGACAGGAAACTGGAGCCAAGAGAAGCTGACTTGCTGATCAAGGTCACTGCAGTGACCCTTCACACCCCATGGGAGTCCGGCCTCCTGACCTCTGTCTACCCCAGGCGCTTCTGAAAGCCGAGAGTCCCCAGATGGCTGTCTCCATCCTTCCTTACATCACAGACCTCGGCGGGGGTCCTCCAGCAGTTCCCCCAGAGAAGGCGCCGCCAACCATTTCGGAGGAAGCTGAAATGAACACTTGGGACCTGGCAGACTAAAATAAAGAGCGTCACCAACGGGGTATCACCCGCAGTGAAACCATCTGCTTTCACAGAGCAGCCGAGAAAGTTCCATGTGGCTCTGTGTCGGGCTTGCTCCAGGCTGTGTTGGATCCCGGGTAGACCCACACTCCTCAGGCATGTAGACCCGGGCAGCAGGGTGGATGGAAGTGCAAGACAGCATGTCAGAAAGGTTGCTTTCTTTGCTTTTCTGCAAACGTCTGGTTTGGGTGTCGAGCCTCTGCTAGAGTTAGGTGTGGATGTGTCCTTTCAGCCACGGGGACATCACCTGGCGACGCGTCTGGGCTCTGGGTGTTTGCCGGCCCCCAGGACTGTGCAGACAGAACATGCACCATCCAGGCTTCAGGTGTTAGTCTTCTCTCTGTCCCTCTCCTTCCTGGTCACAGCTCCATGCAGGAGAACTTTCTACAAGTTTCTACGAGTGCTGCCTCGCTCTGGTAAAGGAAAGGAAGACCATCCCAGGCATATACTGCTGCCCTCAGGACTCAGTGAGATGCACACCCAGATCTGCCTCTCAGACGTCTTAGATTCCATCCCAGTCTGACTGTGCAGACCTTCTCACGCACCCCAGGAGCCTCCTGCTCTAGAATTCTCTAAACCTCTCCTCTCAGAGGGTGTAACTACTTCACACTCCTCCCTGGACTTGGCAGGAGGAGTCTCCCAAGGTCCCTTCACCTCTCTTCTGCTTTTACTCCAGCTCAGACATGCTTTCTGCTGTCTCCAGGTCAAACATAATTGACCCTCTCCATGCATTCTTTTAACTCTTTTTCTGTGTACTGGGCAATTTAGGCTTGAAAAACTTAACATCTCAAAATTGCATCCTTTATTGCATGTGACTTCTTCTGGGCCATCACTTCTCTGAGCCAATAAACCTTGCAATCAATGTTGCAATGGACACAGGGGTGCACATGTCTTTTCAAATAGTGCTCTGAGAAAAAAGGAAAAACGGAGCTATTATGCTCCCAACTTCTAGCTGTATTGCGATGTTATAGTCATCAAAACAGTATGGTATTGGGATAAAAACAGGCCACATCAATGGAACAATAGGGAATCCAGAAATACATAGACCATTGATTTATGAAAAAGGAGCCAGGAGCCTGCAATGGATGAAGTCTCTTCGACAAATGGCATTGGGAAAACTAAATAGCCACACACAAAGGAACGAATCTAGACCACAGCTTTACACCACACATAAACAATAATTCAAAACAGAGAAAAGACTTGAATGTAAAACCTGAAACTACAATACTTACAAGAAATTCTAGTTGATATACTCCTTGATATCAACCTGAGATATCGGTCTTTGGGGCTCTGAGTCTGATGAATCCAATAAATAAAACTCAAATAGATAAGCAAATAGATAAACAAAAATAAAGATCAGATTACATCAAACTAAAAAGCTGCTGGACAGTGAAAGCAACCACTACCGAAATGCAAAAGCAACTTACTGATTGAGAGGAGAGTCGCAATTGACACATTCAACAAGAAATTCGTATCCAAAATAATATAGATAACTCACATAATTCAACAACAAACAAAAACTGCACAGAAGACCTGAATAGACACTTCTCAATGAAGACACAGAGGTGACTAATAGGTACATGAAGGAATGCTCATCATTGCCTGTTACTAGAAAAATGCAGATCGGACCATACTTGTGAGGATGGTCTGTATAAAAAGATAAGAAGCAAGAAGTATTGGTGAGGGTTTGGAGAAAAAGGAGCTCACTCACTGTTGTTGAGAGGAGGCTGGTAGGGCTACTCTGGAAAATAGTATGGTGGGTTCTCAAGAAATTGAAAATGGAACTACCAATGGATTTAGGAATTTCACTTTTAGCTATCTAGCCTATGGTGTGTTATTTTGGGGATTATCAGTACAGTGATAGCTTGCTATCATGATTTTTATTATTCTATTAAGATTTACCTTGTATTTCTCCACCTGTGTGGTTCAAGATGCCCCAAGACCACCCTCAGGTCCAGTGATTTGATCGGAGTCACAGAACTCAGAAAAGCCATTATACTCGTTGTTATGGTTTATTACAGTGAAAGTTTACAGATCACAACTGGCAAAGAGAAGAGGCACCCAGGATGGTCGAGGAGAGTGCCAGTCTAAGATTCCAGTCGTTTCTTCCAGCAGACTGTGCAGACAGCATTCACTTTTCCTGGTGCTCATGGAGTGTGGTGAACCAGGGAAGCTCACTTGAATCTTGTTCCCAGAGTTTTGGGGGCTGGTCACCTAAACATTATGTACAGACACTGTGTCTGACCTGACTCTCCATACGTCCCACTTAGTCCTTGACCCTGGGCCTCCCATCCCAGGTCACGTTGCTGGCACGGACTCGGGTGTAAGTTAAGGCTTACAGATGAGTAGAGACCCTTTCTAGGCAGGACATTTCAAAGGCTTGCCTCCCGGGAGCTGGGGCAAAGGACACATCTATTTTTGAATAATGTAAATCCTTTCATGCCACCTCTATTTTTACCTTAGTGAAATTCATGATATTTCATCCTACGCTTGCACCATTTGGGCCTGTTTCTATGATTTTAATAATCTGGGTTCTCTCCCCTTCATCTTTCTCCACCCTTTTCTTCCCCAGTTAAAGAACTGACTCACTTTGAACCCTTTTCCATTTTGCATTCCACTGGTCTCCTGAATCTCTCTGAGTCTGCACCTTCTTTTAGTCCTCAGTGTCAAGGTTACTGTGGGTCACTTGGACCTGGACAAATACCTGCTAACTGGCCTCTTCATCTGAATCTCTACTCTAATTGACCCTCCACACTGATTCCAGAGGGACTGCGCTAAACAGCACCACTAAGTCTTATTCTTCACTTAGAAGTCTTTGTGGACGCCTGCTCTTCTTAATGTTTAAGCTCTTTTGGCCAACAAGGTTTTGGTTAATTTTCTGGCTTTTTTACCTGTCACCTCCACCCCTATCTTCTGAAAAGGATGTTGTTATTCAAATAAGGTTATTTGCATCCCTACATTATTGTTCTCTGCATATGCACTGTTTTCTTCTTTCTCAGCATCTTCCCAAGTTCCTCCTAGAGACACCTTCCTGACCCTCCTGGGTGCTTCTATAGCACTGGGAACAATCCCACAGTTCTTTTTTCTTTATACTGTAATGTTTTTAACTCTGTTCTTGGTGCACAGGATATACTGGATAAATGCTTGTCAACTTAGTTTATAGTGAGCAAATGATACAATCTGCAGTATATCTGACTCTATATATTAAAGAGGTATTTTTATATACAGAGTTTTGTTACAGATTGATTGCCAAACACAATGAGATTAGACTTCTGATTCTCATTTTTTCCTTTTTATAGACTGCGGTTTTAAAGGAAGCATCTTTTATTTTCATTTAAAAATCCCTAGCAGTTTCTTCTTTACTCCTTCCATTGCTTTTTGTCTACATAAATCAAATCTTTTTTTTTTTTTTTCTCCCTTCGCACTGAGATGTCTGCTTTGGAATTAGCAAGCTGCTCCATTGCTGTAAAGCAAATCGGATACTCCTGGAAGATTCTGCTGTATGAGAAAATATTTATGACATTTGAACACTGGAAGCACGTTATCATTTACTAGCTATTTTAATACCGTGCTCTTTTTTCATTTTTGCTTCTGCTGCCTGAATGAAGTCTGGACAGTTGCCCACACTGCCACCTTGTGGGAAAGTGGAACTATAGCCGGCAGGTTATTTCTAAGAAGGACAATGTCTCCTCTCTGGCTGCTTGCGCAGGAGAAAGGCCACGTGAGGGCATGGTGAGAAGGTGGCCACTTACAAGCTAGGACGAAACCTGTCACCAGGAACCAACCATGCTGGCACTCTGACCTTGGACTCCCCGCTCTCCAGAAATGTGATAAATAAGTTTTCTTTAAGCCACTCAGTCTGTGGTATTTGTTCTGGCCTGAGAAAACTAATAGGGTGGTGTATGTTGATCTCATCTAATCTGTGACTCACACACATTCAGTAAATTTCCATGTATGTTATTGAAGTTATTGTCGAATTCTTTAAGATAGTTTTTATTTAATATTTAAAGAAGCTCACAAATGTTTGTTGGAAATGGGTATTTTATGGAAATTGAGTACATGGGTCAAAACAGTGATAGTAAATGCAGATATAGGCACTGTCTAGAGGAACTTGTGAGAGAAAGCTCTGGAAAGACATAGAAATCACAAAGAAGGCTCTGGGCTCCTACAGGCCAGAGAGAGAAGATTTTTGAATTAATTTTATACAAATCTCCAAGCATTCAATTATTATCTGGGTTACTAATATGGTCTCAAATTATAGATCCCCTCTAAGCTGCACATGGCTAGACCCTCCCTGAAATTGTAACCAATATTCCTGTATTCAGATGGGAAAAATCATAGGAGTATCTTCCAGAATGTTGGTTTCAGGTGTCTTTTTTCCCTGTATAGACATGATGCAGTTTGTACAGTACTTTAGAAAAATAATAATGTAAAGCATTTTTATGATTACTATCAAGTGGAATGATAAGAGAAGAATCAAGTTAAAGGGAGCCCCATCTTGAGCCTAAGTAGTGTCTGCTGGAGAATTCCAACAGCTTTGGGTAGATCAGACTATCAGGGTGGACTGGGGAGGTAATATTGCATGAGGGCTAGGGAACTCTCTGAAGAACTCCTCCTAATGGAAGCAGAAACAGAATGCAGAGGAAACCAGTGGGGATCTGGATCTTAGAGCAAAGCTCTAGAGTAGAGGAAGGGCTGATCTGGAAACCAATATGGCGCTTGGGTCTAGGCTTGGACATCTGGCTTGCCATCACGGCCTCATGTTCAAGGAATCTTGGGGTGGGGACAGGGGACAGGGGAAATGCAGGCTTTAAGTTAAAATTTAAGAGAAATATTTTTACTAAAACTGATCGGCATTTAATCCAAGAAAGTGCTGCCTTGTTGATCAATAACCTGAGAAATGGATAAGGACTGTTCTCTCTGTATATACACATAACGTGGCCCTGGCAGCAAGACAAGAGTGCATGCTTTAAGAGTGCATGGCTGTTCCTGGGTTCATGCTGGTGTCTTTTTTATCATTATTATTATTAATGAGTATCTCAATTTTTAGAATCTGCACAGTATGTCCAGGGAAACAGTGTGAATAGATGTCTATGTTTAGATAATCACATGTTAATGAAAATCATATAATTTTGCATAATAATAATTATTCTGTCCCCTCTCCTGGCCCTGGGTCCCAAACTTGGGTCTCTGGGCTTTACATGATCTACAACTTAATTACTTTAGCTGCCTGAGTCATAAAGTTGGGTTGTATAAAAATAATAGTTACATAGGGTCTTGGTATCATTTAGATTTCATCCGTTCATATACTCAGATGTTCTTCATTTTCTCTGAATACTATGGCAGACTTAAGCTGGTTGTCTCTCCAGGAATTATACCATGCTTTCCCTCTATAGCACGAATTTTCCTGCTAAGGAGTTTGTGTGACGGGAGTGTGGGTGCTATGTAGAGTAGTTAACATGTGTAGGCTCCCAACTCAGAATGCCTGGGTTCGGGTTAGAATGTCAGCTCCACCACTTACTCTTAGTGTAACTGTAAGCCCTTCACTTCACCATCTCCCTGTTATGAAAAGGAGATGATGACAAAGCCTGGCCCATAAAATTTTGGTCAGGATCAAGAGTGTGTGTTGCTAGCATACTACCTGGAACATACAAAAGGTTCAACGAACGTTCTCCATTTTTATTGATGCCCATCCCCTTCTTGTGGAGTGAGTACTGATGGATATAAGCTACTCTATGGAATACATATCCCTGGCTACTGTAACTTGCAGAATAATGGGCACATGACTTGATAAAGGGACTTTTTTTTTTAACAATCAGGAAGCAGAATCCCTTACCCCACAATCTAAAGAAGGAAGCACACAGTTTTAGTTGCTGCTGGAAGACACCTTGGAATCCCATAGGGAGGGCTGCCAGAGAATGAAGGCTCTAAAGAGAACACAGAGGTGAATAATGAAGAGAGAAACTGTCTTGATTACATCATTTGAGCTCTGGATACAGCCTTGCCTGAAACCCAGATCTGTTTAGTCCCATGAGCTCATCAATTTCCTTGTGTCACAAGTCAAAGTGGTTTAATGTGACACCTCAGAAATTTTAGTCTAATGATCTGACTAATATCACCCATTACTTCCTGCTGCTCATTAAACATTTAGCCAATTAGTACATTAAGGTACACAGCCAATTTGACTTTGAATCATGTGATGTTGTAAGTTTGATATAAGGAATTAACACAACCTCATTGTATGTGCAGTTTGCTGACTACTTCTAGGCACATGGTGGTGTTAAGTTTCCTGACCCTCTTGGAGTTGGATGGGCCCAAGGAGTTAGCACCAGCAATGAGTTGCGAGTAGAAAAGGCTGTTATCACTTGGAGTTGAAGCATTAGATTGCAGGCTTCAGATCCCCTCTGAGCTTTCTCTCTCTCTTTTCACAGTGACAGTGGCTCTCTGGGTGGTGGCTGCTCCGTTATGCTGGGACCCTGCAGCAGGACAGTAAGCAGAGACCTACCAACCACAAGTCATGTGACGAGAGTGAGAAATAAATGTCTGTGGCTCTGAATCATGGAAACTTTGGCATCTTTATCTACTGTGACACCACCCGTCCTGAATGGTGAGAGGAGGTCTTCAGGAAAGTCTTCCTCACTTACAGTGTTTCTGTTGTACAGCCCTTTTGGAAAACGGCATGGAGATTCCACAAGAAAAATGAAGATGGAACTGCTATTTGATCCAGCAATCCTACTTCTGAGCATATACCCAGAGAACACAACATCTCTAACCAGAAAATATCTGCACTCTTATCTTTGTAGCAGCAGCATTCACAAGAGCCAAGATATGGAATCAATCCAAATGCCCATCAATAGATGAGGAAGTACAGTAGCTGCGGTCTGAATACTCAAGGAATTCTATGCAGATGTTAAAAAAGATAAAATTCTGCCTTTGCAACAATCTGGATGGAATTGGAGGTGATTATGCTAAGCTAGTGAAGCCAGAAAGACAAAGAGAAGGTCAAACCACAACAATATTCACAGGACAAAAGACTGTGGATATGAGGGGGCGAGCGAGGGGAGGGAACGAGGGCAGGAAGGAGTTAATACAGTGGGGGTAAGGACCCTAGAATTTGCTGGTAGGTGTAGTGTGAAATGCACACAGACAGGTGTGAATTCAGCATCCTGTGCATCGCAGAGCAATGCAAGCAAAAGAAATCATAACAAAAAATATCTTCCGGTTGCATCTTTCATTTTCAAGACATAGCCAGCAAGTAATGAAATGACTTATCTTTAAACAACTCCTCTTCCTCTTCGATTTGTCACGTTGTCTCTATCCTTTTTGACCTACAAATTATGAGATAGAGCTAAGCAATGAACATTTCCTGTGTATGCAAAGAAACAAAAAAGAAAGAACAAGAAAAAGAAAAATGGAGCTTTTCTCCTTCCAAACATTGATGAAAATCTTTATAAAGCCTCCACTGCATAGCACAGAAAGTTGGGATTGGGGAGAGGGTGGGGTGAGGTGAATGATATCTGTCTTTTCTCGTTTAAATGATCTCCTTCACTTTCAAGCCATCCATTCTGGTAAATGGTCATTCAGCCCTGTCCTCTCTAAGGTGGCACCTCACAAGGGAGCTGGACTTATGTGCCTTTGTGGCTGTGGGAAAGGAACCTTTAGATCTATGGAAGAGGCGTGACTTTGCTGATCTCTAGATGGCTTGGGATCACTTCTGGGTCACTTGTATGGGTGACCTTGAGGTGCAGTTGTTGAATTTGGGTTGTGCTTCCTCCCTCTTCTTCCATCCCTTTCACATATACTTGCCCTCCATCCTGTCTCCAGCTGGGTTACCCATCCTTATGGTCCACCTGGTTCTGCCAATTTACCTCTGAACATGATGACCTGGTGAGGCTAGCAGGGTTCCCACTGCAGTCACCTCCAGTTTTCTCACCAGAAATGCAGAGATTTCTAGGTTCCTTCCATCTGGGGTTGAGGCGGAGCTGAGGGAAACTCAGGAGTGCCAGATTAAGCTGCTTCTCCATCCAAATATGCTGAATCACCAATCCAATCTGTGTGGCTGCTCCATGCTGGGGGTGACATCAACGATATCTGGCAAAGCCTTTGGGCTATATAACCCTCTGTTTTGAAATTCTGGAGGTAGAAGGCATTGAACAGATTCTGGTTGCCTTCCCCTCTGTCTCATTCTCCTTTCTCCACTAGGTGGGAAAGGCTACCCATTTTCATGCAGGTGGGAATTCCACCATGTCATATTTTAGCAGTCTTTGTGCCTTGCTAAGAAAAAAATTCTATGTTCAATCCAGCCAGATGTGGTTCTTGATATGACAATTGGTGCTTCTGGAGGATATAGCATATATCTTGATAAACTATAGCTTTCAAAATATTGTTTTGAAGATTCTGTGTAAGTAGCCCAAAGGTGAAGCTTTCTCTTTGCAGTTCTGCTCTAAGAGTCCTATTCACACACATCCCTCTACTTCCTTGCTAAGATAGATGGATGCCTTTGGTTGATGAGAGAGAAGATCAAATACATGGAAATACAAAGACAAAACATCTCTGTCATTATTGCAGTGTCTTTAAGGGAAAGGCTCATATTTCACTTGTCTGCATTTCTTCATGGCACTCAGCACTTAGTCTATGCACACATGGGGTGACCAGCCATCTTGTTCCAGTGAGCTGAGACTTTTATTTTATTTTACTTTCCCTTGCCCAGGTTACCTCTCAGTCCATGGCAAACCTGGAACTGGGTCACCCCATATTTGCCACAATCCATATTTGTTATTGAAGGTAAGATGGTGATTTCCTTGGTATGAAATGGTTATCCCTACAATAATCATCAGTCACTGGAATAAATAATAACATGTTTGATTGTCCACACCTTTCAACTGTAACTGTTGAATTTCCTAATGCTGGTTTTGCTCAGCCAACACATAGTTGACTCATATGGTCTCATTTCAACTAATATGTGATTATCTCTCAGCAAAAGAAGAAGTAACAGAGCCCAGACTCATACACTGGCTAATTGTTCTGGCCATTTGGACTTTTGCCATAACCATGGCTAGATTTCAAAGGACTAGCAAAATAGTTGCGCTAGAAAAGCAAAGAAAGAAAGGTACACTCTTTAATAAAATATATGAAGGTCTTCTATTGATGGTATACAACTCTAAGTCATTGCATCTTGTGAGAAATACCGGGACAAAGGAATGAGTGATTCTCATGAATAATTTGCAGTAGTTGACTATTCTTGCCATGATCCTTGATTCAAAGTGGCAAAGGACCAGGGGTTGGGATTCAGGAGACAAGAGATCTCACCCAGGTTGTACCAGTAACTGGCTGTGAGGTCATGGCTCAAGTTTATTTCACCTGTTAATAGGCAAAGGAAGAAATAATTTTTAGACTAATGTGAATGTCTGGGGATTTACAATGGTCAAAAATTAAGATTCCTTATTATATACTGCCCTTTTATGAAAGTTTATAGTCTATTCAGTCTTTCACCAAGCCCAAGCATGGTTTTCCTTTCCTCAGCCCTATTCTGCTGTTTTCCTTATGAACACTCTCTACCTTTGAGCAGATCATGCCTTTCACTCTTGACTAGCTTTTGACACAGTCTTTATCACCTACTTCCTCTTCAAGTTGTCATCCTTCACTTCCCTCAGAAGAACTATGACATTTTGTATCTTCTGTGAATATCAAGCAGCCAATGAACTGGTAATAAATATTCTTTGCTTCTCCGTTTTGCATCCCTTCCCCTTAAAAACCTCATACGATTGGGTGGAAGGCAAAATTTGAATATTGACCTATGGATCTCTACCTAATACTGCCTTAAACCTAAGGTTCCTGACTCATAACCACACTCTTTTTTTTCATATTAATATTTTTATTATAGCAAAATCAATGCAATATAAAAATTTCCATTTCAACCAATTTAATGTTCATTCAATGGTATTAATTACACTGACAATGTTATTCAATTATCAGCACTTCTAATTCTAAAACATCTTCATTTTCCCTAAGAGAAACACTGTAACCATTAAACAACACCCCTCCTCCCCAACTCCCAGTCTCTGATCACCTCTAATTCCCTTTCTGTTTCTCTGAATTCCATAGCACTTCTTACAGGTATGCTGTGAGGCATATTTTGGGGGCAATCATATGCTTTTGTGATATCTCTATGATGTAATGATATCTATAATTTGGGCTATAACAAGAGATGTGTTCATTCACCGTGTATTAAGAATGTACTGTAATTAGATTCTGCCTAGATTGTGTTGGGTGATATCAGAGATAAAGACATATTAGACCTGGTCTTTGTCAAGGTGGAGACCCCTATTGCCTCTTGTATCCTTTTGCCATGAAAGATAACACAAAAATATTGAAGTGCCTTTTGAAGCTGAGAGCCTTACACTCTTACTTAACATGATTCTCAAGGTCAGTGCTTGTTATGTTTGAATGGACACACTAATTACTTGGGCGTTATTGTACAATGCAGATTCCCATAAGTAGATATGAGGTCAGGGCCCAGATTTTGCAATTCTAATATGCTCCTAGGTGACATCCAAATTGCTGATGGATCCAACTTTGAGTTGCAAGATTTTCCAATCCATGAATGTGCCATTCAAGACAAAACTGATGACCTCCATAGGTCTATGCCCTCAAGGTGTCTGCACTCTAGTTGTAGAAACCAGTCTGGCTATGGTAAAATAATAGCAACATATAAAGATAGCATTTAATTATCGTCTATATTGCAGGAAATCCCCTATGAGGGCACAATGATTGTGTCAGTTAACTGGATCCTAGGATGCTTACATATATGATTGAATATTTTTTTCTGGGTGTTTCTGGATGAAATTAGTATTGGAATTGGTGGACTCAGTAAGTTCATTGGCTGCCCCCAATGTGGGTGGGCATCATCCATCTACTGAGGGCTGAATGGAACAAAAGGAAGAGGGGAGAATTCTGTCTTCACTGCTGAGTATTTGAACTGCCTTATTAGTCCTCTCCTGCCCTCAGTGTCCCAGTTTCTCAGACTTGAACCAACTTGCATCACTGGCTTTTTTGGGCCTTAAGCTAGCAGATGGCAGATCATGGGACTTCTCAGCCTTCAGAACTGAATTAAACAATTCCTTCTAATAAATCTCATCCTATATTTGTCTCCTATTGGTTTTGTGTCCGTGGAAACATTAAGAGGAGAAGAAGGTTAGATGAGACCTGTCTGCTCATGTTTTGTCTTCTCTATCGATTTTAAGATTCTTCAGGGCAAAGGCCTCTGTCTTTTTCTGGAGTTTTAGTTAATATAAATTAAATACATTGGAACACTTAGTCCAATGTCCCCATACATTTGGGTTTTATTAGAAAGAGGCAAACACCAGGAAAGAATTGACAGGCCATTTGTTTACACTTGTGCATCACTCTTAACTTTGTCCAAGTCAAGTCCTAGTGGCACACTTCATTTCCACACAGCACGGAATGGAGGTTTAATTAACTTGCTGGCGTGGAGGGCCTGATGAGAATTCTGTCAGATAACTAACTAAGCATGCCAGCATTAATAATCCAGAGAGGTGACATGCTAGACCAAGGTCACACAGCAAGGAAGCAGGGACTCATGGTGAGAATCTGCAGGGCCTCATGGCAACCCGGGGCCAAGTTAGTCCAGGACCCAGTGCTTTCCTGGTCGAAGCCCACACTGCATTTCTCCTGTGATGTGGAGCAGGAGAAATGGGTTGTCTCACCTCTTGTGAGGTTGTTCTGGAGCTCAACTGTGATGACGCAAGTGCAACTGTCTCATCAACTTCAAAGCTATTCAAAGTGTTGATGGTCATAGATTTAAGATTGCTAGCTTTTTCTCCACATACATGACTTTGGGATTTAGTTTTTTCTGAGCAGATACCTGCAGATATATTAATAAATCATGATGACCTGCAAACTTACCTGACAATAAGAGTTATATTGCTATTTAATTTAAATATTGAAGGAAAGTGCTTCACACTTTACTTCTTTTTTGCTTTTTCAGAAAACCTTGTTTTTCTATCAACTTTTCTCAAGTTACAAAGGTCGTCGGTGGATAAAATTTATGTTTTGCAATCAGACAGGTCTGAGTCATCTGAAACTTCACTGTTATATTATTTGTTAGGCCTCTGCATGTGCCTCCTCTTTCCTATATTGTATCTTCTTTATGCACTTGGCAGCAGGGTTACTTGAAGGCTGGGGTTCTTCCAGCGATATGCACGTCTGTGAGATGTAGGAAGAAGAGGGAGGTAGGCGCCATCTTGTTATTACCAGCCGTGGTGTTGATAGATGTTTAATTCTTTGCAGTGACTTCTGTATTTCCCTAACGATGATCACTTATTTGAGATTTTGGAAGAGGTAGGACTCTGACAGGACCTTCTTATATTATCCTCATCTTTGGATGGCAATGCTTACACCCCAGCTGGCGGAAAACAGAAAGCAAATGATAGGTAGAGCCATCCCTCACTCCTTGGACTTCACTTCTTGAGTTCTTCCCATCGTTTCATAAGCTCCTAATGGCTAATTAGGATGAACACATCTAATTCTTTTCAGCTTGAAATCCCTAGACTGCTCAGTTTACTTGACTAATCCCTGACTGCTATTACCACAGACCTGCTCTGAGTCCTGGAGCAAGACTCTACACTTGTTTGAAGCTCGGTTTCTTCATGTGGGAAATGTGCACACATGGGCACCCGAGAACCCTGCCTGGATAAACAGATGATTAATGCAAAGTGCTCAGCACAAAGTAGGGGTTCAGTAGCGTCTGCATTCTGTCCTTCATTACTCTCCTTTTAGGGACTTCCTGTGGTAGGTCCAGGATTCTTCCATTGTTTTTTCTTTTCTTTAACTGACCAGAAACACAAGTGCTTTGTGTAAGCTCCCATGGTCTGTCAATTTGAGTGGATTTGGTGCTAGTTTCAGTCTCAGTCTTCTCCTTTTTGGACCCAAATTCATTGCCTGTCTTTCATGACAAAGATGATTGATCTCTGTCAGAATTTTTATGTTTATTAACTGGTTAAATTGTCCTGAGAAAGTCCCTCAGCACTTTTCTTATGTCCATCTCTCAAAGTCATTTTTAACTCTGTCTAATTCATTTGTCTTATTCCTGAATGTATTGAGTAAACTCCCAAAGGAAACATCTTCCAAGTGAAAGTCATCTTTTTATAATTCCGTGAGGAAATGTACATGTGGAAACCTGCCTGCTGAGATTCTTTGTGGGGGGCGGGGGGGAGTTAAAAAATCCAATATTTTGATATAATTTTATTATCCACTAAGAGAACTATATTAAGGTTGCTAACACATTTCAGTTATAAATATTCATTGTTGTTATTTTTTTTAAATTTCCTTTCATATCCTTTACTTTTCCAAACTATTCTTGGGCACAAGGGACCAATACCCATGAAACTAAAAAAAAAAATTGAACTAACAATGACTTATAACATTGTATGAGATTATGCTTCAGCACATGTATATAAGGTGTCATCACCACCACCAAAAGTCTGGTTTCATCCACCATCAAACGATGGACAACCTTTACCCATTTTACCCACCCCACACCCTTCCGCTCTGGTAACCACCAATCTTGCCTTGGAATTTGAAAAAGCTCATCAAGCAGCCCTCTTGGCCTGGGCGGTGAAGTGGATGGAGTCTGAGGTGAGGCCTGTAACTTCCTGAGAAACTTTGGACCTTCCTTGAACTACTCACTCCAGGATTTGCTTTCCTCCCTTCTAAAATTGGTAGATACAGTCTTGAAAGAGCTTTCTCAGCTCTGATGACCTGCCCGGCTATGACTGTCACAGTGGAGCCTCTTGTTTCTCACAGGCTTTACTCTGCCTGACTCTACAATAGTCCTCATGTGGATCCTGTGAATGGGGATCCACCAAAGATTGTTCCCTGAACATCTAAGACTGCGTGGACAGACCCATTCTGTGGCCTCTTGCTGTGTGGCCCGGGCAAATTTCAATTGAGCTCACTTATGTAAGCATTTATCGAGGACCTCACAGGGTCAGGTGCAGGGCTGTGATGAGGATTGAAGAGTGGTTATCAGGCAGGAGAGGCAGATGTGCAGTGGCTCCATGGACACCATTCAATGACTGGCAGCTACAAGGCCCTGTTTCTCCAGCACACAGGCCCATCCAACCAGATCAGTTTTTGGCCAGGATTCCGAAGGGTGCATATTGATCACCCATTGTGTGAAAGGATGATAAAATGCAATGTACGTGTGCACTGGTGGAGTAGTGGTTAGGCCTGTGGTCTCCATCTGAACGAAGTCCAGATACATTCTAAGGACCCAGGTTCATTCTTGGGGCTGGGGGCAAGAAACCATGTGAAGAACTAAATAAAAATAAAATAAAATCCTTCTTCTTCCTCTGTCTTCCTGCTTGCCTACTTACCTTTATTCCTGCCTGCACCTTTCCTTTAAAAAAGAAAGGAAAATGCAACATGATAAATGTTTTTCTAGAGGCCATTTCCAGAATTATCGAGGCACAGACAGCCTCTGGCTCAGGTTTTGGAAGGAACCATTAAAGCATGATCTGGAGGGAAGTAACTGCTGCATTGCGTCTCAGAAGCCAAGGTGGCTTTGTTGGGGATGTAATGGTAGGAGGGAGACCACATAGGGGAGTTCACGGGCCAAAGTGAGGCGGGAAACAGCATGGGCGTTTCTTCTTCTGGAGGTGTGCCCTGGGTCAGTAACGGTTAAGTCCCTGGCCTCCATCAGTCTTACAGTTTAAGGAACTAGGTTTGCGTCCCAGGACCAGGGGGATCAACCAAGATGAGAAACTAAATAAAATAAACAAATGACTTCTTCCACCTCTCTCTACCTGCCTGCTTACTCACCTTCATTCCTGCCTATATCTTTCCTTAAAAAAATAAAAAGCCACTCCTGGAGCACAAACTTTAAGGAGGAAGCTGTGTGAAATGAGGCTGCAGAGAATAGGAAGGATGTAGAAGTGCCTTGATGTAGGAAGATATGAAATCTAGATTAGAGATTCAATATGGCATAAGGTTAGGTAAGCTCAAGGGCAAAAAACAGTCATGGTTTGATGACCAGCCTACTCGAGACTAGCCATGGGACACAGGACCTTGAGAAAATTTGTCCACATCTCTGTACTTCAGTTCCACATCTATAAAATGGGCATATAGTACCTTCCTTCCAGAGTGAAAGGAACTGTAGAGGGAGAATTTCATGTATTAGGCTTGAGAAAGACTTAGGAAGAAAGCTCCTGACTTTGATAAGTGCTACATAAACACTGGCTCTTATTTCTGTATTTCTTTGGTTTTAAGATGCACATTTTATTTTTTCTGCAGCACAGCCCTTCGAAACTTTGGATGCAGCTTACGGGAGATGGTAGTTTGCAATCATTGCCAGCAGCCTGCACATGTGGCGGGGTTCTAGTGCACACGGGAGCTGGGTGCCCTTGTCCGTGTTGTGCTGACTTTAGTAGAACGACATGCATCATTGACAGGAAGGGTGTTGAATGGAGTTGTCATTTCAGATGTCTTCAAAGGAATATGAAACGATTTGGCATTGGAGTGAAAAGTTGTATCTGCAGAAAGGCATGGAAACAAGACAGCAGGAAGTAGATTTGAAATCAGTGAAGCAGATATTCATTGGCAAGATTACAACAATTCCATATTTACTTGCAAAGTGAGAGCCAAGTGTCTTTACAGGCCCTAAGAAAGGCGACACCTACGAGAGATGACGCTGTGTTATATTTGTGACTACAGTATACGCAGAAGGATTTCTGCCAAACAGTAAGTACTGCAATAGATGGCAACAGAAATTGCCAAATTTCTCAAAATAGTTTAAAAAAATGGCAAAGCCATGAGATGCTGATGTGACCAATTCATACATCCCACAGAACTGGGTGTCAGAGTTTAGTTGACAGATCGTTTCCCTTTCTTTGTGGTCAACAGTAATAACTATTTCTCACAGATGCAGTTCTATTAGATGGAATGCATTACTATGTTGTTATTATTATGTAGCTGATGGGGAGGCATTAAACTTGGAGATGACAAGGTCAGATTTGTGTTCTGAGAAGAGGACTTTGTCATCAGTTCTCTGTGACATGAAGTGATTGGTAGATTCCCGGAGACACCTTTCTCCTCTTACATCTTGGAGTCTGTGATCCTAATGTCTGCTGTATCTTACCTGGAACCTTTCCCTTTTGCCTCCCACATAACACTTTCAGGTTCTTGTGTCCAGCAGGGCTCCCTCCATGGGTGTGACCATCAGACACTTATTAGGGCTAATGGTAAGGTTGTGGCCTAGCTTATCCATTGGAGAACTACCACAGGGCAGAGCATTTGCAGATGGAGAAATAGCCATTGATCTGTAACTCTTTGAAAGCCAGGACAGACAGTCCTAACAGTCCTGACAATGTGAAAGATGCTGACCATGAGCCTCAGCTGAACAGGCCATTAACAGATTAATATCCTCTGGTTAAAGCCAGGACTGGGGGAAAAATAACTCTCGTTAGGGAGCAGCCCATTATGTAACCCCATGAGCCCCAGGATCTTGAGAGAACTGAGGTCAGTCTGGAGAGGCAGTCTCTTTGGCAACCGAGAGGTCCAGATATGGATTCTCTTCATGGATTCTGTTCAGTCAGATGAGGCTACATCCTGGCTGAGTAATTTTGCTCAGTCACTCCTTCTGGGATGTGGTTTCCCTGTCTATTCAGCGGATGCTTGACACCTACTTTACACAAATTTAAATAGCAAGCAACGTCTACACAGCAAATAGGCTGACCAGGTACTAAATAGTCTCTGTACATATTCATTCTCTTCTGTTTTTTCACTTTCTGTCCAGTTTAATTTCCTTTCCAATCTTCTGCTGAAAATAAGATTCAATGTGAGGCAAAAGAATCCAGAATACATTAGGAAGTCTTGCACATCACTAAGAATACAAATATTCCAATGAGAAATGGACAAAAGTCTTGAACAGGCACTTTACAAAAGAAGGTGTCCAAAGGGGCAAAAAATACGTGAAAAAATGCTGAATGTCAGCTGGAATGAGACACTCAGTGAGCCATCAGAAGGCACAGAATGATAAAGAATGACAGCAGTAGCTGTTGACCAAAAGTTGATTCAGTACTTTGCTGGTACGAGTTAAAAATGGTACAAATCCTCTGAAAACTGGCTGCTTTTCATAGAGTTAAACATGCTTTTGTCAGCAAATGACAGCAAACACAATTCAAAATTTTGACCACAGCTCTGTCTTTTATGGCGTAGCTGAAGGCTCTAACTACAACTGTAGCTATAGAGTTACAGATTGAAATGTAGTTTGTGTTTATTAAAATAGATTGCTACACATTTTTGTCTGAAAAATCACATCTTATAGGATAAATTCCAGAAAGAAGGATTGCATATCAAGGGCCTCAACATCTGTGCACGTTTTTTTCCTGTTTCCTCCTTTGTTATTCTCCAGGTATATGGAAATGCCACATATTTTCCTGCATAGTTTTTCTTACATAAGCATCCATATCTTTGTACACACTGGTTTTCTGTCTTTCTGTTTTTCTGTTTTACCTCATTCTCATCCTTACCCATTCAGTCCCAGCCTGGTGAATTATTTTTTTAAAAATAATCATTTTTATTTATTTATTCTAAGGAAGCAGACAGGAACGAAGGCAAGTAGGCAGGCAGGCAGGAAGGAGAAGGAAGAAGCATATTTCTATCATTCATTTTGGTTATTCACCCTGGTCCTGGGCTGTGAACCCAGGTCCTTGAGCTTTACATGGACTATGCCATTGGAGCCGCAGACTTTAACAGCTAAGCCACCAGGGTACACTGTGCATTCTTAATCGAAACCCCTGTCAAGCATCCTATCTGTGTGTAGATGTGTGCAGAGGTAATTATTCCCTCCCCCATGCCTCCATAGACCTCTGTCATAGCTCCACCCCATAGTTGCTTAAATCTCTCTACCTGCAAATGGAGTCCTCACAGTCAGGGGCTGTGTCACTGGAATGTACACAGCATTTGCTCAGAACGTATAACCCAGCATGGCACTCCTCTGCATTAACTTTTTCTCTGTACTTTTATCAAACCCAAACTCCTTCGTGTGGCATATATCCAGCTCTACTGTAGCTGGCCCTTCTCTCTGAGCTCATCTCGGGCCACCTCCTCTTGCTCAGGGGCGCCAGCTCCTGTGACTTGCTTCGCATTTCTTGTATGTGTAAAACTCCAGCTGTGATGCCTCTGACCCCCAGCTGCCCCTGTGGAGTCAAGAGGATGCTCATCCTAGCTCTTGGCAAGGTTTAGCATTCTGCACACTTGGGGGTCTCAGCTTTTAAGTGTTTTCCTTTTATCCCCCAAATTAATTTTATTGAAGGAACATCACATTATAGCATTAAATAGGCTTTAAGCATACATCATAGTAAATCAACATCTGTGTAAAATACAATGATTTCACCTCTATTTCCGTTTTCCCTTCCTATTCAATGAATCCCCTTCACCTCATTTGCCCCCCACCTACCTCTTCTCTTCCTGCAACCACCGATTAGATGACTTTTTTTGGCTCACACAGTCCCAGCAGCTCATAACCACCTGTGGTTGTTTCACTGCATCTCATATTTTTGTTCTGTAGCCTTTGTCACATTTTGTTTATATGCTTGACTAGTTTAATACCTGCTCTCCCTTGTAAACTGAGCTCCATGAAGTCAGGATCTTCTCTCTGTTTTTCTTTCTCTGTGTCCTAGAATGTAGCAGGGTACCTGGTACAAGCCATCACCAAGCAGAGTTTGGCCGAATGCAGTGCCCATTAGTGAATTAGCAAGTCACTAAAGTGATGGTTAATCTCAACAGCTGTGTTGATAGTATTATTGAAGCTATCATCATAAGATCAGAATGCTTTGTGCTTGATTTAAATAAAATGTATTTTATGTTATAAAACCAATGTATGATCATTGCAACAAGTTAAACAAAATAAGAAAGATATTAGAGTTAGTTATTTTCCATTTCTTTCCCACAGTCCCTTACCTTCCTACAGGACAATGTTAATAGCTTTTTGCATATGTGTGTGTACCTGGTATTCTTCCAGATTTTTACATCTGTGCATATGCTTCTTCTTTTAGATGTGTTTGCATGCTTGTATGTACAGTTTATTTTATTAAATGAAAAATGGAATGATGTTTTGCACATTATTCTGTCAGCTGCTTTTTTCTGCATAATACTTTTCCCCACTTAATAACATATGCTGGACCTTCCTCTGGCTCAACATGTTCATCTCTATTATTAATTTCTGTGTAGTATTTCATAGCATGTAAACCAGAGTTCTTCAGTTGGCTTCTTATTACCAATGCTGAAGTGCTTTCCAACGTTTTGCAAATAATAGTACAGTAACTATCTGTATATGATTTATCCTTGTAACTGGATTATCTCAAAATTATGGGAAAGAAAGCATGTATAAGAAGTCACAGTTTTCTGGAAAGAGAATTTGTTCTTTGAATAACTTTTGAATGTGTCTGTTTTCCTCCATCCTAAGAATGGATGTTCTGGTTTCTAGAAGTGTTTCTCCACCTTCTGATAATTGTTGATGAGCTTTGAAGGAAATCACTCTGCTGGGTCCCACTGTCTGGAGACTCCCCTCCCTTCTGAACTACAGATGGGAAGGAAACTTCTGAGGCTGGAGAAGCTGCTTGCCTCTCTCCGCACAGCTCTCCACAGAGCCTGGACCAGGGCTCTTTTCCTGAGCATTAGATTCGCTGCTCTTCTGAACAAGTGCAGTTGGCAATGGGGACGGATGGACATTTGACAGGTAATGTTGAAGCTGGGATCTCGAGTTTAGCTTAATGCTGTCTCAGGGGAGATGTGGCATTAAGTTTACTCACATCTCTCCATGGCATTAAGGGGAGTGGTTCTTGTGAGTGGTGTCTGAACTGTACGTTCTTTGGAAGAACAGGTGGAAAGAGAGGGCCAGAGCTAGAAATCAAAATGATGGAGCAAAGGTTGCATTATTTCTATAAAGGGGAATTCTCCTCTCAGGGATCTTGAAAATGTCTCAGATATCTATACAAGCATCAAAGACCAGCTATCTCTAGCTTCTTCCCTTCAAAATGGATTTTGCATTTAGCACTTCCCTAAAACTGAAAGTGATAAAGGCAGCAGGTTTGCAAAGTGTCAGGTAATTCTGTAAAAGGTTATGGAAAGGGAAGTCTTAAACTTTTGCTTTAATTTAGAGTTCAGCTTAGCTTTTTCATAGAGGGCTTGTGGGGGCAGCTGGCTGGTGTGGGTGTGTGGAGGAGAACACAGGATGGTTTTATTCTCTTTCCAGTAACATGCACATCCTGTTTATGTTACTAAATATTTTCCTTTAATCAATTCCTTAAAGTCAATCACTCTTGCACCTGCCCTTTTCATAGGAATACTATATTTGAAAATATGACTTTGAGATCATATGTTTGCATACACACATATATATATGTTTATGTGTATAATTTATTCCATTTATATTAAAATCCAATGCCATAATTTCAAGTTAAATGTATATCTCTATACATTTTTTTAAAGTTATTGCCTTAGAATAACTAAGAAAAGTGCTTTTTCTTTTAATTATTGATTTTCTTATATATCTATATATAAGCATATATATGTATATAGATATAGATATACATATTTCACCCCTACACTCAAAGTGCAGAGATAAAATAACTATCGTTTCAGAATTTATAGAAAGCCAAACAATTATTCAAGAGTAAAAGCAAAGTCAAGATATTTTATGACAGAAAGAGTAGAGGAAGGTATAATATATGCCACTTTGCTGAAAGAGCTATAACATGATAAAATTCATCAAACAGCAAAAATGAACATTTACAGAAGAGTCAGATGTAAGAAGAAACCATGAATGAATAAACTAGCAAAACTTATAACTACTCAGAACAAAATCTACCCATGTACAAATATGCACACATCTTCCTGTATTTAAATAAAATGATGAGATTAAATATTTAGACAAGGATGACATGAATGATGGAAATGGGGAGGTTCTAATGATTTAAAATACGCACATTTCTTGCCCTATTTGGCAGTAGGATAGATATATTATAATTTCAAACTCTTGAGGGAAAACACAAAGTAGTAATAAATGTGTTAAATATTTAAGCATTTTGAGAGAGAAGGATGCATGTGAAGTGTTGATTTAAAAATTGTGCTCAATTCTTTGCTCCTCCCTCTGCAAGTGAACTTGCAGTTTTTCCCATTAAGAGGAGTCTCTTTTCTCAGCCCTGGAACTTAGCTTATCAATAATTTTTTTGACCAAGAGAATGTTCTGGAAGTGACACTGTGTCAGTTTTGAGCACAGGTCTTAAAACTCCTGGTGTGATTCTGGAACCCTGCTGGTGCCATGAGAAGAGGCTGCGGTTAGATTAGTGGGTGATGTGAAGACCACGGCCCTGCTGTACCTGCTGTCACAGCTGACAGACAGCCGACACCAGGTGTGTGACAGGCCACCTGTGCAGTCATTTCCCAGCCAGCTCCCATCTGGCCACGGTGTATAAGCTCGCCCGCCCAGAGCAGCTGAGTTTGGCCTGGATCAGCAAAGCTGCCCCTCTGACCCAAAGACTCTAGAGCAACAATAAGTGCCTTTTCTTTTAAGTTATTAAATTTCTTATCTAGTTTGCTAAATAGCAACAGATAATGAATATGCTATTTATTACACAGGAGAAGTATTGATAAAAACATGTAACAAGTATGAACTTATGTTGAGCTTACAATAGAAATTCAAAACATGTAATGCCAAAATTTGTGTCATTTTAAGACTGATTGATATACCCCTGCTATTGAGAGGAGACTTTTATATATTTGCTTCAGAAAACTATAGGTCAAAGAGCTACCCAACCATTCAGGATACAGAAGCTTAAAAAAAGAGACTAAACTTGCAATTATGTATATCCCTTTATCCAACAAATTGACCCATTTTACCCTATTTTCCCTCTCCTCCCAGCTTCTCTTCTGGTAACCATTAATTTGATTGTATAGGTGAGCAGTCTAATATTTTTATTTGGTTCCTTTGTTTTCTCTACATAACACGTATGAGTGATATCACATTGTGCCTTTCTCCCTTCTGGTTTATCTCACTTAACACAATCCCCTCTAGGTCTCTCCATATTGTTGAAAATGGCAGGATTTCATCTTTTGCTATAGCTGTGCGGTATTCCATGGCGTATGTATGCCACATCCTCTGCATCCACTCAGTGTTAAAGGGATTTAGGTTACTTACAACTCTTTGCTATTGTGAACAATTCTGCAACAAATGGGGGTGCATTAGACTGTGAATTAGACACACATCATTTCTATTAGTACCCTAGTAGCCAACAGTAGAAATGGGGTCTTGGAAAATATTGTGGTCTAGTAGCATGCTATGGAAGAAAGAACATTTTGGTAAACTGTCAGACTCTATATAAGGGAAAGAATACTTTCTTAAATAAAACACAAAAATATGGAAATATATATGAAAATGATAATACACTAAGTATATCCAAACTTAGACTTCCTAGTGAGAAGGATAACATAATTTGAGTCATGATAGAAAGATGCACATACTTCATGCACAGGCATTCACATATAAATATAAAAATACGTTCACTTTTACCAGTAAATTACAGAGATGCAAATTAAACAACAAAATAAGACATTTCACACCCATAAGCTTGGCAAAATTAAATGCTTCTGAAAATAACAAGTGTTGCCAAAGATGTGAGGAAGTAAAATCTTTCTTACATTGCTGATGGGTTTATAACGTGTTACATCACCTTAGGAAGCAGTTTGGCAGCACCCAGAAAAACGGAATGTGGGCACACCCTAGAGATTATGTTTTACATTTCCATTTTTTGGTATATCTATTTTCTTTAAACCTCCGGCTCCAGGTCCTGAACCTTGTTTTATAAGCTTTGCATCTCCCCCACCTTAGCTGTCTCAGTCACCCGAGCCACAGAAATATGCCCTCAGTATCTCTTTTAATGAAATTGTCACACATGCTTACAAGGAGAGTCATATTAGTAAAGTTTTTAATAGCATATCTAGAAACAAGCTACACATCCATCAATGGGTGAATAGAGAAATGGACTGATGTGGCAGAATGTGGCAGAATACCTGTCCTGTAAGCATAGATGAAGTAAAATAGAATGCATGTGATAATATGCATAGGTTTGAACAAGAAATTGACAGAAGAGGTAATTATAATTATACAAATTAGAAAAGCACAATTCCTGTATACTTACAAATCCATCTTGTAACAAAATTAGGTACATATAGACTGGAAACTTCCACATGAAATTTATGATAGTGGATGCTTTTGGGGAAAGAAAATGGGGAAATAGAGTGAGGAAGATGATACAGGCATTTCAACTTTATCTGTACATTTTTATGCATACTTTTCAAAAGTAAGTTAAACTGGAAGCAATTATATCATTTGTTAATTCTGGGTGTTTATTATATTTGTTGTATTGTTCTGTATTTTCAACATATCAGCTTGCAGAAAAAGTCCTTCCCCCATCCCCATTTACCATATACCTCATCACTATTATTATTTATCTCAACTCTGAAATCACTAGATCTCTTATAGGAAAACATGAACCAGAGGATTTATGAAAAATTAATCAACCATTGTATACTCACATCTCAATTTCTCTGTTGGTAAATATTGTCCAAAGGTCTTATCCTGACTAAAGAAGGTAAGTGTAGGGAATTTAGAAATGTTTTAACATGTAACTGAGTGATAGCTGAACAAAAGGACATTCCAAATCAGAATGATAGGGTTATACATTAGAATTGAAGAAGAATAAACTCATGACTGCAGAGGGGCCATTTTTAGAATTTGAAAACCATGTGGTAGCTGGGTTCAAGCACAATCAACTAATCACTCAGTGATTTTGATTAGAAAGGATTTTTTGCAGGGAATTACTGCTTAAGAACTGTCAATAGTGCTGGAGAAATCTGCTGGGTTCTTCAAAATGACTCATAGAGAAATACTGCAGAACTAGCCTGATGAAGGAACTATTACGTCCAATCAGTATTTAAGTAGGGTGTTTTAATCTGTCTTCCTCCAAAGCAAAACCTGAGATGAGACTTGGGTGCTGGCAGTTCACTTTGAAGGTTATCCCAGAAATCCAGGATGATGGGGTGGGGAGAACAAAACCAGAATGAGCGGGAAGACCACAGCATGTGCGCTATTGGACAGCTTATCACTGAAGACAACTGAGTATTCTTCTAGGGATCACAAAAGGACCCAAGGAGAATGCACCTCAAAATGGTCCCTCCTCTGATGAGAAGCTGCAGCATTAATCTATGACACCTAGTCCCTGCTGGTTGTTTGGACCTTGGTGTCAGACTTGGAACTTGTGGGCAGCATCTGAATGGGAGGGTTTTGGAGAAAGACTGAGGCAGAAAAACAGAAAGACACCACAGTGGGGACTTGAGGCGGGATGCAGGGACTGTGCACATGACAGTTCACCATTGCTGTGCTGACACCATGTGACCTGAGGGGATGCAGCATCGGGCCCCATCAATTGCCTGCTATTTTGGGGAATCAGAGTCTCTTCTCCAGCAGATGGTTCCAAACTCACATGATCGTGACTGTAGAGCAAGAATGCTGCTGCACTTCTAGGCTCAGAGCTGTGTCTTCCATCCCCTCTTGACCTGCACCAGCACGATGATGCCTTGCCCACTTTACCCATTTTTTTGGTTAACTCACTTCTGAATTTGAGTCCTGAGTGAACAAAACTAAAAGGGGGACCTTGAATTGCACCTAATATCCTAGGGAGTGTGATGCAAGGGAGTCTGGGAAATGCCGTTTTCAGATGTCTAGCTTTTGCTTTCCAGAAGGGATCTTAGGAGGCCAGGACAATCATGGAGTCAGTGGCTGTTATCTGTAGCACATATATGATCTCATGCGTTTCTAGTTCCTGGCTTGGTGATTTTGGTTGAGAAGAATATCCCCTTTAAAGCAGCATTATCATTTAGAGACTGTGTCAGCAACCAGTTCAATATTCTTACAACCTCCGACTTGTTCTCTCAGCTCTTAAATAACGGTGATTATTTAAAAATATTTGATTTGTATCAGGTATTTGTCTCTCTGCTTGACCAGAGTTCTATGGGGGCAGAAACTATGCCCCTGAATTGCCTGGCACTGACATGTAAGCACTCAAGGCAGATTATATAAATACATAAATAGAAAAATGAGTAATAATAGTTGTTTTTCTTTTGTCATATAGTTATATATGTATATAAATATGAATATTTCATCAGCACACAAGGAATAAAATAGCCTACAGTCCACATTGCTTTTGAAAATAAAGACAGAAAAGAAAGGTCTCATCTAAAGTGACTAAACTATTCCACTGAAGGACTGTGGTATTTTGAGACTGCTATTTCCAGTCCTGGACTGGAACAGGCATTAATGAGCCAGGCAGGTGGTCAACGACAGTATTTGAGAAGAAAAGGCTGCATGATGCCTTTCCATTCTGATAGTTGAATTAAAAAGCTGTACGTTCTGTGATACATGGAAATCAGAAAAGAAGGGCACAAGCAATCTGTGGGGTATCAGTGAAGGAAATATTAAAAATAACTTGATTTAAAGGAAATGATTTTCCCATTGAAACTGGAGAGTTTATTGTGCTAGACACTGCAAGGACGACTCTAGTTTTAACCTAGCTGACTCTTGGAATAGCTACAAACCTTTAATAACATTAGATTGGGGTGCCCCTGATATGTAATACTATTTAACAGTGTTTCCGTTATTTTATGTTATGTTTTAGGAAAGATATACTCTCTATTCTAATCCTTGGAGTAAGTTTATGTATCAGGTATCAATATTGTTATCATTTTATAAAGAAGGACACTGAGCTCTGGAAAGGTTAATAATCGCCCCAAGAGGTCAGAGCCCAGGCTGCAGGACCAGCAGAGCTGGGCTCAAATTCAGGGCTTTTCTTCTTCTTAGTTTTGTGACTAAAATGACTGAGACTCAATTCCTGCTGCAGTAAAACGCAGAAGACATGTACTTTGCCAAGTGGTTTTGATCGTTAGAAACGATTAATGTCAAGCACTCAGTAGGCACTCAATCTGAAGTATTGCCCCTTTGGGAAGACTGCTGGATTAGACAGTGGAAGGGCATGGTGACCAGGATCTGGGGTGGGAGCTTGTAGGCGAGGTGCTGGTAGAGACACCCACCTCTCTGCTGATTCCCAGTAGGTAGTCTGTGGACTCCTTACCTTTCACACATTTTGTCCTCCACCAAATTTGGAAAGAGAGGTCATGCGCTTGGAGCATAGTGCTAATTTCAAGGTGCTGCTAAGCCTGCATGAAAAAGGTTATGCAGAGAAGTATTTTTGTACCCATAAATGTGCACTACAATCAAGATAATGAACATATTCATCATTCCCTCAAGTTTCCTTATACCTACCTTTATTTCCTCCCTCCATACCCTCCCTTACTTCCTCAGGCAACCACTGCTATTTCTTTCACTACAGATTAGTTTTTATTTTCTAGAATTTTATACAAATGGAATAATAGAGTACATACTTATCTTTTGTTCTGGCTTTTTTCATTTAGCATAAATGAGTTTGAGATTCATCTATGTTGTTTTTTCTATCAATAGTTTATATTTTTGAATGGTCAGTTCTTTGTACAGCTGTACTACACATTTTCTATCCACTAAATTCTTGAAGGATCTTTGGGTCATTTCCATTTTTGTTGTTGTTATAAATTATGCTGCAATGGATGTTTATAGACATGTTTATATATAGTTTCATTTATCTTGGGTAGTTAGCTGATCATATGGTAGGCAAATGTTTAACCTTTGAACAAACTGCAAAACTTTTTATCAAGAATGTTTTAATATTTTTCTTACAGACTTTATATATTTTTTACTAAGTTTATTTCCCAGGGTTTCTTCTTCTTTGTTACTTTTGTAACAAAGTATAGACTGATATACCATTTCACATTCATAACTGATTATTTGTGTATGTGAAGTTTGTTTCTGTAGGTTACTTTTATCATCTTCTTCATTATTGTATTATTTTGTTTGAGTTATATCATTGATTTGTATTGTTTGAAAACAGATGTTTTGCTTATTCTTTATAAATTCTCATACATTTACTTGATTTGCCTTGTCTAAACACATTGGTTACTGCTCTAGTACAGTATAGAACAGTAGAGGAGAGTCTGCACATGGCTTCTTTGTTCCTGATACTTTTTCTATATTAAGATACTATGAAACTATTCAGAAACTCATATTCTCTTGAACGATAAATTGGGAATGAACAATGAGTTATGATACTTTTCAAATATCTCTGGCGTTAATCATCTCTCTTCCTTTGATATATACTTGGGGTATAATACCTAGTATGAAACCAGCCTTGCATTCCTGGAATAAATGCCATATAGTCATGTGCCTTTATGTTGGAAGGATTTTTTATGAGGGAAGAGGTGAGGCCAGGTATGCAAATCTTGACTGGCTGTTGCTGTATTTCAGCACTTAAAGATATTATTACATTGACTTGCTTCTGTAATTTTTGTTGAAAATTAAGCTAACAAGTTATTGTTATTCCTATTTCTTTTAATATGGCTGCTTTCAAGGCTTCTACTTTTTCTTTGATTTTTAGCCATTTTACTATGATACACTTGGATACATTTACCCTATTTGTGAGTTAGAGTTTCTTTAATCTGTGGTTTGGTATCTTTCAATAGCTTTGTAAACTCCTTAGTCAGTATCTTTTCTAATATTTGTTTTGTCTTTTCTCTTCCTCTTCTCATTTTGGAATTCTAGTAACACTTATATAATATGTTTTAAATATGCCTCCTATCTTTATTTCAGAACTTAAAATTTGTGTATTTGTATTTGATTTGAATATTTTCCAGTGAATCCAGGGCACAAATCCTCATTCTTGCTATTTCTAATCTGCTATTAAATCCACTTATCGTTTTCTCAAATTTATTGAACTCTTTTTTATTCCTAGAAATCTTGCTTAATACGTTAAATATAGAACTCAATTTTCTGAAGATATATTGAGCCTGTCCATTTGTTTCCTTATTTGTTACTTTAATTTTGGTAACAGTATACCTGATAGCCCAAATATGTGGATAACCTAGCTTATATGTGTGATTTCTTTCCTTCTCTCTTGATTATTTATTTTATTCTAACTCATGGCATGCCTGCAAGTGTTTGATTAAATGTCAGATATTTTCATAAAAACATAGGGACTCGGAGTGGTCTTTCTTCAGATAAGATTTACTTTTCTTGTGGTAGACAGGTAGGGAATCACCTTGCTCCACAGGAGAGTGGGTTTCAGGCTGTTAGGGCTGGTCTAGTTCAGGGTTTCTCTTAATTGCCTTGTGTATCTCCCTGGAAAGCCAAGAATGTTTAGCAGGGTTTCTTGCTACTCTGTTGGGAGTGGGACTTCAATTTTTGTCTCTGCACTGTGTTGCTGACTATCAATTTGAAATTTTAAGTGTATTCTTATCTTTTTTTTCTTTTTTTTTAAGGAAGGGAACAAGAATGAAGGTGAGTAGGAAGGCAGGAAGAGAGAGAAGGAAGAAGCATTTTATTTTATTTTTATTTAGTTGTTTACACTGGTTGTTTCCCCCCAGACCTGGGACTCCAACCTAGGGGTATGTGATCTGCATTTCTTTGAGATCACATGCTGCTTCACCAGGGGGGCATCTGATTTTAAGCCTTTTAATTAGTTGCCTTCTGCTTGATTTAAATACATAGCATAGGATGGCAGAAAATAATCCTGTGGAGAAATACCATGTATTTTTTAGCTCAGTGTTTTCTGTGGTTCCTTTATTTTATGCATTTTAAAATTTCTATCTTATGTTATTTATATTATTTTATAACATCTTATCATTGTTATTATTTTATTAGGACTTTGGTCCCTCATGTTCTGGCTCTCTTGTTACCTCTGAATTCACATTTTTCCTTCTCTACCCCTGGGTTCTAAGCCTCTCTTTGCTTTTAGCCCCTTCATCCTGCCCTGCAACCTGGCAAATGCCCCTTGGGGAAAAGACACCATGGGGTCCCATCAGGCTTTCTTCTCACAGGGGTTTTTGACTCTTGAGTCTTAGCTAACCTCAGTCTTCTTGGATGTCTTCAATAGCTACTTTTCTTTTTTTATATGCTCAGATTTTATAACTATTCTCACTGGAGAACATTAGTCTGGTCCAAGCAAGTCTGTTATGGATGGAAATAGAGTTTCTCCCAATTTCTTTAAATAGGTTCACTTTTATACGAACCAATTACTTATTTTAGCCAGTTCTAAGAAATAGTATTCATGAATTCACTGATTTGATGTGAGAATGAAATGTCCTTTCAGAAAGAAAACTCATGGAAAGAAATGCTTATTAATAAATTCCATCCAGGTGCCTTTTAAAATCATTTTTGATCCCAGTGGTCTCTGCATAACATACTTTGGAAAATTTTGGGGGAACGTACCCCAAACGTTATTTCTAGGATTTTTTTCTGTTGTGGTAGAAATACATTGGAATCCCTTCAAGTAGGAGTCTAATCACAGATTTGCCTTTCATTGCTGGGTCTGTTTGGGTACACCCTGTAACCTTGAGCATCCTTTTCAATTAATAAATAAATTCCTAATGTTTGTTAGTTTATAATACTCTGTAAGTTTTGAGAGAAAAGAGTTACACCTAAATTGATATATACATCACACCATGCTCACCACCAGAGTTCTAGTGACATGTGCTGTTATCAACTTGACCCTCTTCTACTTATAGTTCCCTCCCTTGTGCCCTCTCCTTTCTGCTTTAGAGACATTTTCATTCATTTGTTCATTTATTTGTTCATCGCTCTCCCTTGAGTCTGTCCTGTGCTAGGAACTGAGAGTACTGGAATGAATATTGTTCAGTCTCTGTTCTTGAGAAAGTTCCAGTTTAGTGGAGAAGATGGGCAGAGGGAGAAATAGCACATTAGGATCTCCTTGGTGCAACTGAACTTACCACTTTAATTTAGTCATATTTTTTGAGGATAAAAGAAATACTGCATAAAAGTTACCAGTGCTTTTAAGACAAATTCCAATTTTAGAAACACTACAATATGGAATCATATGTGCCTCTTAGGTAACAGGGAATAGTTTCCTGTTTTATCACAGGAAATATAAGAAAATTGGGGAAGCAGGGCTCTTACCATTGCATGTGACATGTGCTGAGTATGAACCCACAAAAGATGAGGGTGTCCCACCCTAAGAGGGTACTGCTCACGAATACTTTGCATCTGGGATCTCTGTCTAAAGACTTAGACTCTTACCTGGAAGTAGAACAGCCTCTCTCAGACGATGGTGGTAAAGCACAGATGAACATTTCTGTCCATGAGTTCCTAACTCCACAGTCTAAAATCAGAAACAAACCAGGGACCAGTTTAAGAGTTTACTTACTATGCTATAGGGAAGACCAGCCTACTGTCCAAACTATTTGAATCTCAGTATTGGTATTCACTCCGGGAATTGGGGCAAGTAAAAATGGAACAGATCGCCCCATAGGTCTACCATCAATATGTGAAAGAGAAGTATCCAGAACATTGTCTCTTTTAAACTCCAGTAAATGTTTTTTTCATAACCTCCCTATGCCATGTACTTATCACAGTGCTGGGTTCTCTTATCAGTTTCCCTCAGGTAAGCTGCACGAGGATTCCCCTCACTCTGCTTGGAGTTTCTTGCAGCACTTTAAAGGGAAGACTTGGGTTCCAGTGGACATTGTCTTCTCTTCTTCAACAGTCTGGGCACCTGCCCCACCTTCTATCAGCCACAGTGACTCACCAAAAAGAGTCATTAAGGTTGTTTTGATGGACTCCGTGCTGAAGTCTAGATCAGTGGAGACATGATTTTATGCTCTTTGGAGAATAGCAGTTGTGCTTTCTAGGAAGGGTAGAAAACAATGGATCTTAGAACTGTAGGGGTAAATGAACTTTAGGATCCCTTGGTTCAGATCTCTGTTCCATGAAGAAAGTGGCCAAGGGGTTGCAAACTGTTTGGATCTCTCCAAAAATGGAAGAACTCCCTGCTCATTTGGACAGCTCATTTCATTGTTGGAGACTAAAAGTTCAGGCAATTTTGTTTGTTATATTTATATATAACATTCATGGCCCTCATTCATGGGGCCCCCACTGGTTCCTCTATGGGTTCCCAATTTCTGCTTGAAGCACTGTTTTAAGTAATGAGGATATAACAGTGAGCAAAATAGGGAAAAGTCAGGCTATCATTCCAGCAGATGGCAGATATAATAATACGTAAGTCAGAATAACAAATCAAAGTGTGATAAATGCACAATCATGGAAGTAAGGGCACACTATTTGCAAGGTAGGCTTCCTTAAGAAGGTAGTCTTTGAGGAAAGAATTAAGGAGGCACAGAAAGGAGACAAAAATCTACTTAAGGGAAAGACAATCTCATTGGAGGGAGCAGACAGTGAAAAGAGTCTGCAGTGAAGTTGAGACAGGTGTGTTGAAGAAATACCGAGAGAAGCAGTGTGGTAAGAGCAGAGTGCATGGTGGGCAAGAGATGATTCAGAAAGTCAGATGGGGTAGAGTTGTATTACCACTAGACTATAATAGGGATTTGAATGAAATGGGAAGTTACTGGAGGGTCTTATGAAAAGGTTTAACAAGCTCTGCTTTGTTTTTTCAAAGGACCCTTCAAGACTCCTTTAAAAATTATAATACAGTAAGTAAATGTAGACGTTAAGAAAAAAGTGGGCCATCAGTCGAGAAGCCATTAGAACAGCTTCGGTGATGTGACATGGATGAAAGTGGTAGCAGTGAGATGGAAAAAAAGTGAGCATTCTGATTTGCTGTTTTGAAAACAAAGCCACTAGAATTTGCTTAGTGAATGTGTAAATGTGAGAGAAGAGAAAAGATAAGAATGCTTTCCATATCTCAGTCCTAAACTGTTGCAGGGTGGATTTGTCTTTGACATGAAGAAACTATGGTGGGAGCTAGTTTTGTTTGAGGAGGCTGTTCAGTCTTGGCTGAAATTAAATTCACTTTTCTACAGTTTTTACAACTGACAACTGGAACCAGACCCAGAGAAATTGCACCCTGTTGATGGACCTTTAGGTCGTTTCCATATCTTGACTCTTGTGAATAATGTTGCAATGAACATGTATCTCTTCAAGGTTCTGATTTCAAAATCCATAGATGAATGAGAGGAATGCTGGTGGTCAGGGCCTGGGGCAGGGTTAAATGGAGAGTTATTAATCAACGGACATAAGTTTTGGTCAGGTAGGATGAGTAAGCTCTAGAGATCTCCTGTACAACATTGCACCAACAGAAAATAATATAATGCTGCACATGTAAGCATTTTTTTCAGAAGGTAGATCTCATGTGAAGTGTTCTTACCACAATAGCAATGAAAATTCCCACCCTCCCTTTTCATGACCATCATTGAGAGTTAGAGCCAGCTTGTCTATTCCTGTGAATATTTTCTTGGTTAAATCAGTCCCAAGATCCTCCACCTATTTTTCATTCATTCGTACTACTGATTACGCATTTATTTATTCCATGATCATTTATTGATACTTCATCTGTGCTAGTCACTGTACTGGGTTCTTGGAATATGAGTATCCCTGGCATTCGAGGAAGATAGAGTATGGTGGAGGAAGCTCACAGTCCTGGGTAATGCACTCAGAGAAAGAGGGAAACACACAGGGCATCTAGCTCAGCATGGGCAGAGGGAGGAATACAACAGAGGTAGCAATGGGGGTAAAGGAACACTTTCCAAATAGGAGAAGGTTGAGCAGAGTCTTGAGGAAGCAGCAAGTGGAGCAGCAGGGAGTAACTGAGGGCCTGGACAAGGAGGTGTGGGAGAAATGTTGGAGATGTGTGGAAGAGAGAAAGGAACGGCACTGGATGGGGGAGGCTGGGGTTCATTAGAGGGACCTAATCATGGATCATGATGTCATTGGGAGTTAGGCTTTATTGTGGAATCTAAACAAATAATTGACCCAATCGTATTTTCATTTTAGGAAGAGCAGTCTTGGTATTGTATGATACAGTAGGAAAAGAATCAATAATTGGTCATCAGGAGGCTGTTATAATATTCCAGGCAGGAAATAGATCTCATGAGTTCATATTTGATCCTGCTGAATTTGATCTATCTACTGAACATTCCACTGGCAATGCCTTCAAGTCCAGAGAACAAAGAGGCCTGGGTGGACATAGAGAGCTGGAGCCACTTGAATCCCCAAAGCTTTTGTTGCCAATGAAATCACCTGGGGTGATGAGAAGGAAAAAGGACCAAAGGCAGAACCCTGAGCAGTGTCACTATAGAAAAGGTAGCACAAGGAAGAAAAGGTTGCAAGCAAGACAAGAAGAAGGGAATAGAGAAGAACCAGGAAGGAAGTCTGTTCTTAACACCAAAGTAGGAATGAGAGCAAGAAGAACAAAACTTGCAGAGATCTAGTAAGATGATGATTTTAATGTAAAGCCTTTGAAAGAGGGGGTCATCAGAGACATTGGCATAAACCATAGCAATATAAAGTTGAGGACAGAAAACTGGAAGTTGAGGAGCAAATAATGGGTGAGAGAATTAGGGTAGTAACTAGGTTGGATTTTTATTAGTTTTCTATGGCTATGAAACAAATTATCAAAACTTCAGTGGCTTGAAACAACACACTCTATTGTCCCACATTTTCCATGGTTCAGGGGTCCTGGTATGGCTTTGTGGGTCATCTAATCAGAATCACTCAAGGTTCTACATCAACGCTAGCTGAGCTCATTTTCTTTCTGGAGCTTGGTGTCTGTTTTAGTCTTGGGCTGCAATAACAAAATATCATAGACTGGGTGATTTCTAAATAGCAAAAATTGACTTTCATGGTTATGGAGACTGTGAAGTTGAAGTTCAAGGCAGCCACAGATACTATTGTTCATGAGTTAATACTCCAGCAGGCTTCCTCGTCTGTCTGCCATCTGCTCAAGGTCACTAGGTAGCTCTGCTTCTGGAGGTTGTCTGATGCGCCTCGATTCTCCTCCACGTGGTCTCCATACTTCAGCCAACTAACACAAGTTTAATCACAAAGAAGTCCCAGCTTTCCCCAGGGAGAATGAGGTGTTCTCGGACCCTTCAGATTTAGATTCACAGCGGTTAGAACATTGTTTGCACCACGTGTCTTTGGGCCTAAAGGCCATCAGAGAGAAAAAGTGTAATAAAGTAGATTCCATTCTCTTGAGGGGAAGAGCTGCAAAGTGATGTCAGAAAGTACACAGATACAGGAAAGAATGAAGAATTGTGGTTATTTTGTCTTTGACGGTAGTGACCCATGCCTATGTGTGTGGTTGAGGTTGACTGACTGTAAGGAACCTGGGGTAAGAAGGAAAGTTAGTTAAATGAAAAAAAAAAAAGAGGAACTTATGAAACACCTCATGAAATAAAGGTTTATTTGCTGCAAGTATTATCATGTTTCTATAATCTTCTCTAAATCCCTAGAGCCAGTGTGGGAAGGGCAGTGAGACCTAGAGGTAAGTTTTACTTACTCAAGCTGGTATGATGGTGTCATAGGAAGCCTTGATGAGAGGATTAGCTTTCAGGACACAGATGCTCCTCAAAGCCGGGGAGCTAGTGCAGGTTTGGGGGAAGAGGAGGAAATCTTTTAAGTTTCCATTGTGTTAGAACAGCAGACAAGACAACATCTATAGGTTCAAACTCAGGCTGGGAAAATGAATGGTTAAGTAAGATGACATTTGAATGGGTTGAAGCCTGGGTTTGTAAATACCAAGCAACCATTATAATTTGTTTTTCCTCCATGTGACTTATAGCATTTTGCTGTCCTGGGAACACCTGCTGAAATTTAAATGTGATCTTAGATGGTAACTTGGCAATGGATCAGTGAGACACTTTTGTTCTTGATAAGTGTCTTAAATTCTTGACACAGTGCCTGACCACGGTGCACTCTCCACACATGACAGTCCTTACATTATTTTTGCTGATTTTATCTCAGATACAGTTCTGCATATTGAATGTTTGGCGTTCATCCCTCCCATGATCAACATGCTCCATCCCCATGAGAAGGGCTGTCAGTCAGGTGAGGGGGCCCAGCTTGAAGAAACAGCTGAGTGGGGGTGGAACGGAGGTGGCAGAGTAAGACACAATCTGTATCCTTCCTAAAAATGGTCCTCTTGGGAGAAAATTACTAATCACTGCCATTATTCTGCATCTGGTGTAGTTGAGTCCAGGTAAAGGATGCTATAAATGGAATATTAAGTTCTTAATTCAGAGTGTTTGAGTGAGGAGAGGGGAGTTGTTAATCTTATCAGTCACCATTGAAAGCCTGAAAGGAGCAAAAGTTTTGATGTTCAAAGAGACAGCTAACTTAGAGGGGTTAGAAGACTTTTCCTTTCGATACACTCACCTGATATTGAACACAGGTGAGCCCTTGTGTGTTTTCTGGGTGTGTGCCGTGCTCGAAGTGAGAGAGGACAGCATACAAAAATGAGGTTAAGCAACAAGGATGGACCATCTTGACCAGAACCATTGCAGTAGCTCTCCAATTGGTCTTCTGCTTCTATTTTATTCCCCTGCCATCCGTTATCCACAGGGTAGCTGGAGTGGTACCCCTAAAATCAGATGCTGACACAGGTTTGTCAACAGCAGATTTCCATTCCATTGGGTAAAGTCCCATTTTTTCCCTAGGACTTCAGAGCATAGCCTGCTTTCACGTGCATCTCCTGTCTCCTTACTTATTTTACTAAGCTCCTGTTGGTCTTCTTTCAGTTTCTCACTGTACCTGCAATGCTCCTCTTATAATTGGCTTCTTAGTTTTAGTTCTCAGTTTAAATCATCTCCCTATGGAGGTTCTACGCATTGCCGTTTTAAAAGTTGGACTTCCTTGTAACTTTGAATCTCACCAGTCACTGGATTTTACTCCTTAATATGTGTAATACTACCAATGGATAATTATTTGTTTATGAAATTTTATAGTGCCTCTCTACCCTACTAGATGCAAAACTCCACATTAGAAGAAATTATGCTTGTCTTGTATTACCTAAGAACAGGGATGCCAGAGACACACTGCCTGTGTCCAAATCTTAAGACTGTTATCAGACAAGTTACACAACTTCCCTATGTTTTAATTTCCTCATCTGTGAAATGGGGAATAATAGAAGCTAGCTGGCTCAATTATGTTAAAAGAACTTTTTTAATTAAAAATAATAAATTAGCAAAATCATGCTTATTATTAAGTAGCTTAAACATAAGTGAAGCTTGAGTAAGTTTCTAGTAAAAAAGTAATTTGCTCTACAAAACTCCTCCAACTCCCTAGATAAAAACTAGAGGAATTTCTGAGGGATACAAACACCATCACTGGTTGACATACATTTAAGTATAATGAGTATACATTAACTTTATTGAATATAACGTTAAGCACACTCAATAAAGTATATTCAATATTGAACATACATTTAAGCATATTCAAATGTCACAATCATTGTGACTGATTGGTTTGTTCATTTATTCAGAAAACATTTCTTAATTGCCTTTTGTGTGATGGATACTGTGCAACCTTATTTTTGTCCTGAAAGCTTGAATGAGACATCTATAGATATCCCATCATAAACATCAGAATTGTCCTTGCCAAATAGTAAGCACTTAGTATTACTACACAATACCTTCTCCATCACAGGTAACTGTCAAAATGGTACTCTGTCCTGAAGTAGGTAGAACTGAGTGAATCTACGTTTTACTTGTGGGGCGGTTGCTAACAAATGTCTCTGCTGAGATCTTCAAACAGATATCACAGATGACTTGATGGCTTAAAATTGCCCTCTGTATTTCTGCATTTGAAACAGAGTACCCTGCAAGAAGAGAGCCCAGGTGTGGATCTATTTCCACATCTCCGATCCAGAGAACTTCTGATGGACTGGAGACTGGTTGTGATTCATCAAAATGGAGGATGACATACATATACAATTCTATAAAGTGGATCTATGGGTGCGAAATCAATTTAAGTACTTCAGGACACATGAATGTTTACTCAGAGTCTACTATTTGGAAAACATATGAATTCATAAATAAAAATTTTCCAGAACATTTTCTTTATTTCTTTGACTTTAAGGATGTTTGGGGAGTCATTAAGAAGCACTTTAACAGGAAGAGAGCTGTGACCAAAATATTGAGCCAGTGACTTGAAGAGGATTGGCCCAGGGTCTTCTATTTATATAGTTGTTGGATTAACTTTGAGTTTTTATTGGTCTTGGGAAATGAAAACAGTTCTCATGTTTAAGAATATATGAAGCTACATGTTTTGTCAGTTAAGATGAAAGCATTCTGCACTTGAGAATTTTGAGAAACAGTGAAGTAGGACTTTGGTCCTGTCTTATAATTTCTGTTGAACCACATGACCTCACTCATAGGTGGAATATGAATAGTCAAAACAAAGGAGCAGAGGAAATAAAATCAACTGTTAGACACTTGCAGTAGAACTGAGGTCGCCAATAGGGACTGGGATTGGGGAGGGCAGGGACAAGTGGTGGCGGGACCCACTGGACAACAGTGAGGAACACTTGGTGATGTGGTGGAGGGCAGGGTGTGTTGACACATATCTGAGGAATGGGGAACCTACACATATGAGTTTAATTTGTAAAACAAATTTACTGTAATAAAATACTGAAAAAATAAGCTAAAAGGAAGAGGTTAGAGCAGATGTTCCACCAAGTATCTCACGTCCCAGCTCTTTTCAGATGTGCAGCATTGCTCATGGTAGAAACACTGAAGCTTTGTTCGGAGCGCAAGTCATGGGGCCTCTCAAAGTGATGGCTGTTGACAAGTCTTCATCAAGACCCCTTGATGGGGATTGAGTCAACCTTCTCTGCATCCTCATGCCCTGACCACACACCTCTTCACTCCCACTCATTTCCTCGGTCACCTATTCTGAACTCAATTCCACATTTCTGAAGCCAGGATATTTGCATGGTCAATGTCAGCAGTGCTTTTTTCTTTCTTTTCAGCTTATAGAATACGGAGGTTGTCTGCCCATCAATGACCAAATCTGGAGGTTTTGAGGCACAGCTCCTGTCTTTAACCCCTGTCCCAAGTTACCTGGTCCTTCTTTCAACAGTCAAGGATATGGAGGCCAGTCCCAAATTGGAGGAGCAAAGTGGGTTCCAGGTGCGAAGACTCTTACCTCTCTTCCCGAGGACACGGGTTTTCAAAAATAAACATTTCTCTTACACAATACTATTAATTTTCCAAGAAAAGTGAATTCAACACCTTATATAGGTTATCTTTATGATATATAAATTATATCTCAATGAAGCTATGAAAAAGAAATGCATCTCAATTTCTTCTTTTAATTTTTTTCTAATGAAAGGTGCAGACAAGAATAATATGTTGTCTGCCTGTAGTTAATTTTCAGATTCCTGAAATCAATTTTTGGATGATTTTGTCTAATTTCATACTTATTTTTAGGGAAGAGGATTTGCCTACCTCATTAGTCCACCATGACCAGAAGAACTCCAAGTCTTCTGAGCAGACAGATAGATTTCAGGGTATTTGTAGTTTCTTCTGTTTGACTGTGTGTGTATGTGTTCTTGCTTATACCATCAAATAACAACCAGTATACAGTTTATTCCACAGCATCAGCCAGTTCTTGTTTTGTCTATGTAGAGCTCAGAGTTTTTGAGTAGATTCAGGATGTGAGAGGAAGCTAAGACCATGTTGGCCAATGTTGACTTTGAAAACCTTGGTGCCCATCTAAATGTTACTGTTGAGCAAACTTCAAAGATGACCCACAGTGAAGTGGGGGAGAGCTGTCCCCAACACTGGGCTTCAGGACTTCAGTCCATGGATTTTCAGATTGCAATTCTCTCCTCTTTGTTCTACTGAATGGTACCTTCAAAAGCTCCACATGACCTGTCTCTTTTTACAATTGAAGTAACTGATTTATAACATAATACGGGTGCTGGATACCCAGCATTGCAATTCAATATCAGCGTGGATTTACTGCCTCGTGATCACCATCCTAAGTCTAATTTCCAGCCATCACCAGACAACTGACCTGTTTATTGGTTTGCTCCTACACTCCCCTTTCCATTTGCAAGAATATGGATGGACTTGGGGGGAATAATGCTAAGTAGGATAAACCAGAAGAAGAAAAACCAACACTTCATGATTTTACTCATATGTGGAAGATAAAGAAACAGAGCAAACAAATCAACAAAGCAAATGTTTCAATAATGACCCGTGCTTCTTTATATCTCATGGGAGCTGTGTCACTACCCCCAAGATCTATTCATTCACTCACTGAACAAATAGCTATTGACTCTGTGCTAAGTTTTAAGAATACAGAAGGGGGAAAAAGGAAACACTGACACAGCCCTTAGCCTCCCCAAGCCTACACATTTGCAAAAAAGGCAAGTAATTATAACAAAATGGAATGTGTGTAGTGAGAGAAGTACAAGATGCTAAGCTATTTTCTTCAAAAAAAGAATCCACCCTCCTCCACTCCTGGGCCCGTTAGACATTTGGAGCTGGGATGAGTCATCCTCCCCATATTTGCCGTGTAGCATTTATGTAATCTTTGTTTCCTACCCATTCTAGTATGGATATGAAGCAGGAAGGTACAAGGGGACCAAACCCAGCCCTCCCACAGACCTGGGGGATCTATGATATCAACATATAGTTGAATTACAGATAAACGAAACATGGCCTGGCCAGGGAGGCACTGATGATGGATGGAACAGGTTTTCTTCACTGAGACAGGAGGACTCTAGTCTGCCTGATAAACCAACAGACCCCTGCTGGTGTTACCCTGTCTGCATCACAAAGTGTCATGAAAACCTTACCTCCCGTGGTGTTGTCCCCCGAAGGTCCCTCTGTCTGTCTGTAGAATCTCTTTGGCCCATTGGCTCAGGCAAGTGGATCTGAGACAGAGCAGTCTCCCATTTCCTCAGTTGGCACCTCCTAATGATAAACCTAGTTTCCTGTCACCAACAACCCACTCTCTTGAGCACCGACCTGGATCCCTGGAGGCAGCATCTCTAAAGAGCTCTTTCTCTGATCTCTCCTGCTAAGGTCTATGTAATGCAAGGTTGCTAGGGTTCACGGGAAAAACGGTTCAAGAAAGAATTCCTGAAACATTAGAGTGCAGGTGTCTAAGCTGATTAGAGAAAATGGAGGAGAAAGAAAGCAAGAGAAGTAGAGTAGAGCTCCTCAGGTCAGAAAGGTCCGGGGGTGGGCTGCATTCACACTCTCGGGAGGGGGTGCTCCGGGGAGGCCCACATTCTAGTGTCTGCAGTTAACAAGAGAATAGGAGTCACAAGCCACAATGAAGTTCAAAAGCAGAAGCAAATGAGGGGAATTTCCAGGGACTTCTCCAGGTCTGGGAGGTGGCCTCCAGCATTCTGGTGGCCCTAGCTCCTTGCTGTATTCAGAAAAATATTAGGCTGTTGGAGAGATTATGTGAATATTTCTGGAGGCTGAGGAGATGAACTTTGGCTTCTCTCAGGAGCTGACCTGACCTGTGTTTCTCTGGAAGGTCTTGGTCTAAAAAAGAAACCTGGAAACACTGTCTTTAGGCCCCACATTCTCCCTCTCTTACAGGCTTAGAATGAGATGTGGGTTGTGTGGGTGATGTCAGCAGGAAGGGAGGATGCTGCCTTCTGGAGGGGAACTTAATTTCTGTGACATCTTTGGAGAACTTGATTCACTGGAGACCAGCCAATTCACCGGAAATACATTGTCTCTGGGTATCAGGAAAATCTCCCCAGATCCTGAGAGGCAGACTCTTTCAAGTTATCCCAGGAAGCCAGAAAGCCCGATTATATAGAACAGGGAGTGGAAAGAAGGAGAAGGCTGTGGAGGAGAAGGCTGGGGTCCAGGGCCTCTTACCTGCTAACAGCAATTTACTCCTGGTCTTGTGTTTTAAACTATTGGTACCCAGAAAGTTTGTAAATCAAATCAGCATTTTCTAGACTAATTGGACGGAAATTGAAAGGGCAGTGCATATAGAAAGGACAGGCATAGTTTTGTGAAATTGTTTGAGTCACCTCAACACAAAGTGAGTAGTACAGGATCTCAGTGTAATATCTGTTTCTACCTGTGAAGAACAGTCTAAGTTTTTGAAAATTAATGTTTTACATGACAGGGTTACGTGTTTAAATTCTTTATTCTTCTTTACAAGGTTTCTGAATTTTATATAATGAAGTTTTATTCATTTGTGATGATCACGAAAGGCAAGTTTCCCCCCTTTTTTTGTCATGAAAAAATTTAATTGTATGAAAAATTGAAAGAATAATACAATGAAGGCCTGTATACCCTTCAGGCATTTGAGATTCACCAATTAATAACACTTGATCATAATGGACTTTGTGCCCTTTCCCCCTCTAATTTCTAACTCCTGAAATTTGGGCACAACCACAATGTAACACACTCAGGAAAATCAACACGGGCATAATAATGTCATCTGACATACAATCCATATTTAAGTTTCCCTGGTTGTCTTAGTAATGTCTTAAAACTATGGTTTTCTGTTTTGTTTTGCCTTTTTTAAAATCCAAGAGTGAAGTAAGTATTGCACATTACATTTAGTTGAGTTAAAGGGGGGCATTTTTTTCACTAGCAAAAGTAGAAAAGAAAGCAAAGAGAAAAGTACAGGGAAGTGTCCTGTAAGCTCCACTCTGCACTGCTGGGCAAATGTTTTCTTACATTTGAATTTGGGGAGGGAGGCAAAGTGACATAGGGCGTGGACGCCTGGGTTGTGCTCGCTCTGTAGCCACTTTAACTCCTGTGCGCACCTCTCTGAGCCTCAGCTTCTTTCCTGACAATGGAATCCTCACAGTGCTCATCAGCCTGCAGACAGCCAGGGCGGGCGGTGAGGCTGCACAGCTCTGCCAGAGGCATATCTGGGTAAGGACTGAAAGAGAGGGTAGTGACTTAGGGGATGGAGTAATAGGGAAGGAGCGGGGTCATTACTTTTAGACAGTTAGTTGGTAATGGGAGGATCTGAAGAGCTTAGCAATGAAAGGTTCACAGATGGAGAATTTACAAATCTAGTGATTGATAAAAAAAAAAAAGCCTAGTTTTCTCCTTTTCCTTTCCTTGAAATTTGCTTAGAATCAAATGTATTGCTGGAAAAAAAAAAAATGAGCAAAAAACAAAACAGAACTGGGTGCGCCCTGGTGGCCTAGCGGTCTACACCTGGGAGCAGTCCCACATACATCTCAAGGTCCCTGGTTCAAGACCAGGGGCTGGAGGGAGCAGCCAATGTGATCAACTAAATAAAGATAAAAAAGGTGCCTCTTCCTCTTCTCTCTTCCTGCCTGCCTGCCTGCTTGCCTTCATTCCTACCTGCATCTTACCTTTAAAAAAAAAAGAGGCTAGGTTGGAAAGTCCAGCCAATAATGACAAAACACCTGCCGCAGGAGCCGCCAAGCCGGTTTCTTCCCAAATCCTGTTTCCTGTGTCCCCTTGGGGCCATCTGGATCTGCTTGTGTCCTCTCCTTCCCCTCAAAACACTTTCCTGGGCCCTCCAGGCCACCCCCATTTTCCCTTGCCCTTTACAGAAGCTCCTCTCCACTAGGGGGATGGGATGGTTGCTTTCGGACAGGAGTCCCCCCATGCCTAAGATGTGGATGTCTTCAATGAAAGCCTTATCCTCTCAGTCATCAGCCTCGTTTCCTGGGGTGGTAAGGACCTGAACTAACACCTTCGGGAAGCTTTTACTTTTCCTAATCTCTCAGGGTTGTTGTCTGGGGCCAGAGGACAGGGCAGAGTAGGAGCCATTACACTGACTGACCATGGAGACACTTGAAACACAGACACGGACAGTGGGAGGCAGGCAGGCTGGGAGAGATTGGGTCGACTGCACGAGCAGCAGTGTTAGGAAGGCGTGTGGAAGCTGGAAGGCTTGAGCGCTGACCTCAGCACAGGTGGGGTGCGGGAGAGTGAAGCCAACTCCCAGTGCAAGGCCAATGCATGCACGTCACTCAGATTTTGTTATTCTCACTTTTCAGATGATCAACGACACTTAAGTATCTGCTTCAGGTCACACAGCCAGAACACGGCAGGATTCTTTCCTTTCAGTACTCTGCACTCTCTTCGGGTTTGTTGACCTCGCCTCCTCCCTGCCAACGCACTTATGGGCGGCAGTGCTGTCAGGAGTTAGTTTACATCCTGCTCTTCCACCTGCCACCTGTGTGGGCCAGGCAGATATGTGACCTCTTTAAACCTCACCATCGCTGCCAAATGGGAATGATTCAGCCTTTACACCACTGTATCTGAGATACATCCAATTACAGTGCATCTCCTTGAGGGCAGGGACTCATGTCTGTTTTGTCCAGCACCAGCAACTCTAAAGCTGTGCCAGGTCCTCCTGGCAACGGCCAACTTTTGTCCACTGAATGTGCAAAGAAGCGCACCACACTCCTGGATGTTATTCCCAAGTTGGACCACAAGATGGCAGCAGAACAAAGCAGCTTCAAGGACAAGGGCCTCCTGGCTCCAGGGGTCTCTCAGACCCCTGGAGTGCTGGTGTGCTGTGCAGGAGATGGGAGGCCACCTCTGCTCCTGGAGCCCCCCAGATCTGTGGGCTCACGTGGAACCCGGTTACCAACCCTCTTTGGAGGGGCCTGGTGCTTCGCAGTGAAGGGACTGCACTATCCCATGAGGCACTTTCTGACCTTGGTTTAGTTGAAGCTGTGTACACTACAAAGAAGGTCCTCAAATCACGCGTCTTCAGTGGTGCCCACTGGGGCGCTGGGGGCGGGGAGGAAAGTCAGGGGGGTCATGGGTTAGATGTGGCGACAGGCACGTCTAAAGGTATCATCACGTAATTTCACAGCCATGCATTAAGAACCCTTCGCTTCATCTCATTTAGGAACAGGTGTTATTGTGCTTGACTCCTTCAGGCTTCTGCTTCAATATGTCCTCCTCGGCACTGAACCCCCACATTCAAAGTGGCCTTTGCTTTCTGGAAAAACACTTTTAATTGCAGTAACGAGGGATTACAGCCTTATACAGCTTCAGGTGCATAGCATTACACAGGAACATCTGTATCTGCTCTGCTGAATCCATCACCAAATCTGTTTCCCTCCTTCACTGTAAAACTGGCTCCTTTTACTCAGTTCACCTGCTCCTCTCCCCTCCCTTCTGGGAGCAGCTGTTTGCTCTTATAGTCTAAGAACGTATTTTCACTTTTGCCTGTTTGCTTTTTATTAATTCTCTTTCTATCCAGGGCTTTTCCTCACTCAGAAAAACACCAGCCCTCCCACCTTCCCTGTCACCTTAGTCTGCATAGACCTGCTGTCACCCGGGTGTGGGAGTGAGCGGTCTTGCTCAGAGCTGGCTTTCCACACAGGGTCACTGTGAGTTGATATGCCGACCACCTGAGGGAGGCGTGGCTCATTGCTTTCTGCACGCATGGGAAATGGAGGCCCTGAGAGATTGTGTAACTGTTCCCGGCACTGCAGTTTGGAGGCAGCCTTTGATCTGGGACTTACTGCCTCTGAATGCAGATGACCTGAGATGAGGAGGGTAAGCTGCTGCTGTCTCTCTTTTCTGGGCTCCTACCACAGTGTCTCTTAATCTCCCTTCAATCCTGTTTTCTGCAATCCAGGGCCCCAAATTTGCTTGCAAGCACCTTGTCTCAAGGACATTTTTATCATTCTCTGCTCTCTGCCATTGGCAGCTCTGCCCACACCTGAGCTAGCCTTCCTCTCCTATATGCCTTTCTTGTCTCTTTTCTGTGCTGGTGAGAAGTCCTTAGGCAGGCCAGCTCCCTGTCCTCAGGGCCTCCAGGCCTGGATTCTGTTGTAAGGGCAGGTCTGGTTCCTGCCATCCTGCACCCCACTTCCCTCTAGGAGCTCCCCCTTGAGTGGAGAGCCCCACCCTGTGTTGCTGCTGCTTTGAGGGGCATGGCATTTCCTCTGTGGCTCTGGAGGGGAGCCATGCGGGTCCCAGGCTCCTGTCTGCAGCCACTGCCTGCTTCTCCCTTCAACCATTGGAGAAAAATAAATTGAGGTGAAGAGTGAATCTAATGAACAGGAGAAGGAGTGGAATCTGAGACTGAGGCTGAAGGTAAGTCAGGCTGTGGGATCTTTCAACAGCAAAGATAATCGGCGCCCTGAGCAAAACAAAGGTAGACAGACCCCAGAGGGTCTGGGCGCTGGCCAGGGGCCATCTTGAAAACCCAAATTTTGTGTATAGTGGGTGTTGGCTCTCCACTCTGGAGGAGAAGGTGCTGACTGAGGCATCTAAGCCGAGGTGGGAGGACTGTCTATACTCCACTCCCAGCCCTTCCACTCTTGTCCAGGATACCCACTTTGAAGACTTTGACCTGTCTGCCTTCTTTACTGTTGGGAGTCTGAGGGCATGGGGCACTCGACCCGGCTTCCCAGTCACCGGGGAGGAAAGAGGGTGGCCACAGAGACCAGAGTTCAGGGCACTCAGGGGCCAGCTTACCCCAGTGCAGGGGTGCATTCTCCTCTCTCTCCTTACATTTCCCGTTTCTCTCTGGGCGGCAGAATTTAGCCCTTGTTACATCTCCTTCCAACCTGAGACTTGACCATCTCTTTCTTCTTGTCACTCTGCTCTAGAAGGCTCATCCCAAGTTTCCACTGGATGGGAAGTAGAAGGCTGAATGCGGAGGGACTCAGTCTCCCGAGAGGGCAGTGCGTTGGGTCACCATCTGTTGGTTGTTCTGCTAAGAAAGTCACACCTTAATTCCTCTCCTGGTGTGTGTGTGTGTGTGTGTGTGTGTGTGTGTGTGTGTGCACATGCTCACACATGCACACATTGTCAAAGACATTCTCCTTGAGCATGTTAGGGAGGGAGCCCTGCCCTGAGTTCTTTTCTCAGCTAGGTCCTAAGTTGAAATTCTGTGTCTGTCCTGTCCTTACTGGGCTTACATAGATTCATTTTAGCAAGAATCCTCCTACCCTTGATATCTGAGCAAGTGACCCATTTCCCACCTTTGATGCATAATCCCTTGGTTTTCCTTCAGTAAAAATCCTCTCAGGTCAGTTTAGTAAGAATCCCTCTGCTCTTGATGTCTCCTCTTAGTAATTCCCTATCCTCTACCTCTTCAGCCTGTTCCTTGACTACAAATTCCCATGTGTCCTGCTGTATTTTGAGTTAAGCCTAATCTCTCTCCCTTATTGCAATAGTCTTGAATAAAGACTTCTGTATCATTTTAACGTCTTCAGAGTTCTTTTAGTTAATACTGTGTGTGCATGTGTAGGTATATGGTGTGTGTATAAATCTTTCTCAGCTTCTCCTTGGGGAGGAAGAGGACCTGGGAAGAACAAGATTAGGTCACTCCTGAACCCTTCAATCTAATTGTATCACTTTGATAGCTAATATATTTGGATAATCTTAACAGGTCATGCCGATCCACTAGAATGCAAGCTCTGTGAAGGTGGGGAGCTTTGGTCAACCCTGTAACTTGAAAGAATGCATGTCTGCATGCCCAGTGACCAGCAGTGGGGTTGAAGCACCGCAGTGGGGAATCCATGGTGTTTTTCGATGTGGAACAGTGTGCTGTCGGCAGACATTCAGTGGCCTGAGAATAAGCTAAGTATGTCCCCTCCCCCTCATGGAAGGTACTCTAGTTGGAGAGGGGGAGGACTCAGCGTGATCAGATGAAGTGTGGCACCGAATTAGGCAAAGTACAACATGCTGGGGAGCACACCTGAGAGCAGGCAGCCTAGTGTAGGGAGGTGGGAGAGGATGATGCCCGCGAGGAGTTGCCTTCTAAGGTGAATCTTAAACTCTTAGAGTCAGCATCTAGGGAAAGGAGGCAAGGTAAGGAGAAAATAGAAAGCAATCATGGCATGCTTGGGAGATGAAGCGGTTTTGTTTGCCTGGAGCATGGAAGGTGAGGATGAGTGAGAGGGGGCTGGAGAGGAGTCTGTGGTCAGGTCTGAAGAGTTTTCTGGGAGTTTTGGGGTGTATCTTTCTAGCAGACAGAACTGGTTTCTGTTGATATGCACCTTCCCTCCTATGTTTATTTATTCATTTATTTATTCAACACAAGATTTTGGTGATCTACCATGCCTAGTCATTGTATCAGCCATGGTGTTAGAAGCCAGAAAAGGACATGATCCTAATCTTAAGGAGTTCAAGTCTGCTGGGATGTGTGAGATGCCATCAACTGTTTATTTGGTTTCTGCATTCCCTTCTGATGCATCCATTCCTATTTGAGGTCTAAATGCCATTGGCCTTGAAGTTGGTCAATAACAATATTTTAGGAGGTTGGATTTTCTGCAGAGATAGAGATTCCATTGATTTAAACAAGAGGGGTGCAGAGAGTTGTCCTTAAACTACCAATATGAACTATTATCTCTGTGTGGTTAGCCGATGAGGGGGTCACAGGCAATTAGTAGTCTATTCAGTGGTAAAGTGTGAGGGCACACGCCTGAGGGAGCAGGAGAGGCAGTTCATAAATACGGGCGTCAGACAGGAGTGTGGTAGTTGGTTGTTAACTGGGGACACATTACCCTACTCTAAGCTCTCCTCTGCATCACAGAGAAGCCCAGAAGCCCCTTCCCGTGCAGTCCTGGGCTGCATTTCCCAAGGGGACGGGTAGTCGGGGGTTTGGGCGCTGAGCAAAGAAAATCATGGCCACCAGGTGGCAGTAGCGCACACGAGCTTCGGGCAACAAGCTTGCTGCTGGGTTTGCGCTGGAGACTGGAGTGAGGGCCCTGCCACCACCTGGGGCTACTCTCCAGAAGCAGAGAAGGGTAGGGGAACTCCTTCCTGAGGAAGAGGGGCATCAGACGAGGTGCTTATGTGTTTAGAGGATGTCATTCAGGGGCTCCCCAGGGTCCAGGAGAACTCCGACGGGTGTGGTTATCACAGGCTCTGTGTCATCAGTGACATCAGATAGGTTGTGCACTTCTGCAGAGTGCGTGAAACAGGTGGGCACTGACGGCTAAACTCCGGCTTGACAGAACTTCTGCTAAAAACAGTAACGATGGGATGCATACAGATTTGAGCGAATTGATCTCAGGTGCAGTAAAGAAGTGACTAGCTAGGGGAACAATGCAAAGAGGCCATCTTTGAATTCTTTAAGTGAAACAAGGAAAGGCACTTGCACAGGAGTACGAAGGTGGAAGACAAGGAAAAGTCATAATTCTCCAGAGGCAGCTGCAGCCGCTAGTGTGAACAGGTTCAGGGCCGCTTCCTGGGGAGCACGGAGAACCGGGCGCCCAGGGTTCCAGAGCTACTGCTGTTCCCCAGGGTGGCCATGACCTTCTCTTCCTCCGCCCTCCAAAGGCTGCGCGTGCCCCCTACAGCAGTTTCCAGATCCAGGCTCTGGCTCTATTCCTCCTGGTGAGGCAAACATTTTGAGCTTCATGTCCTCTCTGTAAAATGGGGCTAATATTTTTCCATATGTGTTTTTAGGAATCATGTGAGCTATTTACACATAGGACCCATCACAGTGTTTGGCAAATATAGGATTCTTGTAAATCTGAACTCTGTTCTCTCTACTCTCTTGTGTTCCAGGCGTCCTGATGAGTGAGTGAATGGAGTAAAGACCTGTGGGCCCCGCTGACAGAAGCGGGTGGGAACAACAGCGCCCAGGCAGGTTCTTTCCCTGCATGGATGTGGATGAACGAAGGGAGTTTCCAGAAATTGTCGCCTGTGGGTATGAGGTTGAGGGAGAAAGATGAATCAGGAGTTGCTGACCAGGAGAAATGCTTTTTGGTACTTCAGATGACCAAGTTTTGTGTATTAGTTTTCATTAAATTTTGCTGCAAATGATAGAAAATTTCAAATAATAGAGGCTTAAATGAGATCGTATTATATGTATGTATCTTAGAGAGAGAAGAATGTAGATGCTGCTGGACTAGCGAGGACGCTAGTGTGAGTCTCACTTTTTGGTCTGTTGTAGTATAAACATATGATCCCTCATCTTCTCTGAAAGGTGGCACCTAATTTCCCTCCCCACCCCTGAAAGAAGGCAGGACTTAGTGACTTGTTTCCAAAGAACAGAATGTGGCAGAAGTGACAGTGTGTGCCAACATTTAAACAGGTAGCATGATTTTTCCTTATTCTCTTAGGTCACTTGCTCTGGGACAAGGGAGGTGTCGTGTGGTGAGGATACTCAAACAGTCCTAGAGAGAGGCCTATGTGGCCAGGAACTGAGATCTCTTGCCAAAAGTCAGCCAGAAACTGAGACATCCTGTAAAAAGCTATATGAAGGTGCCATCTTGGGAGTGAAGACTCCAGCCCCAGTCACACCTTCAGATGCCTGCAACCTCATGAGAGATCCTGAGTCAGATACATGCAGCTAAGCTTCTAAATTTCTGACTCACAGATGCTGTGAAGTAATGTTTTCTTTTTTAAGTCACTTAGTTTTGAGTAACTTGATGCACCGCAACTGATAACTAATACATGGTCCAAGATAGCAATGTCAACATTTATGGATTCAGAATGGAGAGAGAGGAGGAAGATGTTTTCTTAGAAGATACAGCTTGACACTTTTCCTTGTATCCATGGAGAGAACTTACTGATGTGACTCCACAGACAGCTGCAACTAGAAGCTTCTTGGAACCTCTCACCACAGAAAGGAAGTGAACTTCACCACAACTGCACTGTTTTGTGCTTTGCCTTAAAGAAGAAATTAGTCCATTATTACTGAGATATTGAAATAATCAAACGCAAAGATCTTGCCTTTATTTCAAAAGAAGAGATGTCTTTCCATCCAGGAGAGAACAGTAAAACAAATGTTAAATCCTTGCCTTGCTTGGCATTTGCACTTAATGCAACACTTGGGATGTAGGATAAATTCCGACAGTGGTACTTTTTACTGACCCAGGCTGGTGGCTAATGTGCTCAGTATAACAGGATGGATTCTAATATACAGACATATAAGCCATAAGGGTTTTTTCCAGTGATGCTGGGGAAAGAGGGCAAGGAAAGCCCCTTGAGAGCAGATAAAACCATGGCAGGTGGAGTTGAAAGTGGGAGTGCCTGTGTGGGCAAGGGGTGGGAGTAGAAGTGGGAGAAGAAGGAGGAAGACCTTGGGGGAAATGGTGGTCAAAAATGCAATTGCTACCAGTGGGAGGGGCTCTAAGACAATATTATTGGTATTGACTTACTTCTCTGCACTTTTTATAGGGAGAGTTTTAGTTTGAAGAGATGAAAACATATACTCAGAACAGCATTCCCACCCCAACTCCTCTAGATCGGTCACCAGAAGAGAGAAAACCTTCTCCATTCTTCTTGATTATCTTCATTATGTGTAAGCTTGGCCAGCAGTTTGTCTTACAAAGAGTAAGTGCAAGTCAGGAGACTTCTGGGACATCCTTTTATTTGCTGAACCAAATCGTACCTTTCAGCTTTTATCTGTAATGCTAAAATTATCTATGATAGCTAAAATTTAAATCTCTACCTGCTACTCTGTCTTATTTCTCAAATAGTTTCTAGCAAAGCAGAGGAAGATGAGATAGGAGTTCTTTTTCGTCTTCACTAAACTCTAACACTATCCCTAATTTTGTTTAGAGAAAGAAAAGTCTCCTGTTGGATAAAAAGGGAGAGAGAAAAGATGGTGTTTATGTGGGTATTACCTACTACAGAGGTGAGGGACTGAAACCCTTCTTTGTACCAGGTATAGTTTAAGCATTCTAGATATTCTCTCTCTCTCTCTCTCTCTTTCTCTCTCTCTCTCTCTCTCTCTCTCTCTCTCTCTCTCTCTCTGTCTGTCTCTCTCTCTCTCCCCCCTATCTCTTTCCTATCATCTCTCTCTATCATTATCTATTTTCTATCAATCTATCCACCCACCCATCCACCCATCCAACCATCCATCCATCCATCCATCCATCCATCCATCCATCCATCCATCCATCCATATAAAAATCTTAATTCTTACAACAACCCTATCTGACAGATATCACCATTATCCCAGTCACAGAGATGAAGAAACAGGTTAAAAGAAAGATTCGGTAACTCCCCCAAGGTTAAAAAACTGGTACATTAATTGCAATCCAGTTTACACGACTCCAAAGCCACCACCAAATGCCGTGTGGTCAGTGTTTATGAATCCAAATATATTCAGATTCTGACTGTTTCCTATCAATCCATGGCTACAGAGTGGCCCAAGCACATTCCTCTCCACTGGGTTCTTGATTTTACCTCCTGACACATCTCTCTTCTCCCACCTTTGTTCCTTATTGTTGTATCATGCATGGCAAACGGAAACCCAAACTTGTGGCTCCTCTGCCATCTCAAATCAAGGAAAACTCCTTGTGCTGAGAAGACAGTGAGGGCTAGATAGCAGGCGTGGTAGATGAGACCGTCTCTTTGTGGCCTAGCTGCTGGGGGATTCATTCCACATCTCAGTGAGTGCTCAGTCTTCCCCCTCCTCCCACCCCTTTACTGGAAACAGTTGACTAATTCTAAATACGGGTTACTGGAACAAGGGGAGATATATTACTTTCAACGAAAGGACACTTATTTCAGCAGGAACTTAATAAGTGTCTGAGAAGGCAAGTCCCAGCTTGTGTCTTCTATGGGCAATCGGCATCTCCCTTGCCATGTTCGCACATAGGGCTGTGCAGAGGACATCTCTGAGTGTCGCCAAGGGCAGGCACTTCCCTCAGAGAGGTGTCCAAAGCATCCATGACTCGAGCAGCTTCAGAACTGGGTTAGTTTGGATATTTTGTAGGACAGTAAGTTGTCACTCAAAAGGTCACTGGGTCGATTGTTGCTCCAGGCATGTAGCTCTGCTGGCTTCCAGTTGTCAGCCTCTCTGTCCCCTGGAGATGGCAACAGCAGCTAATGTTGGGACCTCCGATGTCAGGGAAAGAATGCGGTTGGTTGCTGCCATGTGTGATGATCTTTGGTTTAATTAATGGGTATAAATGGGAAGGAGTTAAGGCCATCAAAAGGAAAGTTTTCCCAAGGGATAACATTATTTTTCTTTTCTGTTGGTAAAATATTTCTTTGAATTAGAAGCCAAGACCACATTCTCGGTTATAGAGGGAGCTTGAGTTTGCCAGAATAGTCCTTTGGAGAGGATACCCAGTGAGTGGTGTATGTGTGTATGTATCTGCGTGTGTGAGTGTATATGTATGTATGTATGTGTATGTATGGGGGTGTGTGTTTGCGCGCATTGGAAGTAAGGTGATGCTGATCCTGAAATAGTTCTTTCAGAATTCCTCCGTGACCTGAGTAGGATGGGAACCTGGAGGAGTATGCTGAATGTTTAGAATGGATTGCTTTATTAGGTTCTTTTTAAAAACTCTGTCTGCCTAAAGAGAGACCCACCCCTAATGTGATGTCTTCTGAGTTTTCAGTTCCTTAACTCCACTCCTACAGCCACCAGCCACACGTGGCTCTGCCACAGAGCCTGAGAGCCTGCCGTTTCCCTGTCTGGAATGCTCTTCAATATGTTGTCTGATGCCCCTCTGATATCCTTTCAGTTTTGTTTAAATGTCACCCTATCCAGAGATCTTCTCTAACCAGTCTCCAGAAATTACACCACCTTACATAGAGGAGATAGCCGTGGAGTTGAGTAGGTTCTCAGTACTTGTTTGCCGAGTGAATGAAGCAATGTTTAAGCATGTTGACATGAGAGAATGAGAGGAATTTTATTTTGCCATTGAGGGGAGCAGGGAGAGAAGAGTGAGGAGGGCAGAGAAGGAAGAGGAAGCAACGAGTGAGAGGGTGGGGATACTCATAGTGGATGTTGAATGACAGTTCTAGAAAGGAGATGGCTGACTTTTAGCTTGAAGGCATTTTGTTTCACCAGTGCTAACCACTCCTTCATCTCCTCTTTTTAAATGTTCAGTAAAGCCTAGTGTATACATGAATGCTTTGTGCAGGTGGTGTGTGCCTGTGTGTGGCTGTAGGAGTGTGTGTGTGTGTGTGTGTGTGTGTGTGTGTGCAGGTGTGTGTGTGTGTGTGTGTGTGTGTGCAGGTGTGTGAGTGTGTGTATGAGAACGGAGAAGAGCTGAGTTTGGGTTTGGGTCACCATGGTGTGGAGCAAAGAAGGGACCCGAAGAGGGAGCCAGAGCAGGACTCTGAAGGAGGACCTGAGAACTGACAGCACCAGGAGCCCTCGCAGGGATTTGTGTCAGCCTCAGTAGCTACACGGGGTACGGAGATCTCAGTGACCTCCAGGCTGTCAGGAGTACTTGTTCAGGATAAGTGAAGAAAGAGAAGTGGTCAGAACACCCATGGAGTACCAGGGCATGAGACAAGGAATCAGGTGCTTGGTGTTCGGGCTCCAATTCTACTTAAGTTGTTGAATCTTGGCCAAGTGTTTCCTCCTCTTTGAGTTTTGGTTTTCTTATATGTAAAGTCAAGACTTCAGACCACATATAATCTTTAAGTCCTTCTCAGCTTTCATATTCCATTTTTAGACAGAGTCACACATTTTTATTACTTCTTGTGAGCCTTTTCATTCCTGGAAACTTGGGATAATATTATCTCTCTTGGAGAGCTATTATGAAGATCAACTGTGATCAAGTGTGGAAATGGCCCTTGCAAACTGTGAAGCACTCTGCAAATGTTAGTGCTCAGGACCATTACTCTTTTGATAGGGGTCAGTGTATTGTGAAAAGACAGTGCTGGAAATGACTATTCCTACAGAAAAAAACACATTGCATTTGAGTCACACTGCTTTAGAAAAAGTAAAGATGGGTGCACAGAGTTGGCTCAGAATGCTTGGAATGCTTATTCAACGAAAGATGATGTTATCTTCCTGGGGTAGGAGGGGTTGAATGTCGTCTGGAAGTGTATGACTGATATGCAATTAATAATTCAAATAGGCACAGGGTGTTATTCTGCAGGGCACCCTGCCTCCTGGTCCCTCATAAATAAAATATTGGCTTCAGCTGTTCGAAGCCCACAGCTAATCTAAGAGCAACACTCACTTGGAAATGTTGGTCGCTTGAGAGCCAGAGCATTAAAAAACAGCCTGTGGGTCTGTAGTCAAAATGTCAGGGAAGGAAATTAATTTCCAACACCCCTTTTCTTACTGTATCCAAAAAGGGCAGCCTTGAAATCTGGGTCAGCAGCAGTTGTTGTGGTCCTGGAAAAGTTCTAACCACTGAGGGAGCTGCAGGCACGGAGCCTGGCCAACACCTCCTGCAAAATGCCCATCTCCATCCCAGGAGTGGTCCAGACCCTCTGACTCAGCATGGAATCTGTGAGATCCAACAAAATCTTTTGCAGCCCTTTAAGTAAACCGACATCCTTAACTTTGGTTTAATTATGACTTTTTTCATTATAAAAGCAATCACATTCATTTAAGAAAATTTTATAAACGCAGAAAGATAAACAGAAGGTAAAGACAGAAAAATTGCAAATGCCTATTAGCTGATAAAAATCACTGTGTGTTTAATAATAACATCAAGCTATGATTGAGGACACCAGAGGTCCAAACTGCTTTAACAAACTTATGAGGTGCCATGGTTTGACAATTTTGTATTTACACTCCCAAGTCTAAAACCCTCTAAAAGCTACATTTTATAGCTAAATTTGTTGGTTTTATAACTAATTTGAAGATAAAGCCTGACCTGAAATGAACCCTATTTATAGACTTTAGTTATGCTACTTAGTGTGAATATTCATGTATGAACATAGCATTATTAATGAGTTTAATTGTTGAACATTGCCTCAGATCCCTTTGGGGATGTTTCCTGGTACATGATATTTCTAGCACGTGATATTTCCCAGACTCAAATCGCAATGTTTCCCTACATGCTCCCCATGGGGCAGATGAGGAATCCCATGTGCAAAGTGTGTGCCATTTGCTCAAAGTCAAATAATTGGTAAGTGATAGAGACAGGGTTTAAGTCAAGTCCAGTGTACCTCTAGAATCTGCCCTTAGGTTGATCAGCCCAATGTTTCCCAGCCTCTTCCTTATCACAGCACACAATGAGAATGACAAGAGCTGTCTGACCCCTGGGGGAAGAGGATGAGCTAATGGGGCCAGAGTAGCCCCACTTACACAGGCTGCATCTCTCTGGTGGAGATTCTGCTCAGACTTTTCAGATTCATGTAATGAATATTATTCCTCCCATCACAGGACTAGACAGTGATGCCCACGGACAGGATTCTTGAAACAGACCTGGGTTTGAAACCCAGTGCCACTCTTTTCTGGTGGTAAGATCTCACCAGAGAGACTGGCTGCAGATCTCTGCACAGTCCACTCATCTGTAAAGTGGAGAAGTCACAGTACTTCCATAGAGAACAGCTATACTCACCTGTACAGAGAAGGAAGGGAAGAGTGGAGTCAATGTGCAGTTTTTGTACTCAAGGCGAATCCATCTGACTCTGGGATTGTGAACTGGGAAGTAGAAGATCCTTAAATTCAGTCCTTGGATGAATGCTGAGGACCCCCCATGTTTATTCTCTAAGAGGGGCTGTGTTTGTCTCATGGAAACCCTGCAGTGCCTAAGCAGGCTGACAAGGGGTAGGTTGACCTAGATCAGCACCCAGAAGATGTCAATATTGAATCATGAATTCATAGCTGTTGAGAAAGCCTCTCTATTAAGCTTGAACACACATAGAGTAAGCCAGCCTCTAGTCTATTTTTCTGCATTTCACCATTGTGGGCACTGTGCCCTCTGCTGCAATTTGCACTTGACATTTCTAAGATCAAATCTAAAATCTCACAAGCAGGAGTCAAGGGGAAAAGGTAAGTTGGATCCCTGGCTGGAATATTAAACCAGGCTTGTTTCTGAGTTACGCAAGATTCCTGGCAAACACATGACATTTGAAGTTCTTTGAAAAAATGAGTTGAACAAACCAGAAATTAGGTAAGCTGAAGGCATTTTTCAGGAAGATCATCTTCCTTCACCACCACCTCCAGCTTTATGCAAGGCCCAAGAAGAGAAGTATGTCTTAGCTGGTCAATTACAGTCCAGTTTCTTGTATCCTTTGCCCCTTTATACTTCATATGACTACATGCTCCCTGGTTCCATGGAGTGGGCTGACCTGGAGGACAGGGACTCAGTGCATATTGGACATACTGGAACAGAGGTCAGATGCTCATTTTGGTGTGGTTTCTTAGTACCATCTTTCCCCTTGGCTTTTCACTCAGAGACCCTAAGTGAAACCACACCTCAGGATGAGGTCTCCATCTCTTTCTCATCTGTTTCTCCTTAAAATTCAACATCACTGAGTCAAGTTCAAGTTCAAGCATTCCACTATCCACCCCAAATTGGCACCATTCATTGTACTAGGTTTGGCCCCCCCTGCTTCTTTTTTTGTTGCCACCTCATTCTCTCTCTGGTTCAGGGACTTTGTCCTGGGTGCTAACTCGGGAGTCCAGGACAGTGTCTGTCCCCAGTCACTCTCTTCCTGGGATTGGATCCATCTGAACATGGCTCATCTGCTTAATTAAGTCCCTGCTGAATACTGCCCATAGATTCCAGATGGGTCTTAAACTCATTAGACAAAAGCCTGATGGTTTACATCAGATTTCCTCTGTCTTTTGGATATTGTTCCTTTAAGGAGTGTTTGCTGATTTCCTTTAAGGAGTATTTGCTGGGGAGATACACTGAGTCCCCAACCTATCTGAACACAACTTCCCACCTCTGTCATATGACAGTGTTTAAATGCTCTCAGTAGATTAGACTGAATAAACCTTGGGACTTTCTCCAAGTCTGTGAAGCCCTGCTATTGGTAGAGTGCTTTCTAGTGCAGGATTTTCACATAATGCCTCCTTCTTCATGATCCGTGGGAGCCTCATGTATTTTTTTGATGTGTACTTTCTGAGAGCTTCAAACGACATCCCAAATGTGACTCCAAGTTCAAGGTCCACACATACCCCCATCCTCTGTGTCTTGTACCAAGGTGATAGTCTCCCTTCTACCATCAGGATCTCACCTGAGATACCTCAGGTAGGTATTTCCTTGAAAATGTATCTGTTGTGAAGTTTTCACCTGGAGCCAAGTCTCTTTTAAATGGGCTGTTATTAAGAGCCAAGAATTTTAAGAATGATTGGGATTTTATACTTCTTCCATTTCTTAAGCCATTCATGCTGCTCCAACACAGCACTTAACAGAATAGCTTAGTGTTTGCAAACATGGACCCTTGGCTTAGACAGATGTAGGTGTAGGCTCTTGTGCCAGAAACAGTACTTTCCATTTCATTCCATGTTCCTCTGAGTCATGAGCAGAGGAAAGGCTCATTCCCTAATGTCCCTTGCAGTGAGGTGGGGCCAGTGACAGAGTTCTGGCTGGTGATCAGCAACAATGTATGACATGTCCAGTTCTGATGCCTAAGGTTTTCTGGTCCTCCTTCCTTTCCCCACCTTTTCTTCAGCTGGCTGTCTATAGAAGATCAGGCAGATGACTTCAAATCCTAAGTGGAAGGAGGTTAAGTCCAGAAATCATGGTATGAAAACCCCCAGCTACATATCCAATAGGACTTGAATGAGAGAGAGAAATCTCTTACTGTGTTTTAGCCATAAGAGAACTAATTGTTAACAGTAGTCAGCTTTTACTCATCAGCATAGTGCCGATCTTAGTTCTGCAATTAACTATATGATCTTAGGAAAATCTTTCAACTTTTCTGAACTTACTCATGTTTATGAAACTTTCCTCATAGTCTTTGAGGTAAGTGGTTGAGAGCTTAGCATGCAGTCAAAAAAAGAAAATAGTGTATCAGCCACTGGCTTGCTAATTACTCCTCCAGTGTGGGCTTGGTCTGACTTCAAGGTCTTTGATTTCTTGCACCACTTGGGTGACTTTCCCCCAAGTCCAGTGGATTGGTTTTCTGGATGGCCCTTTTCTCACGATGTGGGTCTAATCTTCAACATCATGTCTTCAAAGTAGCCTCCCCTTTCGGCTCCATTAAATCAGCATTCCTGACCTGATACTTTATCTCAAGTGTCCTATTTAATTTTCTTTATTCATATATCCCTCTCAAAGTAGATCTTTTATGTATTGCTTTATCAGACTATTATCTGTTACCCTCATTTGACTGTTAGCTCTATGAGACCAAGACTTTAGCCAGGATTTCTCTGGAGTCTGGACAAGCATGGGGACTATTAGGGACTCACAACAGATTGGTTGACTGACTGAACGAGGAATTGTGAGGGTTAGATGAGGTTCCTTCTACAGAGTTTGGCATTGGGGCTGGTGTTTGATCAACAGCTGTTGCTACTGATAATCCCATTGTACCGAGTCTCTGTCTGCCTGGCCCTCTTTCTCACTCAGTTGTGGACCTCTGAAGGTCAGAAGTCAGGTCTTCTTTACCTTTGTTTCCCAACAAACCTTGTCCTGAAGGGATGACCAAGAAGTGTCTGTGACTGGGGAGAACCTCCAACCTGTGTCTTCGCTCTAGGGTAGCCAAAGACTAATGAAACCATCCTGGTTCTAAAAAAAATTAAACTTTTTTATTAGTGTATTTATTTTATATATAAAAGAAATACAAAAAAAAGAAACACAAAGAAAATGCTTTATGGCAAATCAGACTTGTCGGTGCCCTCGGTGGGGGCTCCGGGCTCTGACCCGCTGGGTGTCAGCAAAGTCCTCCGGCTGTAATGGCCTTTCATGATCCCTGTGTTGTTCTCAGTGAGGAGCTGCTTCTGCCTTTGCCTGTTGAGGGACTGGACCAGGCCCAGGACGACTGCGGCCAACGAGTACTGCCCAGGAAGTCTCCTCGGGGGCAGGATGAACGGGTTGGGTTGAACTCTTCCCAGCAGAAAGTATGTCTTGATCTTCCCTTCCTGTTCGCTAATGCCCTTCACATAAATCTCTCCCCGGTAGTCAAAGGCAAAGCCCTGATCCTTCAGGATGAGATAGGTGTCCTCTGGGACTTGGATCCTGCCGCTGACCCCTGTGCTGTCCATGCGACTGGCCAGGTTCACGGTTTTGCCCCAGATGTCATACTGTGGTTTCTTAGCACCAATCACACCAGCTACCACCGAGCCGTGGCTGATGCCTGTGGGGGAAGCAAACGAGCAGGAGATGAGCGTGGGGGGACCTCGGTGAGGCAGCGGCCTGCCTGGGGTGGTGATGCCCGCAGGTGTGATATCTGCGGGTAAACTGTGGGTCCACATCCTGCTTTAGGATAAGACAGGAGACCCGGATCAGTTACTTAACCTGTGTCCACCTTGCTTTTCCCTCTGCAGGTGGAAATGAGAGAAAATAACAATGTAGGCACAGGGAGCTGGACTAGGAGTGGGGACACTGAGACCCTGGCTGCTGCTCTTACAGAGCTCAGAGAGCTTGATCGGGACTTCTTAGAACCTGTCTTACTCCAGGTTCTCGGCGTCACCTCTTCGGCCCACAGTGACAGCCTCCTGTGTCCCTGTCCTCCCAACCATCCTCTACACCAACACACGGCTCATCAAGCTACGACCGTCTTACACACTGCCTGTGCTTTGTGTCTGGGATCAAGCCCGGATCAAGCCCACACTCAAGGGCTCCTCAGATCTGACTCTCTCCATGGTCAGCACCCCGACCCGCTCCGCCACCTCTGCACTGTGTCCACTCTGGCTGGCCGGCGTGCTCCCAACTGCAGGTGCTTTCATATGTTTGTGTCCTCGTCCCGGTCATTCTCTCTGCTTGGACTATTATCTCCCCTCCCCGCCCCACCTCAGTTTCCTTGGCACATGCTTTTTCAGACACTTTCAATGCCTCCTCCTCTATGAAACACAGACTTCTCTTTTAGGAATGATGGAGTTTTGCAAAACAGTTATTGGGAATGTGTGTCTCCTCTTAGTTCATAGACAAAGGATTTCTCCTTTGTTCTACAGACATTGATGACTATGTCCCGGGCACTGTTCTAGGCACTGGGGATATGGTGGGAAAGAAAAGAACATAGCCCTTGCTTATCTGCTATTGGGGAGAGAAGGAAAATAGTAAAAATGTAATATACTATCCATGACTGATCAAGGCTATAAGGAAGAGCCAATATGATGAGAAGGAGAGAGAGAGATCAGAAGGGGTGCACTTTGGAGGAGGGTGGTGAGGAAAGTCCTTTCTGAGCAGAGATCTGAAGATAGCAGTGGTATAAACCATGCAGAGATCTGGTTTAGGTCATTCTAGGCAGAGGGATGAGAAAGGAAACACACACACACACCCACACACGCAGAGTATACAAGATATAATTGCTGGAAATCTGAGAAACAGATCTTGCAGAAAGTGTGACAATCTCAACCGTGGTTTTAACAGAGCCCTTTTAGAGTCACTAACCCACTTGATTCTCCGGTTACGACAATGAAGTGGGCAGGCAGGACAGGTAGTAGTTGAATGCCCAGCTACGCAACAGGAAACTGACACTCAGAGGGATGACATGCTTTGCGTGAAGTCAGAAAGCTGGTTGCAGTGGTCCCCAAGCACAAGTTGCGATGCCCAGCCCCTGAGAAGGTCCACTGCTAACCTCTGACCTATGCCAGCAGTGTATGACGCTAAGGGAGCCCTGGATTCCAGCAATGTCTGCCAAGTTTGCACAGACTATGCCTCGTTCAGTGTGAAAGCTCTGCTCTTTGTTCCTGGTATAATTGTGTTGTCAATGATTTCAGAAAGGGCAGGCAGAATGGTTGGAAGTGTGGGAATCAGTCTGCACCTCCCTTCCATGGATCAAAAACATAAAATAAATTTTTATTCCAGTGAGCCAGGCACATTCCTTAGATCTGACAAGGCAGGTATTGATATTTCTTAACCCCTTTTACTCAAAGCAGCCAAGGGAGCATCACATGAAGGAAAACGGCATGTCAGGGAGAGGACAGCTAAAGATGAGGACTAGCAGCAAAAATGGTTTGAGACTGCACCCTGTCACCAGGATGCCATGGGCTCTGTCGGAGATGCTGCAGCCGCCAGTGTGAGTCTTCTCCGTGATCCTAGCCTGGTTACTCCCTTCGCTGCACCTGAGCTCACCCACCTATTAAATGAGAATGTGGACCGGGGAGGGGTTTCCAGACTGTGTTCAGGAGGCCCTCAGGACCCAGCAGAGATGTGGAAGAAATGGGAAAATTATCCAAGCTACGAAGGGTTTATTATTCATGCTGCTAGGACTGTCGTTTCTCTGCACAAGGGTATCTCTAAACTCAGAGCTGTGTGTCTGAGTGAAGATGACAGGCTCTCTGCCTCTCCCCAGCTCAGCACAATATCTCCAGTTTTAGGTGCAGAACCCAGTTTAGACCTCCAGGTGTTATCTAGTCACACCTGCGATCAACACATGGGCCACCAGTACCGGGTGACACAGATGTCACAATGAGATGATTGAATCGTCAGCTACCGCTCTAAGCAGAGTTTGGGTAGGTGGGAAGTGGGATAGATAAGAAAGGTGGAAGAGAGGCAGCTAGAGTCTAGTATTTGCTTTGTATGTCTGCACTCAGCCTACATCCTTCCCTGGCTTCCAGCATCTCGAGTGAGAGAAAGACCTGAGCCATCCCTGTTGCTGTCCTTGGCAAGGTCACACTGAGCTTGCTGCATTTTGCAAGAGCTGGCTTCCCTGGCTTGGTGCCCAGGGCATGGAAAGGTCTGGTGAAGGCAGGCCAGTTGGCTCACGGGCATGTGCGAGCCAGGCGGCCAGCTGCTACTCACCGATTCGGAGCTCGAAATTGTTGAAGGAGTGTTTGTTAATCTCCTGGATGCTCTCGGTCAGTGCCAGAGAGAAGTCGGCCAGGGCACACAAGTGTCCCCACTTATCTTCACATTGCTGCAGTGAAGGTGAGGAGAGAAGATTCATTCAATGTGGCAAAGACCAACCTGTGGCAGCAGAGGCCTCTCTGTGAGCTCACCCACCCACACACCCTCAGAAAGAGCCAGAAGTGACAGCCCAGGTGCACACCGCTTACAGGTGTTCATGAACAGCAGGTTTCTTTTCTGGCTGACACAGCATGAGTTCCTGAGGATGCGCGTGTGTGAGCGCATGGGTGCGTGAGTGCACGTGAGCTTCTAGGTTCCTAGGTGTGCCTTTTTGTCTAGAAACTATGACCATTATCTTTGAAGCACTCACATAAACATCTGCTCATGAAACTCCGGAGGCCAGTGCAGTGTGCCCCTTGGGGCCTTTCCCAACCTCAGTTTCCTCATCTTTGTAAGGGAGACAAGCGCACCTGTCCTGCTGACCTCCGGGGACTGAAGTCTCTACCGGGTGAAGGGTGGCATTCAGCCTTAATGCAGAGCCAGGCATTGTGACTTTGTGGGCCTAAAGTGGTCTTTGTCATGATCTTCAACATCCCTATTTTGTTTTGCTTCGTTTTTAATTTAAGGAAAACGTGGAAAGTTTACATATAATTGTGAATTATATCGGAGCACTGTCAAGGGGTTGAGAACTCTAAAATGTACCCTGGGAATGAGAACTGAATATCAAAGGAAGGAACATGTGGAAAAGATGGAACCTTTCCCTGAGGTTGGGATTCTTGTCACCTGGAGAAGGTTAGCTGTTGTCCACTGTTAACATCCCCGTTTTAACTTAAAAGGAGCCACAGATAAAACACCAACAATCAGGGGGACTGGGTTCCAGTAAAATTTCATTCACAGCAAGAGTCTGGATTTGGCCGGCAGCTGTCCCTGTGGGGCCCAGCTGAAGAACGCCACTTACGTCCTCCAGATTATTCTGAGTTCTTCCCAGAGCTACTCTTGGGAAATGCCAGGGTTTTCAGTTGGTAAGAAAGCAAAGGGAGCCTGAGAAGAAGGAATAAGACCCCTTTTCCCCAGTAATGCAGACTCATATCCCTGCAGCATTTACTGAGGACCCATTGGGTGCAAGGCTTGGTGTGCAGAGTATGACATTATCTCACTAACCCAGAGGGGAGATTCAGTGCTCCCAGTTAACATGAGAACCTGGCACGTAGTCATGCCTCAAAGAGTAAAAGCGAGTATTATTGCTTCAAACTCCATTTGGGAGAGAAAACAATAGGGCCAACAAGAAAAAAGGGATTTGGTGACTCCCACAACAAAGTTACAATCAGGGCCTTTCTCGGCCTGATTTAGTTCATCAAGTGAATAGCTGCAAGTTTCTCAATTATAAAGGAGGGTCTGTTTGCTCAGGCGACTGTGTACTATGGAGCAGGGTCACTCACACAGCTGGAATATCCAGGTCACACTATCTCCAGCAAATGATAGGAGCGAGGACCCTGCTAGAGGATGTGACCGAGTTCAAACAGCAAATTCACCTGTTTTTCCGGTGACAGGCCCGACACAGCCATGTAGGTGCTGCCAATCGTCTTAATTTTTTCAATATCTTGAAACCGGTCCTCGCCGAGCAGCTGGAAAAGATCCAGGCGGTGGGTTAGTCCTGGTGAAATCCCTTTTGGACTTCTGACCTCCCAAATGCCAGATAATAAAGTCCTATTGTGCCAAATCACAACATGTATGGTCATTGATAAACAGGAGAGTGTGAATAGAAAGCTATGAATTAAGCTTCTACACTCCCTGGTGAGCCCATCCATGATCTCCCAGCCATCACAATGCCAACAGACAGGGGGTTTCAGAAAATAGTGAAGATCGTGCCCTTACAGAATGAGGGACTTAGCATCCTTGAAGAAACTCCTTTTCTCTCTGAGCCTCACCTGTTGAGAGTCCACATACATGGATGGAGCCCCTGGTAAGTGCCGGCAGCAGGATGGGTGTGACCTGATATCTTTACAGATTAGGTCTGTTTCTATGAATCTTTGAAACATGCAAAACTACTTGATTAAACGAAAAACCACACACGTTCTCTGGTCCATCAGCAACATTTTGGGATGTATTCTCCACATGCGTTAGAATCTTAGCACTTCCCTGGTTGTGTCAGCTCACACCTGGTTATGGCAACATCTCCCTGCTCCTGTCCTTACACCCTGCATCCCAGCATGGCAGCCCGAGTGACCCCATGCAGATAAGTCTGACTGGAAGCTGCTCTGTATACAATCTTCCTGTTCTGCTCAGAATCAGAGTCAGCGTTTTCACTGTGACTTGCAAGACCTGACATAGCCTCTGCTCCAGCCACACAGATCTCCTTCTTTATCTTCATGATCCCGGTCTGCTTCTCCCACAGACTTGCATTTTCTGTTTCCCTTTTGAGATAGTCTTCTCTCAGACAACGGCAATCCTCAACTCTTTCCCCAAATGTCCTCCCAGTGACATCGTGCTGACTGCCCAGCCCAAAATCAACAAAAGACCCTACACATACGTCTTGCTTTATCTTTATCAAAGTGCACATCCTATTTCAGCTTCCCCCTTAGCGCTTATGCCTGATGGTGCCTAGCTATCAACCCTGGGGGGCACTATTTTTGTCTGTTGGGTTTACCGCTGAGCACCTGCAAGAGCCTAGCACACAGCAGGGATGAATGATGATAGGAAGAATGGGTACCATCCTTGGTATTTCCTCCACTCTTACCTGCAGTTTGGATTTTCATGCTTAGGAAAGGAATCTAGGTCTCTTATTTAGAAATCGTGGTAAGTAGACTAATGCTCTCATTCCCCTTTCCCAAAGATGTTCATGTAATTCTTGGAACCTGTAAATATGTTGCCTTACATAGCAAGAAGGATTTTGCAGATGTGATTAAGTGAATAACCTTGAGATGAGGAGATTTCCTGAATTATCTGAATAGGCTCCCTGCAATCACAAGAGTTCTTATAAGTAAAAGAGGAGGCAGGAGACAGAGCAGGGGATGTGATGGAGGAAACTGGTCAGAGTGATGTGTGTGATTGCCGGCCTTATAGACAGGTGGGGGTCAGAAGCCAAAGAAAGCAGGTGGCACTTAGAAACTTGAAAGGGCAAAGAAGGAGTCTTCTTAGCACTTCCAGAAGAAACAGACTCCCTGACATCTTGATTTAACCCCGTGAGCTCCATTTTGAACTTCTCACCTCCAAAATGTAAGATAATACATTTCTGTGGCACCAAGTCACTAAATGTTTGTCTCTTTATTACAGTAGCAGCAGGCAATGCAAAATGATGAACTAAGCTTCTACTAGACGGTGAACAGAGACATGATTTCCCAGACATCACGAAGTGAACAGTCAAAGTGCGTGTGCGTGTGCGTGTGTGTGTGGGGGGGCGGTCAGTGTAATAAATGACGCACATTTCTGCAGTTGCATTGAAGTTTATGGTGGAACCATACGGCACAGAGGAATGAGAACTGAAAGGTTTCTCTGAGAAAGTGGTTTCTAACTCCAGTTCTAAAACACTAAGAGGAGTTTTCTAGCCCTGGGTGTATGAGCTGGTGTGTGGGGAGGCTGGGGCCCTGAAAGAGTTAGAAGAGGCATCCAGACAGAGGCAATATCTTGAATGAGGCCCAGAGATTGGGGAGGACTTAGTTTCAAAGAATTAAGAAGAGTCTTGCTCTCGCTTTTCTCATCATAAAGTGGTCTCTTTGGATCACTTTGCTTTCCATGTGTCCCTTTCCTTTTGCCATAAAACTTCTCAAAGAGTTGTCTCTAGTCACTGTCTCTCTTCTTTCACTCTTAACTCCCTGTTCTTCACACAGAGACCAGATGGTCCCCGTTAAAATTGAAGTCAGATCATGTCACTTTGCTCAGAGCCTTCCAGGGATCCCCATTGTTTCCAGAGTTAAAGCCAAAGTCATTGTTATGGCCCATGAAGTCCCATAATACATGGCCCTGTGGCCCTTCTCTCTCCATTGGTCACCGGCCAGCCACATGGACCCCCTGCTGCCCCATGGACAGCAGAGCAGGTCTTGGCTAGTCTGGGTGCAAGGATGTCATAGGCAACGTATTTGCAGAGTGGAAATGAGATCATGTGAAACAGACATACTAGTATAAAGATCTTGAGTAGTAACTTCACTCTAAACGACCTTAGACTTTGTCCCTGTCCACTTCCAACATGGATTTGATAAATTCTTTGGAAATAAGGTCTTCGCAGAGTAATTCTTGAAGAATTTTACTGGATTAAAGTAAGGTGCTACTGGATTAGGGTGAGTCTGAAACCCAGTGATTGGCGTCCGTACAAGAAGAGGAGAGGATACAATGTCATACACAGGTTGAAACCCAGGTGAAGATGGAGGCAGAGACTGGAATGAGGATGCCACAAGCCAAGGATGCCGGTAACCACCACCGGAAATGGAAGAGGCAGGAAGCACCTCTTGACACGTGCACCTGGGATTTCCAGGCTCCAGAATTTTGGGAGAATAACTTTCTACTGCTGTGAGGAACCATGGATTGGCACTTCGTTATAGCAGCTTTAGGAAATGGATACATGTAACAATACAGTTAACACCAAGCAACCATTACTATGTGCCCAGTGAGGTCTTAACAGCTTCATAGTCTGTATTTAGTCTTTACCAGGGTTCTGCTGCATTCTCACTTTTCAAATGAAGGAACTGAAACACAGAGAGGGATTAAATAACATGCTTAAGTACAGGGGCTGGGAAAATAGTTCTACGACATAAGTTCAGAGCCTTACTAGAGAAACATGACGCTGTCAATCCACTGCTTATATTTCAAAACACACACAAAGTGTATATTAAAATGTTCAAGTAGATTAAATAGTAGGTCCGAAGAGGGCATGCCCATCTGTGTTGGGACACTGAACTGGGGACTCTTTTCTATTTCTTACAGAAACTCTTTGAACGGAATCTTCCTATTCTCAGATCTATTTCACAAATGGATAAGCAGGGGCTCCACATGGTAAAATGATGAGTCTTAAGGTCCCAGGGTAAGAAGGGGAGGCAGGACGAGCCATATAATTTGCAGAGTCCCTTGTAGAATGAAAATACGTCCCTCGTTAAAAAATTGCGACTTCAATGCAGTGAAACCAATCAGAGTATTCAAGCAGGAGCAGGGCCCTGGGTGAGGCACAGAGATCACATCCCTGATGCCGACCGGAGTGGAGAAGTTAGGTTCCCTTTCCAACCTCCCTGGCTCCCAGGTTGAAATTCTGGTCTCTTTTTTCCCATTGCTTTCAGATATTTAGGTGAAACTTCCGGTTCTTCAACATTTTAAGAAAGTCATGTGCTAAAGTCTCATGCCGTCCTGGAGGTAGGCAGACAGGTAGGTCAGACCCAGAGGAGAAAACAGCTTTGCAGTGGACTCTTGCTTCAGGAATCCTCTCCAAATAAATCAGGAGCTAAGAAAACTTGGAAAATCCCAGCTTGAGAGAAAGTCTTCTGGGAAACATGGAAAATAGTCTAGTGCTTATTCTTTGTGGTGTGTGTGTGTGTGTGTGTGTGCGTGTGTGTGTGTGTGTATGTGTTCAGTTTTATTTGTAGCTGAGCCAACCTTTGTTGATTGGCTTTGTTTCTCTGAACTAAAGTGAAACCACTGTCCAGGCTGAGAGTTCACAAACTGAGCCCCAGGCGGAAAGTGACTGGAGCAGCCTTGTGTCCTCAGCTGGGACCATGCTTGACTCAGGCTTCTAGCAGCTCTTCTCTGGCTGCTAATAATTTTAGTTCAGAGATCTTGGCATCAATTGGTTGCCCATCTCCCTGCCTCTGCTTCTGCCTCCTGATACCTGCATTTCCCTAGGTTCCTGCAGGGAGGGAAAATCTTTCCTCTTCAAAACTTTTGATCAAGGGCCAGTATGAAGCCCAAGGAAAGCTGCCTCCTCCTTCCAAGTCTGTTAGGAGGTAGCAAGAAACTTTATTCTTTCATTTACTATCTGGGAAGCAAATATATCTACTATATGGGCAAACATGTCTGGGGGCATGAAATAGCTCCTAACAGTCCCTTTATTCATTCACTAGTCCCATAGAGCACTGAGATGTGAAGGGAGTCTTCTGCCTGGCTGAGATGGGGTGAGAAGCCTGGCCTTCAATTATTGCAAATGTGGTCTTGGAATGTGTTCATTCTGTAACATTCACCCGTCTTCTGAGTCAGGAGTGAATTTGGCTGCCTACCAAGGTCCTCTTTATATAAGGAGCCATCTCTAGAATTCAGGAGGGCGAGGGCTAGGGTTAGGGTTAGGGCTCGGACTAGAGTTAGGTATAGGGATAGGCTTGCTGACAGTGCCATGTTGTACCCTTTTTGGAGACCTCCCCTGTGTCAATCAGAGTTCTATTTCTGGAGTCTTTGGAGGTCATGCCGTGACACTTGTGTCAACAAAGCCAATGGATGACTAATACATCTGTCCTAAAACATGCTTTTTTGGTCCAGTAGCTCCCACAGCAGCAGGCTTAGGATGCTAGGTTTCATCTGAACCCAGCCTTTTGTGGCCTCATCCCTTACCTCTTCTGTGTGTGTCACTCACCTCCTTTCTCAAGGCCTAGGGAAGTGGATGGACATTGGTCCCCTACTTGAAGCTGCTGGTGGGCAGAGATGGCCCACTTCTTCCACATCTATTCTTAATCTGACCCCAGGTGGTATGTTATATAGGGCATGTAGCCTGGAAGAAGAATGTACTACCTGTAGAAGCTTATGCTCATCTGTAGTCTCTAAATACTCCAAGTGCTAATTTATGACTTTGTTTTGCTCACTTTGCCAAGATGGAGATGCATCCCCTCTAGTTCCCAGTCCCTGTGGTGCCAGCACCTGCGTTACTTGAGCCTCCTATCAAGCCCTGGTTTTGCTATTTGCAAACTGATGTGGGTTCAAGTGACCAGCCTCTCGAGACTTACATTTTTGGTCCCCCAAGTGGAAAAGCAACAGCAGTTATCTCATGATGATTGTGATCATGAAACTAGACATTGTGTTTGTCTTATAACACATCGTGGGATTTTTCTACAGGCATCAAATGGTTGATGAACAACAGAATGCTATGACAACACATGCCCGTTTGTGATTGTAAAGTTCGGATGCTTCATTTACCTCATCGAAGTCAGCAATGATCTCATTCAGCAGACGCAGGCATTCCACTCCTTGGTTGTTCATTTCAGTTTGAGAGTAAAAGTCGGCAAACCCTGGGATGGAGGCAAACATCACCCCGACAGCATCGTAGGACTGAGAATACAGCTCCTGGACAGAAGACACACAGAGGGAGCTAGACACAGCCATCAGAGGCGAGGTTCTGCATGGATGCCCCTGTGCAGAACTGCACCTGGGCATGCCTATACCCGGGCACATCTATACCTGCGTGTATCTATGCCTGGGCATACCTACACCTGCGCATACTTACACCTGCGTGTACCTACGCCTGGGCATACCTACACCTGCGTGTACCTGCACCTGGGCATACCTACACCTGCGTGTACCTGCACCTGGGCATACCTACACCTGCATGTACTTGCACCTGGGCATACCTATACCTGCGCATACCTACACCTGCGTGTACCTGCACCTGGGCATACCTATACCTGCGTGTGCCTGCACCTGGGCATACCTACAACTGCACATACTTACACCTGTGTGTACCTTCACCTGCGCATGCCTACACCTGCATGTACCTGCACCTGGGCATACCTACACCTGCGCATACCTACACCTGCGTGTACCTACACCTGCGCATGCCTACACCTGTGTGTACCTGCACCTGGGCATACCTATACCTGTGCATACCTATACCTGCGTGTATCTGCACCTGCGCATACCAACACATGAATGTACCTGCACCTGGGCATACCTATACCTGCGCATTCCTACACCTGTGCCAGGCACAGGTCCCCACAGAGAAGACAGAGAGGGCCTTGTTGCTCTCCTGTCAACATCCTAACCACAACATCATCACTATGTGGATTGCAGCCATTGAAAATTCATGGTCTCCATCCTCAGCTGGCCCCAGACTTCTGACTGTCCATCTTTTTGTCCTTGGTCAAATTCCCTTTTTGTTCTTTTTGATGGCTAGTCCATGCCCTCCTCACTCTCACTCCTTGACTTCACCCTCTGCTTGATTCCTCTCAGTTGATGATCTCTCTTAATTCCCTGAAAAAACAGAGGCTCTCAAAGGTGACCTACTCCATTCAACATTCATACAATTGTAAGTTCATTTTATATTCATCCCTTTGCTCAACTTTCAATTCCAGATGATGTTCTCTCTCTCTCTCCTTTTCTCTTTTAAAGGAAAAGTGCAGCCAGGAATGAAGGTGCATAGGCAGGCAGAGAGAGGAGGAAGAAGCATTTTATTTATTTGGCTGTTCATTCTGGTTGTTCCCCCCAGTCCTGGGACAAACTTGGGTCTCAGGATGTATGTGGACCATGCCACTGGGAGGTGATGGACCCAACTGCTACTCCACCACGGCATGCTGTATTTTCCTTCTCTCGATGAAAGTCAATGATTTTTTCTGATCTCTTGGCCCTCTTCTAACTTCCTTAGCAACTTCTTCCCACGGTGATTATTTTCTTTCTAATTCTGTTCTCGCCTCCTCCTCCTTCTCCTCCACTTTGTCCTCTCAGTGTCTCCTATAAGAAATCATTCTAGGGCCCCTGGATCCTGAAGATACTGTGATTACCCATCAGGCTCTCTTCATTTTGGTCCAAATTTCTCAAGCTAGTTTTCTCCATAGCCTATTCGACTCCCTCAAGGTCCATCCCCCATCTCAGGTTGAAATGACATGAATCTGCCTATATCAGCAAGGTTTGTCTTTTTGTTCACTGCTGGAACCCAGAATCCAGAGTAACACTAGGTGCATGGCTGGCCTTCATCGACACTGTGAACAAATGTGTCAGTGACTGTGGGAGGCACTGGATGAAGTCATTGAGAAGGAGTGGAAAAAGTAGCAACAGCTGACATTTATCCAAATAATGCCAGTTAATCACTGGTGCTCTTCAAATGTGCCAAGCCCTGTGTAAGTACCTTATGCCTAGCAGCACGTGCAGATGTTGTGATGATGGGATAAAGTGGAAACGGTGGCACTGTGGGAGAATGAGGTCCAGAGATGTCTTCACTTACTCATAGTCTCAGAGATAATGAGAGAAGGAGCCAGGCCTGGACTTAGGACATCAGCTTTCTAGTGTCCCAGATGGCCCCTCTCTACCAAGCCTGCTTGTACCCGGCTGCCCCGGGCATTTCCTGTGTCCTTACCCCACTTAATGAGGACAGCCACTCAGCAAGGGCGCTGCGGTGTCACCACTATCAGTTGCAGAAAGGGACTCTTAGAGGTTGGGTACGTCGCCCTGGGTCACGCAGCTGGTTAGTGACAGAGAAGGGATCTGTGCTGTGGGGACTTTCTAGCACCTGAGACAGCTGCCCTTGATAGTGTCCTTTCAGCAGATCATAATAAATAGCCACGGGGCGGGCGCCCTGGTGGCTCAGATGCTAAGTCAGCAGCTGGGGCGTAGACCATGTCAAACCCAGATACTCGCATTTGTGACTAGGGGTCAACCAAAAATGAAAAAAAAATAAAATTATAAATAAAATAAAATAAAATTACAATTCTCCTCCTCCTCTCTTCCTGCTTGCTTTCCTTTCTTCCTCTTAAAAAAAAAAAAGAAGAAGAAATAGCTACAATGAGCTCGTGGGTTTTCTGAAGCACAGGGATGGCCTGTCTGGCAGGAAAGTCCCTGCCTGGGTGGTGGGTACTGGTCTAAGTTGAAGTCCAGCAGAGCTGCGGTCCAGCCATCACCCTCGTATGGGTGGCACCGTGAAAACAGGCGGGGACAGGCTGTCCCAGGGAAAGGCTCTACCCACCGACGTGTGTTTGGATGGTCAGGGTCATTGCTGTCACCCTTTCTCGGCCACTCACGCCCCAGCAGCAAGCCGAGAAGACACAGTAGTTGGCGCTGCAGTTACACAGAACGGGGTGTGATTTGAGCTCTTGACTCACTGGCTGTGCGCCTGTGGGCACACTCTACTTCCCCAGCTTCATTTCTTCATCGATGAAATGGGTACGCTTCCTGACCCGATTGCTCCTAACGAGGAGCATCGCTGTGGCCCCATGAAAACTGATCCTCAGACTCCCAGAGGTCCCTCCAGCAGATTTCAGAGGTTCGTGTCACCCTTCAGATTTGTCGCGAGACAAGCTAAACGTGCCTGTGCCCCCGACAGTAACGGGGCATAGAGTTGGGGGTTTGCACAGACTCTCTTACACTACTGCCTTTCTCTGTCTCTCTCTTACGCACACACACATGCCCTGACACCCATTTAGCCTGCATATGCATTCATAGGTGCAGACACATATTCTAAGTTTTCCGATACCTCTGCAGTATAAGCTCTGCCATATAGACATCACACGCATGTGCACACACACACGCACCCTGAATTGTCAGACTCCACAATATCATCATATTAAGAGGGAGAATGTGGCACAGATGAATACAAATCCAAGAGACTGAATTTGAGCTGCTTGAACTGGTGAGTCATGTCAGACCCCTAGGAGCCTGTTTCTTCACCAATAACGTGGAACTGATGGCAATCTCCTTTCGAGGTTGTGAATAGAATGGAAAGTACTTTTCACCTACTGCCAGCCTCAGTTCCTGGCACGCAGTAGGTGCTCAGTAAGCGGTATTCCATCCTAATGTGAACATTCTCAAAGAAATGAGAACTCTTCGGTGTTTCGGCCTCGCTGAGTGCCAGTGGTCTAAATATTCATACATCCTCACTAGCATGAGGAGGCATTTGACTGAAACTGTCTACTACATGTGATTCACGTAGAACCTGCCATCTCTGTTGTTCGATGGGGGTCTGGCCTGGAGGACAGAGGCCGCCTGGGAGTGTCGGCGTCTTGCACTGTCCCCTTCCTTTTGGGATGGAGCCTGGATGTCCCTGTTGCTCTCACCGCTCTCAGACACACCAGTTTCAGTGTCTTGATTGAAAAGTGGTGCTCCTTGCACTTCTCTTTGGGTTTCCCTCTGAGGATTCCCGCCGCTCAGCTGCTCCTTCTGGTGGCCACAGCTGATGTCCATTCTTGTTCTCTCTGCTTTCTTGGCTTCGACAAGATGCTTCTGCGACAAAGCCCCAGTCCCAGGAGGGTCTGTGGGACTCGGCCTGCATGCACTTCCAGAGGACTCCATCTGTTGAGAAGGGTGGGGTGCTGCCTGGATCTGAATGTTCCAGCATGAGCTGCTCACCCCCTAGACTTCTCGTCCACACAGTCTTCCTGCTGTGATGTGCATGGGAAATGGACTCTGAAGGCCTCTCCCAGCTCCACACCAAGACAAGGCTCACAACTCAACGTCTTCAGGGGACCAGTAGGACACATAAGTGTCAGGATGCCGATGGATTCACCATTCCATGCCTACAGGTCCCAAATCCACAAATTAAAGCAAAGCAGCCACCCACCCACCTGCCCACTGTCCCAGCCCAATGGCTCACTGCTCAGATTGGTCTCAGATTTGGTCATTTTGTGGGCTTCATTCTCTTTACTTCCCATACCATCTCTAGCATCCTGGGCAAAGGCTCTCTTCTCCCAGGTTGAAAGCTTCAGCAGGGGAACTTCTCCCTGAAACTCAACCACAAATCTTTAGTGACAATGGTCACAGGGCACACGCCAGATCCTGAGGATCAGTGGTGACCAAAGCCGATGTGGTGTCTGCCCTTGTGGAGCTCAAAGTCTTGTGGGGACAATGCAGCTCCATGGCTCCATCCTCACAAGGTACCTCAAGGCAGAACCCAGAGAGGTGCCCTGTAGACTGTCCACTGGCCCAGGCCTGGCACTGGAGTCACCCAGGATAAGGTCCGTCTCTGTCATATGGTATCTCTTCAGGCATTTATAAAGGCCTACCTTCCACTTTCTATTCCTTCCAGGTGGTTAAAGGGTGATTGAAGTGGTTTGATTCTATTTTCAGTTCTCACCTTCCACATCCACTTTATCACTGAGTCTTATTGATTCCACTTTCCAGAGTTACCTGGGGTTCATGCACTTTGTTCCCTTTCCACTACCTAGGGCTCCTTGCCAGGGCCTTCCTAGATAATTTTAGGGTCTCCTGAATGGCTTTTGGTGTTGTGACTCTTCTATCCACTCTCTACCAGAAGAAAATCAGATTAGGCTGTATTTGACCCTTCCCAGAGGCTCCCTCCCAATCCACTTGAAAGGGAGTCCCAGCCTCAACATAGCCACGAAGCTGGACTGTCAGACCCTGGCCATGTGTTGCTCCATATCACTCATCGCTTTGTCTATACTCTTTGAAATGGGTTAAAGAGCGTGTATACAAGACTCAGGTCCACTTAGAATCTAAAGACCCCTTTTTGGAACTAAGGTCTTGGTAACTATAGTTCAGTGACAATGAAGTCATTCCAGATTAGAGTGAGCCTTCAATCTGCAAGAAGAGAAGACATATGTCTGTGAACTGAGGCAGGGACTGGAGTGATGTGGTTACAAGGTAAGGAGCCCATGGGGCCACCAGAGTGATGGAAAGGCCAGGCAGGATTCCCCTGAGAGTCTCTGGAAGGAGCATTCCTATCAACAGCTTGATTTCAGAGAACTATGAAATAATTCATTTCTGTTGTTTAAGATGCCTGGCTTGTGGTACTTGTCACGAAGTTCTTGGAAATGAATGCGATGCTCCATACAGGTCGTCTTCCTGTCTGTGGGGACCTCAACCAGGGCCCTTGTCCTGGGCCAGCTCCTGGGGTGTTCTCTTTTTCTGAACACTCCCGCCTCTTGCCCAGTCCCTTGACTTGACCTGTCCTTCCTGTTGTCAGTTCCAGCTCCGATGTGGCATCTCTGTGCGGTTGCCTTTACCATTCACCAGTGGTGGGGGATGTGTGCCCACAGGAGCTCTGCGCACGCTGAAATATCCTGTGAGTGTCTGCGCTCAGTTGTCCCCTGTCTGTCCCCACTTATAAGTAAGCTGGGTGATGCCACGCCTTTCTGTTCATTCACCAAGAAGGCTCCAGCACTCATGTGGGGCTAGTCTGATGCCCATTGCACAGTGGGAGTCCTGTGAGTATTCGTTGAATGTTTGTTTGACTTGGGTTTACTGGAATAGTTTGCTCTGTTCAGACAAAACTGCCTCTTCATGGTCACAGGTTAATGCCTTGAACTTGGTAGGCACTGGCCCACCTACCCACATGCCATCTGACTGCCATTCAAGGATGGTTCTGCATCACCACGTTGGTTGCTCCTCCCAATTCCACCCCTTCCTGCTTCTGCAGCTGTGCCCCCAGCTTCCTTACTGCACCCTGGTCACCTCTGCTTCTCCTCACCTGTTCCTTTGCCTGGAAGGCTTCTTCTCACCTAGTCTAACTGACACAGAGTAGGTGCCAATATTATTTTACTGAGGATGGTTAAGTAAATGGTTACCTCCTTGTTCATCAGACTGAGTACAGGTGAGGACACCTCCCGGAAGCAGTCTCTGATGGCTCTACCTCCTAACCTATGGGAGAGTTGATCTATTTCCTCCTGGATTCTCTCCCTTATCTGTGTAGTGGGCCAGTCTCTCTGGATTGCTATGAGAGTTAATAAGCAAATGCATGTAAAGCACCTGGACCAGAGGGAACATTTGCTGAAATGGAAGTGCCTTCTTCCTGAGAATGGTGGCCCACTGCCACCAAAATCAACTGTGGGGAAAAGAGATGTGGTTAGCTGAGTCTCCTGGGTCCCCATTGGCTCTATTAATACCAAGTCCAAGTGCAGAAGTACTCAGAACATCACTGGGCTGATTTCCAACATGCTTCCATTGGCGGCTCACTTCCTCCCTGGTCTATCAAGTCCACAAACCCTTCCAGTACTTCTAGAAACTTATCAGCTGTTCCCAGATAAAAGAGGGCTACCAATTACCACAAATAACTGAGGAATAATGGGAGTATCTCTGCCAGCAGTGCAGTCCATCAAAGGACAAGGCAACTTCAGTGGTGAGTGAGCAGCATCACTTCATCCTCTGCCTTCTGCCCGCTGTGCCCTTCCTTCGGACCCGCACCTAGGGCTCCCCTGGGGCTTCCTTGAGCTGTTGATCTGAGTTTCCAATGAACAACTTTGTGAATTTGGACAAATAACAGAACCTCTTCAAGTCTCATTGAATTCACTTGTAAAATGGGAAAATGCTATAATAGAAAAATTAGCTAACACAATATATTCACAGTTATGTATACATACCTATACCTATGCCTACACCTATACTTACACATATACATGCACATGATAATCAGGTCAGAATTGTTAGTTCCCTTTCCCATTTTCCTTCTTTCATCAGAAACTCTCTATCCCACATCTCCACATCTGATAGTAGGGTTTTCTAGGCACATGACTGTCTTGTTACTCATTGGAGTGGCAGGTCAATGTCTGATAAAGAATAGATACTAGATCACTTGGGTCTGTTTGAGGTGCTCACTACTAAGCAAAGATCAGAGAATTAAAAAGTAGAATTGGTAGTACTGACCTCACTGAGTGGCCCGATATAGTAAGAAATATGATTATGATCGGGCATAACATAACAAGAAAACACGGTTTTAATTAAAAGCATTTTGATTAGCTACTACATGTTAGGCAATATGTTAAGAAGCTATATCTATCATCTATCTATGCATACATATTCAGAAAAATATGTATATATAAATTTATATGCACATACATATACATCTACACATTTTACTATATATGTATGTTTTTAATTTTTAAAACTACGGTGAAATAAACATAACATAAGCTATAATATCATCTTAACCATTTCTACATGTACAGTTCACTGGCATTAAATATATTCACAATACTGTAAAACTATGACCACCATATTCCCCTATAACGCTTCCATTTCACAAGACTGAAAATCTACACCCTTTAGATGATGATTCCCAACCCCTGAAAAGCCACCATTCTACTCTGTCTCTATGAATTTGACTACTACAAGTAGCTCATAAAGGAAGAATCATACAGTATTGGTTCTTTTGTGACTGACTTTTGTCTTCAGGTTCATCCTCATTGCGGCCTAGATAGAATTCCCTTCCTTTACTGAGGCTGAATAAGATTCCATGATGTATATGACATATGCTGTTTATTCATTCACCTACTGATGGATACGGCGATCTTCCATCTTTGGCTCTTATGAATAATGTTGCTATGAATATAGTTGTAAAAACATCTCTTTGAGACTCTGTTTTCAATCCTTTCAAGTATATACTCAGAAGTAGAAAGATTATACACACAAACACATATACATACAAAACTTTAAATTCAAATTCAGCCTTCCAGTGGAGATGTTATTCCATCTTACAAACATGGAATCTGAGGTCGGGAGACTGAAAATTTCACAGTGCTAGGCAGTTTGTGTAGCAAACCATCACCCAAACCAGCACCATGTTGTAGACACATTCTTGCGCACTCACATGAGGACAGTTGGATTTGCCCAGACCTTGGAATCAATGTAACCAACTGGACCCCATCCACTGCACCCCTTGACACCTGACAGACAAACCTGGGCTCACCTCATTGTCTCGATCTTTCTCCAGGAAGTGGCGGGCCACATGACTGGGCAGGATGTTCCGGAGCATGTTCTCATTGTGTTCCCTGAGCTCTTTCATCTCATTGATCTCCTCTTTGGCCTGTACTCGCCAAAGGAAGTCCAGTCGGGCTGTGTATTCCAACTGCAGTTCATGTGAGAGAAAGAGGAAACTGGTCAACTCTTGACACATAGGAGATAGGGAATGTTTCTTGGGAACTCTTCACCATGAAAAACAGAGCCCCAGCTGAATGTGTGAGGAAGCATCTTGCCTGAGGCCAAGAGATGAGAGGTTGATTAGTTCTCACAGGGCTGTGAGAACCCTTCCTAGCATAGAGGCTAGGATGTGATTTCATAATTGTTTGTGTGATTATCTGATAATGTCTATGTCCTCTCCTGGGTTCTGGGTGTTACAAGGTCAGGAACACTTTCACTTGCTCAGCATCACATCCTTATTTCGTGGCAACATGCTAGCACAGGGAAGATGTTGAATCTATATAGCTGGAAAATAAATAGGTTAAAATGATAAAACCAGCTAACATCTAGGTGACGCTTATTATGTGCCAGGCATCATTCTCAGCAATATATAGATTTTAACTCTTTTCATCCACACAACAACTCTCAAAGGAAGATATTATTAACTCATGTTTTGCAGGTAAGAAAAGTAAAGCAAACTAAGTAACTTGATCGAAGTCACATACTACAGAGTGAAGACGCCAAGATTTGAACTTAATTCCAGAATCCAACTTCAGAATCTGGGTTCTTAGTGACTAGGCAAAAGGACAAAATGAATGAGTCAATAAGAATGGAAGGATTGTGGGTTCAGTGGTGAGACAAATATGGTGTAGAACACTGGTTTCACGTACAAAGATGGTAACCTGGACTAGAGACTTCATCTCAGTTTTCTCATCTCTAAAACCAGAAAAACACTCGTGACAATGCAAGACTGGAATCAAGGAAGGCATCGCTTATGCCAGGATACAACGTGAGAAATGCACTGTTAGGTGATTTTGTCTTGTACGAGTGTCAGAGAGAGTAATAACATACTTAGATGGTATAGCCTACTACAAACTAGACTATGGCATAGTCTGTTGGGGCCACCAATGTCTCTGTGGTTAATTGTGTACAAAATATGATTAAACTACACGCGACTGCATTTAGGAAGTGACAGATAAAGTATATGGCTCATGTAGGTACTCAATACACATTGGTTCTCTTTTTCATAGATTTCCTTTTCCTTGGGAAATAACAGCTTCTTTTTTATAGTCTATCACTGCCTTATTTACCAAAGCTTGGGGATGATCTTATTTCAAAGTCTTAACTGTTGAAATGAACAATATTCACTTTTAAACACATGGGAGAATGCCTTGAATTCAGAGGATTAAAAAATTCAGCTCGTTTCTTTGTTTTATTTTAAAGTCTCAGTGAATGGCAAAAACATGAAAAGACAGAGGCACAAACCTTTTCATTCAGCAGAATCTATAATAGCAAAACCTGGAAGCAAACCAACTGTTCGTCTGAGTGGTTGAATAAATGACTGAATGCAACCATGAAAAGAAATGTAGAATATTTCTCTATACTTTGATGGACTAGTCTCTAAGGTGGAGAAATATGTGTATAGTCTGCCTGCATTTATCTAACAAAGGGAGAAAATGGATACTGGCAAGATAAAGAAGGAAGGAAACAGGGCGGAAAAATAGGGAAAGAATTTAAACTTTTAAAATAGAATAGATTTTATCAAAAACTGTAAAAACAAACAAGCAAATACACCTATATGTATATCCACTCAGAGAGGAACAATTTCAAATGGCTTTTAACACAATAATTTGATGACATATTCTTAGAATTGCTCTGAGGGTAAAAAGAGCTCAAAAAGGAATCCTAACACTGTTTACAATAATTAGTGTGTTATTACTCTTTGGCTGTGAATGCATGTGAATTAGAGGATAAAGCAAAAGAGTAATTGTGATGGTGTCACTGGACACTGGAATTTTGGGGAAAAGGAGATATAGGCATAAGTTGAAGAGTTTAAGACAAAAGCCTATGGTCCTCCAAGGGCTCAGAACATGATCATGGCAACAAAAAAGATGCTGCACTGATTTGTAGACCACATATTCTTTAACACCATGACATGCTTCACAACTACTATCAAATATACACAAGTAGCACTGCATAGCATGAAATCTTTTGTGTTTTTATGTCCATGAGATATTAATGAAAAAACCCCGAAGCCTTATCAAAGATGGTGTGGACCACTGGCAATACAGCACTCAGATCTCCTGAGGAGAGCAGCTGACTGAAGACCCCAACTGCTGCTGGGGTCGGGGGGTCCCCCACCATGTACCCTCTGAGGCTACGCTTCCCCTGGTGAATGGTTAGGGTAGGCTACAGTGATAAGCATGCTGTTCTGATTCCCGATGGGCAGCACTGGTCCCCGAACTCTCCAGAGCCCAGAATTTTCTGAGGAATATGTTGCTGAGATTCTTGCTGCCCAATACTCATTTCCTTCTATCTCCCTTCACAGATGTCAGGTTCCCTGGTCCTTCTTCTCACAAGTCACAGAGGGCTCTGCAGTAAATCTCTTTTCTATTTAAGACAGGACTATGGTCCTGACTATGAAATGGAAGTGTCACTGTGAACTCGTTAGCTGTATCTATATTTATATGTTTATCTATATCTATATACCTCTGTCTCTATATATCTATATCTAATATATCTATATATATCTACATATCTATGCCTATATATCTATATCTATCTATATATATCTCTGTATCTTTATCTCTATATATCTATGTATCTCTAAATATCTCTATATCTCTGTCTCTACATATCAATATCTCTCTTTATATATCTAAATCTCTATATATTGCTATATCTATACCTATCTATACTTATATCTATATCTCTCTCTATGTATATATACACACATATGTATGTATATATATCTGCCCACTAAAATCAAGGCTCAGAAACAATAAAAACCTCGTAGCAATGAATATTCCCAGTGTCCAGATTATGGCCTCAAAATTTCAACCCCAATAAAAAATGATCTCCTATTGTAGCTGAAGTTTAAGGCAGAAGATATAGAAACCTGAAACATCACCTGATATCAGAAAGCAAGGGATATGCACACCTTAAACCTATCTAATGTTATGATGCAATATTCCTTCAATAAAATTAGAGAACAAAACAAGATTAGCAGCAAATATATAGGCATACCTCTGATCTATTGCATTTCAGACCACTGCAATAAGCAAGTATTGCAGTAAAAATTAAAAATAAAGAAAAGAAAGAATCTTGCTTTTAAGACATGAGTCTTTTCCTGTTCAACGGTACATCCTTTGTCAGATCCAGAAGCAAGCAACTGGAAACTGGACCTCATTAATCTCTGTTCCCAGGTGCAGGCGTGGCTTCCTCTGTTCTATATGGAGTCACAGAGGCAAAGCCTGAATCTCAGAGCTGCCAAGGAATCAGGCAGGAGGTTGGAGGCACCGGCTGTCTGTCTCCCTGTCCGATGTTTGGAATGTTCACCTGCTCAGAGGAGGAGGAAGTGTTTGGCATATAGCTTCCACATATGTGCAGGATAAAATTTCCCAATTCTTCAGTTACATAACCGCCTCCGTCACCTGGAAATGGATAATTGCATGCACTCCCCCTGGGCTGCTGCTGCTGTGTAGCAGGCACCAATGGACCTCATCCAGCCTCTATGAGGACTAGAGAGAGTGAGTCCCAAAGGGCATCCGGGGGAAGCAGGCAGCACACATAGTGGACAGATCTGGCCGGGGCCTAACTGGATGACAGATGCTTTAGACAGAAAGCACCCGGCGGGAGACAGTCCTGCAGAAAGAACAAGCCTCCTCTCATCAAGACATGGCAGCACAGTGTGGGGAGAGAATGGTCTAGAAGTTAGAACATGTGTGGATTCCTGCTTCTGATTGGCGTGGTGACCGCAAGTGAGTTGAGGACCAGATGGAAAATAGCATTTTCCCTGTTTGTCAGAGAGGCTTGGTTTCAAAATAAAATATTAAGAGTTCACAATTTTGGTGGTGCCTATCCAATGTTCAAACCACTGGAATGAGTACATTATAATATATAATCTTGTAACAACCCTTTGACATAGACCATACCCATTTTAGAGATGAGAGAATGGAGATTCAGAGAGTTAAGTGAATGGCTGAAGGTCACAAGCCTACTAAGTGGCAGAGTTTTGATTTGAATATGATCTCTCTACTCCCAAACCCACACTTGTCACTGCTAGAGTTACAAGAAGTGATTGTGTAACTTCCAAGTCCTTCGAAAGCAAGGTGCACCTGTAATACCATCTCTTTCTGGACAAGCCTTGAGGCAGAAAAGAAAAGGGAAGCATATCTGATGTCACTTTAGCACATAAATCCTCAGTAGACATGTCTATACTCTTTATATTTTTAAGATTAGGCTATTTTCCCAGGACAAATAAAGAATCAGATAGATTCGATCAGAATGTTGAGCTGGTGTTGGAGAAGGAGCACTAACAGGTGACAGAGGAGACGTCCTTCTTACAGTGGAATGACGTCCTTCCCCTGAACCTGCTTTCTTGGCTTCCCTGAGCATTTTTCACCTCGAGTTCACAGTCTGTGGGTGGAGTGTGTGCTTTTCTGTAGGATCGCCTGGTGTGGTTCTCCTTTCTCATCCTCAGATGGGGTGTCCTTTGCGCATCAGACTATGGAGATCTTTGTAACTAGAAGCCATTAGGACACGGAAGACACCACCCTGGATCTCACGGACAGTCAGAAAGTCCTAAATGTAGGGATTCTGGAAATGGCTCAGTTTTGCTGTTGGGCTTATTATTTCACCACACATTCAGCTCTTGTGAGAAAACAAGCTGACGTTATAGTTCAGGATGTAATGACCTAGGCATCTGATGGCAGTAGGCAGACACCTTCTATCTGTCCTTCTCAAATCTAAAGAAAATGGAAAGCATGGGCTTTGGAGACAGAATGGGCTTGAATTTTAGTTCTCTCACTTACTGAGGAGTTTCACTTTCTTCATCTGTAAAACAGGATGGACAAAAACTACTGTCCTGCATGGTTGAGATTAAATTGAATGAGATAACGGAGCTGAAGGGTCCGATGCAGAGCAGGAATTAGGTAAACGTTAACTCCTTCCCTTTTTCTTCCCTTGTCATGTTTTTTATGTACTCCCCGCCTCACTCCAACATTTTAACACCTCGCCTTATTTCCAATAACTATATATTGTGCTCCAGATTCTTGGGGTTTTGGTGGTCCCATCCTGGTGGCTTAGGGTTTGTTACCTAAAATTTCCATGGTGAATTCTAAGGCGATATGTTTCTATTGCTGCTCTAGCAGAATCTTCCTGTCTTGCTTTTCTCCTTTTCTGGTTACTTTTTGGAAATACATAGACCACACAGATAGGGACTGGCCTGGTTACTTTTTGGAAATACATAGACCACACAGATACCTGGCCAGTGAAACCTGCAAGGCCTGGCTCTATGTGGGGCGAATGGGGAAGTCCTGCTTGTGTTGAGGGCTGGAGACAACTTTGGGGGAAGGCCTACTATGATGCCTCTACAGTATAATCTCTCGCTCCTCTGGATTGTGAGGCCCATGGCCATCCTCATCTATAGAGCAAGCCCCCATTGGAATATTTTGGGTCCCCTCTCCAGGAGACAGCCGCCCTGGGGCCAGGGATGGGGCTCTGTGCAGTGCTATCTAGTGTTTGCTCCAGATCCAAGTGGAGCAGAGGCTCCCATGATGCAGAATCATAAAGGCACTGTATCCAATTAGCCCAAGTCTGAAATGGTTAGCTTCCTGTGCTTATGTGAGGCAGCGTGCAAAATACTGTGCACAACAGTCTCAAATGACTCTTCCAAACAGTCCTGTTAAGTTTTACTGTCTTATCTTAGACCTGAGGAAGTAGACCCAGGACATGAGCAAATTGCCCAGGACCACAAACTGAGAGCAGCGGTGGGGTTAGAACCTCAGCTCAGCAGCTAATTCTCAAATGGAATGTCTACCTAACACACTACACAAATTCAATGTTAATAATTTATCCTGGAAACACAGCAAAAGTGAGAGGGTTCCCTGTTTGCCTCAGGCAGGAGTTGAAATCTCTTCTCTCTCTTTCTCAATGGACTCTTGGAAAGAATATACCTAAAGGTCATTAAAATGATTTTGCTTACCAAATCATCTTCATCAGTTTTAGTTTTTTTAATGAGGTGGTCTCTTTAGGAATTGATTTAAGAGTCACTGCAGGTAACCAATAGTTATTTTTTGCAAAGAACAGCGAGGTCTCATAGGTGCATTGTCGGCAATGGGAAATGCCAGATAGGGACACGGGGCAGTAGTTAGAGCAACACACTGGATTACACGTTTGGATTACCTGCTGTCCATGGTAGAACACAGCCAGAAGGAACATAGCCATCAGCAACAATGATGCCTCCTTGGTCCCCAGGAAATCCCTGTTGGAAGAAGAAAGGCAATGATGCCGTGGTCACTAAAAACCATGGAGGAACTTCAAGGATACTTATTAGGACACAAGCTCAGAAAGCAGTGGATAAAAAGAAAGAAGCGGATATATTCTGAGCACACACTATGTGATGGGGGCTACTCCAAGGGCTTCCAAATCAGCTAATTCAGAAATCAGTTAACTCCCAACTGATGAAGAGGTCATTTAAGGTGACACCTGGTGAAATAACTGAGACTCTAGACGATGTGCTCACTTAATCTTTTTATTTTAATATATTTACAAATTGTACCCTGTACAGGTCTCAGGGAAATGAGACATGTACCAGATGCCAAGATCACCTTCTTACCTAGACTGATGCTAAAATTCCTCCAGTTAATCTAGGGGTCACCCCAGTCCTGCCAGACAGGACAGAGACCAGGAATGGAAATGCGCATTCCCTTGGGGACGTATGGTACCTATCAGGACACAGAGGAATGAGAAACCTTGTGGGCTGGAGCAAGATTCTTTTGTGTGAATCCCTAGTTCCTTCCGCTTTTCCTTGGAGATAGTAATAGATGATACTCATTATTATGTTTCTCTTCCTGAGGTCAAACAAAACTCATAAGTAGTGAGCATCTACTGTGTGTTAGGCACATGCTGGACTAGAGAAATGAAGAAGCCACACTCTCTTTGTCCTCAAAGCAGTCCAGTTAAGGAAAGAATCAAATAGATAATTTCATGATGGGATATACTTCAGAGTAAGGATACTTGGGAAAAGGAAATAACGAAGGCTCTATGTTTAAGAATTGAGTCTTAAAGGATGATGTCAGAATGAGAAGGGTACATGATGCCTGCAGATATGGGACATGTATCTTGGTTACCTAGCTGGTTGACAAGCCTCTAGTGCAAAGATGATGAGAATTGTCTTATGTCAATTTTGAGGCTTCACACAGCAGGAGAGAGTGTTACCTGTTAGAGCTGTGGACCACCAGTGCTGAAGCAAAGAGGTCTGTGAGCCACATATTTCATTGCAGCATTTTAGAGACTAGAATTCATTCATCATTCACTCATTCATTCATCCACTCATTCATTCATTCATCTAATCACTCATTCATTCACCCACTCATTTAATCACAGTCACCATAGTTCTGGTTTTGTAAGGACAGCACATTCTAGTACTACCTTTGTTTTCATGTTACTTAATTCTCTAGCCCCTAAGGTTTATGGACTTCTGGAAAATGATTAAGGACATTAACTTTGGACTCATGCAGGCCCAGGTTCCAATCTCAGTTCTGCTACTTGTTTGACCTTGGACAAGCTACTTAATATCTTTGAGACTCAGTTGATTTCTCTGGTAATGACTCTACTAGCATTTACCTCCATAATTGTGAGGTTTAAGTGAGAAACTCTTGGTAATGTGCCGGGCATGTGTGATTCACATCTCCCTCTATCCACCCATGCACTCCCGCACATGGTCTTGTTCATGATGGTGGTGCTTTAAAAAAAATCACTTGCTCACATAGCTTAATCTGAATGGGAGATGTCTTATGATTAGCTCCTCATGAAGACAGCCTGAATTGCTCTGACAGACACTTTTGAGATTCTTTTGCGTGTGTGTGCCACAGAAGAATTTTAAGCCCAGCAATTTATCACTTAAAACATGCTTTCAAGAGAAAGCATAAATACCTCTTGAATCATCTTGAAAACAGTGGTTGACCAAAAATGGAGCTGCCTACATTGAATTTAGAAGAAAAGTAAAAGAAAATTATAAATGGTCTTGGAGTTATTAGGATATATTTCAGATAGAAAAAAAACCATGGGCTAAGTAGAGACTGCAGAATATATATAACATGTTTGCCAGGCTAAGGAACATCCAAAAAGAATTCAGAAGGAAGTTTTTGTTGTAGCTTTTATGATCCTTTGAAGAACTTCTGAAGAGAGCTAAATGGTTATACTCTGCCAAAGTGGTATTGGCTGCCAGAGACTTAAAAACCAAGGGCATTTTGAGCTTATTTATTTGTATTACTAAAACCCTGGCATTAATAGCACTATCTCCAAAGGTAATGGCAAAGAACACAATCAAGTGAAAGCACATGTAAAGTGATGTAATTCTCAGGGTTCTAACAGTCTTTAGAGACAATCTTATTAGGTGTCTCATAAAAATTAACATTTAATTTGAGTGTTACTCTTTGCAGCAGTATTTATGCAATTTTGGAGTGAATTTGGAAGCTAATACAGATTCACTAATAATAAAACTTTTCCATAAGTCTGCACCCAGATAAAACAATAGTTAATATTTTTGAGTCAGTGGAATGTCATTTCCTCTACCTCCATACAGAACTATGTTTAGAAATTTAAGACGGTCTGCTTGGTAATTTTTGTAACCGACTTTTCCACTTAGTACACATTATGAAAATAGTGTCATATTATTAAATACTTTACAATGTGAGTTGGTGGGCCTTTCTGTTCTGTATTATGTGCATCGTATATAACGGAATGTCTGCGCCAAGTCTTTTATTTTACAGGCAGCAGACAGAGCCAGAAAAAAGGCACTTACCCAAGGTCACGCAGCTGATTTCTGTCCTCCTGGATTAAAATTCATACCCCAGGCCTCAAGTTCAAAGCTTTAGCCATTATGCACCTGATATCAACCTTTTAGTTTAGCTGTTAGTGTCCATATCTACTCAAGAAGCTCCAAATAAATCAGCCTGTTTGAATTTTTAATTATGTCATCCTGACAATTATATTTGTTAAGTGCTGGTTTTATGCCATATTTGTAACGCTACAAATATTCCCTGCTTTAACTGTCCCATTGATAATTAAGATACGATTACCCCCATTCTTTTATAGAAAAAACTGAGATCCTGAAGTTGAGTGATTTGCTCCAGGTATCAAACCTAGTGAAGGCCGAGGCCTGGTTCTCTATACAGCTCCCAGGGGTATGGCTTTAGTAGCTGCCTTGCTCTCCTGTAGGCACTGTATTGTCACCGCCTGTCCCTAAGATCTCTGGAGATGGAAAAATGTCTTACTCAGCTATGAAGCTGCAGGACTGAGCAAAGATCATAGCAAAAGAACGACACCTAAATCCAAGAGCAAATTGTGCTTTTAGAATGGGGGGAACCTGTGGTTTAAAGGAAATGGTGTTTAAAAATCACAGGGGTTGAGAGAAGTGACAATAATGCAAATTGATGGCATAATATGATTTGAAGTGAGCTCATTTTTCTATCAGTCACTCATTCAATTAACATCTATTCAAAAATATTTAATTGGACACCTTCTGCCAGACAGTCCGCGAAGTGCCACAAAGATGAACATAAGTAATGTGCCTTCCCCTCATGAGTTCCTACTCTGATGGAGAGGAAGACATGGAAATTGAATTGCAACACAGAGAGATAAGTACAATGATAAAAATTATGTGCACAGATTGGGAAATGAGGAATGATTCAAGAGGGTTTCACTGACGAGGAAGGATATCCTTGTGATGCACCTTGAGAACGATGAGTTGGAAAGAGATGGACATATTAGGCAGGGGAAATGTGCAGAAGTTACTTTGGTAAGAGAACCTCATTTCTCACGGCTAGAATACAGGCTGTAAGTGGTGACCTGTGGAGCTGAAGGAGATAAGACTGAAGCAGTCAGTGTGGAAAGACCAGGGAGAGCTCTGATGTCTTTGATAAACAGGTTGAACTTTTAACTTCTTAGAGCCAATAGGGAGCCCTTAAGTTCTTAAAGAAGGATAACGAGCTATGCAGTTATTAAAAGAGATGAAATCATGCCCTTTGCAAAAACGTGGATGGAACTGGCAGTGATGATGCTAAGTGAAATAAGCCACAAAGAAAAGAGAAGTTAAGATCACTCCTATGTGGAATATAAAGAAACAAAATAAATCAACAGACAAATCACAACAAAATCCATAGGCTGCAGGACGGTGGCTGCTGGTAGCGGGTAAAATGGTGGGAGCAAACAAGGGAATAAAAGAGTTAATATGAAGGTGGTGAAGGTCACTGGGACTCTGGTGGTGGATGTGGTGTGAAATGCACACAGACTGAGGTGCAAATTCAGTATCTTATAGATCACATAACAAAGTAAATTAAAGAAAAATAAAACAATTTATTTTTAAAAAACTAAAGAAGGATAATGAGTTGACCAGATGGCATAGAGAAGGCTGGATTGAGAATGAAGACGGGGATAACAGTTAGGTTACAATGGTCCAGAGATGAGACTAAGGATATTTTCAGAATAGCATCACTGGTATGGAAGGAGAATATCTAATAATAATTATTAGTATGTCAGGTGCATATTCTATGCTAGGCTTTGTGCTAAGTTTCTGTGATCACTTTGAATCTCTTCTACATTCCTACAACACAGGGACCAACTGTAAAGATAAGAAAACAGAACTTGGAGTGGGTAAGTCACGTTTAATTAATTTGGTCAAGTAATAAAAATGAGGCACAACTTACTCCTAACCAGGAAGGTCCAGTGAAAACAATGAGATTAAATGCTAACAGACTCAACAAGAATTTTAGAAGTCTCACCATGGTGTGGGTGAGAATGAGGAATGGCAGGACTGCTGCTTGCAAGAGGAATTTATTTCAGACGCTGGAGAGCAATTTGGCAATATTTTAAAAAGTGGAAAATGCAGCTACCTACAATTCAACAAACATGTTTATATATATAAACTCCAGGAGACATTTCAATGATGGTCACGGAAGTGTTCAGAAATAAGGAAAACTGACAACAGCCCAAGTGTCTATTTAAAGACCCAAGGATAGATCTATATTGGTATGTTCATATTACACAATAGGTACATACACCAGCTAAAATGAATTAGATCCATAGACAGCAACCTAAAAAAGAATAATATTTCATGTAACACAAGAATATTATAAATAACTTGAGATACGGACATAACTAAATATGTATATGCATACATACATATACACATATATGTGTATATATATATATATATATATATATATATATATATATAAGCATGGATGGGAAGGATATAATTAAGTGAACTAGCGACTCTGGGGAGAGAGAAAATACTGGGGAAGGAACTTCACCAATATCTGAAAAACTTTATCCTTTTAAAAGACCAGAAATAAGTATTTCCAGTTGTTAGCACTGTTTATTTCTGGGGATCGGTTCACAGATGTTCACACTATTCACAGTTGGCATATTTGCTGAGGCTCCTTGAATTATCTTGGCCTTAGCTTTCTCTCAACTGTTGGCCTCTTACTGGGTCTCAGACCCATGAGGTGTGAGCTTCCGGCACCCGAGGCCAATCAGCACACGTTTGCTGCCTGGGTTCTTCCACCACTTCAAGCTCAGAACAAGTCCCATATTGTAAGTGTGGGGTCTGCAAGCTTCATTTCTTACCACTTCCCCAAAACGCTGCTATTTTTTTTGAAGGAAGACACCATTTATATCATTTCCCCATGGGCCGTGGGAGAGCTAAGCAGAGTCTACAAGAAGCTAATCCAGATTGAACTGTGACTAGTGGGAGAAAGAGGGAAAGTGGTAACAAATTCCTGTCCCTTCCTCTGTTTGGGACACTTTTCCCCACCTCTCCACCCATCTAGAGATGGTTGAATTGGTCCAGTGGGTCTTCCAAGGCACCAACTGAATCTCTTCACATCTCTTATGGTGGTATAATGTGGCATCAACGTGTCTTTTCTCCTCATTCCTTTCTTCCTCACTTGGCTACATTAGTATTTCAGTTTTGCCTCAGGCTCTGTTCTCTAAGGAATCTAGGCTAAAATAATACTTTTTAAAAATTTTTCTGTATTTAAAAAATAATAAAATGTAAGGAGAATCGTGAATCCTCCATGCATAGTAGTTTCTACTAATATTACTATAGCTAAATAATATTTAGATCCAAGAAGTCTCGGAATTGCAGAAGTTGAAGAAATTATAAATGATTAGGTTTAGAGGAGACCTGAGCTATGGTTTCATACAAACCTTAATTCATTCATGAACCTGAAATGGATAGAAATGATAAAACTGAAGACCAGAGAAGTTTGCCTCAATTTAGAAGTGCTTAAGTGGAGAAGCATGTCCATATTCAGTCAGGCTCTGGCGTTCCATAACCCTACCTCTTCATTTTCCCAGTGGTTCTACCTCCCACTGAAACTTGAGCACTGTGTGAACCTGCAATGGTGGACACTTACTCTCCACTGTGGTTCAGGGCGTCATAGCGCAAAAAGAGACCTGCATAGATGGTCTCGGTCAGCAGGGCATAGATGGCGATCATGATCAGCAGCACAGCCAGCTTCAGGACAGAGTTCAGTCGGAGGAAGATTGCACAGGTCACCATGGCCAACACCCCGGTGAAGACGAAGTACTGGGAACAGAAAAAGTAGGTGATCAGATTCAGCAGAACTATGGAAGTTTCACTTCACTAGTCATGATGCAAGGAGGTCTCCTGAGACAGATGTTTGCTGAGCATCTCCAGCTGGAGGACTCAGGCTGTCCTCACAGTCAACAGGTCCCAAATTCAATGTTTCATTTCCTTGCCACTTCCCCAAGCCTCTGTTCTGATTTCTTCTGAAGGGGGAAACCATCTGCCTCATTCCCTAAGCCAGAAGCCTTGGTCTCTCTTCACTGCTGTCCTCTTCCTCACATTCCACTGCCATGTTAGCCTCTCTGCAAATTCTTTGTCCTTCCTAGGTCTCACATTCAGTCAGCTTTCTTCTACCCCATTTCTCTCTCAGTTCTCACCTATAGTTTTGGAATGGCTTTATGGAAGCTTTGCCTGTTTCTACCCTCCCCACTCAAGACATACTACCCATTATTTCTGAAACACAGATTTGATCACGTCACTCTTAGTTTGATGTTCTTTCATTACTCTCCAGTCCCTCAAATTACATTCTTCTCTCTGGACAGAAAGCTCTCAAGGCATCATGTATCAGGTTGCTGTTCTCTTTCCAAACCCCAACATGATTTCCTTTCTACTTGCTGTTCCAGCTCTTGCTGGTCTTCTGTGCCTCAGAGATTTGCATTCCGCATGTTCTATTGCTCAAGTCCTAACCCTGTGGAGGAGTCTCAGTCTTTTGACAAATGTCAGCTAAGGTGTGCATGCCTCTGAGAGGACTTCATCCATCCCTTAGGGGTTCTGAATGCTGTCTCCTGCATAGCACCCTTCACAGCCCAATGCGACATCTTTCATCTTGTTTTTTAAAATTGATTTATTATTTTGTGTTTGCATTGCTATATGCATTTTAGGATTTTGAATTCTCACCTCAGTACATGTGAATTTCATTCCACACCCCTCACCAGAGTTCTAGTGCCCTTTATCATCACCTTTTCCCCTCCTTACCTTTTTCTCCCTGAGAGCCAGTCATGTGTCTTATGAATTTGGTAAGATTTGTCTGTTTGTTTTGTTTCTTTATACTCCATATACGAGCAAAACTATGCTGTACTTCTCTTTTTGCTTCTAACTTATTTGACTTAACGTGGCTCCCTCTAGTTCCATCCAGGTTGTTGAAAGGACACTGTTTCATCTTTTTTAACAGTTGCCTAAAATTCCACAGCTTCTTATCATTGGTTGATGGGCATTTAGGTTGTTTCACTGTCTTGGCTTTTGTGAACTGTGCTGCTATGAACTTAGGGGTCTACCATCCTGTATTAGAAGTAACTGTTTAAATGGAAAGTCTGGAACTACTCAAGGTTGGAGTATTTCAGTGGCTCCCTTTCTTCAGTCTGCCCATCCTGATTTCAGTCTTCTGTAGGCAGCATCTCAGTCTATTTCCCCTATAGAATTATTCCAATGTATCAGTGTGCATGGCAGGTCCAGATTCTGACTATCAAATATTAAAAGAAAAAACAACTCGTATTATCAAAAGTTCACTTGGTGGCAGTATATTTTAATCTTTATATTTTTCTAGTAATTTTCAAAATAGCTGGTCAAGGTGGGAGACATATTTCACATCTACTGAGGCTCATAGAGTTTAAGTAAATTGATTAAGTTCCCAGAACTAGAAAATGACACCTAGGATGCTTGGAAACAATCTCTTTAAATGTGATTCTAATGGAATACTGGGTTGCTCACTTTCAAAATTCATTCTAGCTTTTTTATACATGAATGTTTGTGACAACTGGTTGCCTTTTCTCTCCTATTGCATGAATAGGCAATTTCTGTACAGGTAGAGGCTTAGGTAAGAATTTCAGCAATCCCTGAGCAACTGCCGAAGATGTGTATTTAATTCTAAAGCCAAATGGACTCATTTATGTCTACTTCCTATAAATATTTTTATCAACAGATGTGGATAGACACTGATTGAGTCTCACTGAGGACAAAGGTTTTGCACTTTTATAGTATATAGCATGGACTCAGAAATAATTAAGGCACTGTCCCTTCCCTGTATTGGAAAATTCCTTAATTTTGTTTCTTTCTTTCCTAATAAATCCAAATGTGTGCTTGCTGCAAATGGATGATAAGATTTCTTGATCTCTCCTTTAAAACCATGGCAATATTTTTAGATAATTTAAATTGATACCTCTGTGCAGTAATCTGTGATTGTAGTGAGTAGATGATCACAAGTTCATTCTCCAGAGTATATTTTCTCCATCCAGAGAAACTTCTAAGATCCTTCATTTTAAGAAAGGCTCAAGAGAAAGGAATGGATCAGAAGGGTCCTGTTTCGTGGTTAGCTATATTGCAATGAAGAGTCGTGCATCGTTTTGTCAATACAAATTATGAATCAAATTTTAGAGCAAAAGTTGTTGAAATGATTGCATCTTTCAGCAAAAATTTATTAGGGAATAACAAAAAATTAAAAAAATAAATTTAACAAGTATAATGTGCATTTATGAGTGCATATTGCAGTCAAGGCATGGTGCCAGGCATTGGGAACTTGAAGGTGGACCAAAATATAATGTATGTTATAGCCTAAGATGTGAAGTAGACATGGAAACATCACCTACAATACAGTGTGGAAAGTGCTTTGTCAGTAATGTGATCAAATGTGACAGAAGGAAAACAAGCTTGGAGAAGGCTTTATAGGATAGGTGAGTTTGAACTTGTTCTGAAGGATAGTTAGGATTCTACAGGACAGAGAATAGAAAAATGATTTTCTTTGGCATATTAGAGAACCATAAGAATCATAAGGAGAACTATTAACACAGGCAGTCAGCTATGTTTCAGATGTGTTTCCCTCTAGTTGCTACCCAGATTTTCAAAGGCATACTTTCTAAATATAATAATACATTTGCACTATGGATTGAAGAACTTTTCTCTTTTTTGTTGTCTCCATCAAATGTGCTAATACATTCTTATTATTTTTGCCACCCTCTTCCATTCCACTGAAAAGAATCACCCCACTCACTGTCTTGCACAGTCAGGTAACTTTCTACTTTAAAGTATAAAGTTGAACCATATGGTGATGTTGTAAGCCATGGGACATCAAAACAGTACTGGACACATATAATGAGCTTCTTCTCTTGTCTCTTTTTGACCTTGAGTGAATAGTGGGGGTGGGACCAGGAGATGGGAGAAGAGGAAGTTTCAGAAGTATTGTGTTTTTTGTGGAAGTTTTATGAAAACCTCTCTATTTCAGCAGAGTCTGGAACACTAAATTGCATTTCCTATAACTTGGAAGGATGCTAGACTCAAATCAATGACTAAATTTCTGTCAATTAACAAAAAAATAGTCTGTTCTCGTAAGTCACCCCAGGGACTAGGAAGACTCACAGTTCCTAGAGTGTCTCCTGAATGGGTCTTGGAAATAGAGCTCCATAGATGTGGTCAAGTCAGGAGAGAAAAAAATAAAACTTCTGCTGAGGAATCCACACTTTACACCACAGTCCACAAGTGGACATGAGTGAGTTTCATATTTGTAGTGAATTCATTAGAAATGACTCTCTGGCTTGGAAGAATGCAGGATAGATTAGAATGACTGGAGAAAAGCTCAAGACTTAAAAACAAGAATTGGGACCTACCCAATAGAAGTAGCAAGAGATAAGACAGCATTTTCTAGTGTTATGTGAAGGTGAGGAACAGAGGAGTCAGAAATGATGCTAAGACTTCCAGCATAGAAACTTATTAAGAAAAAAAATTACAGAAAAGGTTAGGAGAAGAGAATGCAGTCAGTTTTAGGTTTCTCAAGCTGTGGGTATCAAAGCAGCGATTTGTTAAGGATAGCTGACCTTCTATGGACATGTCTGAGGTTTGGTGAGATCTGGAGAAGCACTTTTAATGTTTTTCAGTTGAGCTCACAGGTGTGGAAGAGATCATCCAAGAATAATATTAAAAAAGGCAGAGGATAGAGAGACTAAATATTAGGGACCACCATATTTGTGGGACTGTGCAGAGAAATAACATGAACTGGGGACTGTTGGATGTGGTAAGGTGGAGAGAAAAACATACAGCCTAAAGAATAAAAATCTTTATATGCAAAAGTCTTCAGAGGAACATTTAAGTAGAAACATAGAGAAAGGTTTTCAAAATAATTTTCAACTCGAAAGTAGAAAGCACAATTTTAAGCACATTATAATTACAACAATGCAACACATGTATACAGATAGTACATGGTTTTCAGGTTTCCCTTCTTCAACGTCCTTCCTCCAATCTTACTGCAACATGAAATTTCAGACGAGATGTTGTACTGAATGCATTGTTTGGGAATAAGTCCTTGTATTTCTGAGAACTCTGTGTCCAATACAGTAATGGGTTCTAAGCTTCCTCCTAGATCTTTCAATGGTAAAATAATAATAACCATGATGTCAGAATTTGTATGAGAAATGTTAGGTACTGGGAAAAGTTTCCTGCAATCTTTGGTAAAAGGAATAGACAGGTTTTACCTTCCAAGGGGTCACCTCGGCCTTGGGAAAGAAGAGACTCAATAATGATACATCCATTTACCAGAAAAAAAGAGAAATTGGAAGGTGCAGTGGACATCCACAATTTGGTATCCAAGATAGAAAAAGAGCCCAGAGGCATCTCGGTAGCTAGGCTGAAACATGACTAGGAGAAGATGGATACAGCCTGAAGATGTGGAGGGGCTGGGTAGTCCATCAGAGGGATTCCAGGCAAGGTAGAGGGAGTCAACTACAAGTGGGACTATCTCTGCCTCAGGAATACGTTGGTGGAAAGGCAGAGGTAATAATTACGACTAAATATTTGTTGATGTGCAAGGTAATTCATACCTGAATTTATATGCTTCTTCCTACTTATTTCTTGATATGGTCTAAGGACAGGCATTATTCTTAGGCTCATTTTATGGAAGAGGGAAGTCTACCTAACAGTCCTCTTTTGACTACTCAGGATTTTCTTCTCTCAGGTAATAAACTGACTTCAGAATTACAAATAAATCAATTCATTCTGAGTCTGTACTGAAAAAAAAACAGGAGTCTTATGAGATGAGAAGATGTTAAGGGGAGCAAGATCTGACTCAGTTTGCATGAACAAGAAATTTACAGATCAAATCACCATTCACTATTCTGCAGTCAATGAGGCACAATTCTACTAGGCACTGAGAACTGGAAGGCTGGAAGGCCTCTTGTAAAATGAAGAGAAGTTTTACACTATGATAACTCAAAGAAGGGCTTGAGCACCCACCACACACGTCATACACATTGGACTGTCCTCACCCATGTGTTTGTTGGCTGCAAGAATCCCACAGCATTATGAATTCACAGAACAAGAAGGAAAGAGAGCAAACAATTTTCAGAAGTCACTGTCATTCAAAGGAAGATTGCAAACTCCCTGATTCTCACACAGCTTGGATCTTAGCAATGATTAGTTTTGGTACAATGTGCACGTAGGCCAACCACAGACACTATCCTGTTTCTAAGCCCCAACTCCCCACCAGGTCCAGAAATGAAGGTATCATGAACCTGGGGTCACCATGGGTGTTGTGTGGAGAAACCTGAGTCTCCATGCTGTTTGCTGGATAGATAGATAAAGAGAAAGGGGCATTTTTACACACCTACTGTGCTTTGGTTTATTCTAAATCCTGGTTCCCATGAGTCTTTTTGTTTTTTAAACAGAGGAAGAATGATGAGCACAACCATAGTTCATTATAATTATCAGCTTATATCTTGTCAAAACTGCATTAAAATTCCTCAAGTAGGTGGGATATTTATATCTGACTTGGATTGAGAGCAGATGCACTATTTTGGGTATTTCCTAGAAGTGATGACAGCTTCAGTCACTACTTTATCCTCTATCATTTCCAGGAAGATACACCAATGTTAATCATGACTCTCATGTTAAAACTATGAGGCAAAATCTAATCACTGAGGAAACAAATGAGTATTTCTTCTTCTATACACCTTTTCTAAAAATATGAGAGTGCAGTCTATCATGATTGTATTTACTGGTTGATTCAAGACAGACCCCACTGGGGATTATGTGTTTACCTTGATCACACTTCTGTGATAGCTGAACTCAGATTTCAGAGTACATTTCAGAAAAAAACACCAATAATGTAATCTCTCTGTATTTGATTCCTGAAAGGTGATGTCCAGCCAGATGACACATTTTGGTGAGTTCAAGAATTAAAATTTGTTCACAGAAGATAACAATGGGACCTTGTTGAACATACTTAGGAAGTATATGTTGTCAGCTAGGAACAATTAACAAAGAGGATCATGGTGGTGTGGGAGTTTGTTAAGCCCTCCAAGGCCATTCCCTTAACAAAGACAACAGGTGGAGGATCTGGAAGGAACCAGGAACAATGTGGTCCCAAGTGGTCACCTACTTGTAAATAATTGATCAAGTCAGGAGACTGATATTGCTATGAAATGCTGGTCTGTTCAAATTTTTAGTTATGTTGCCCACACAATTATGTAGATAATCTCAGGTTCAGCATTGACATTTTAGAAATTTATTAACAGCCTTCTCTTCTTTAAATTCAGATTTCTACTCAAACAGGCAATATTATTTTCTCCTAGCTATGACAGAGAGAGAGAGAGAGAGAGAGAGAGAGAGAGAGAGAGAGAGAGAGAGAGAGAGAGACTAGTACTTAATGAGTTTTATGTATTTATCTATGTCATGTAAACAATCTTAGGAGATTCGTATTATGAATAAATACTTTATATAGATAAGGAAATTGAGACAGGTTAACTTGCCCAGTCTACACAGCTAATAAATAACAGAAGAGTCCTTGCTCATTCTATGTCACCACACAGCTTCTGTCTTCCAAATCTATTGTTTCCCAGTTTCATTTAATGTCCTTTGAGATGAGTCTGAGCTTCATGAGTCAGGGCTTGTTTCTGGATCACATTGTGCATATTATGGATTTTGGTGCTTTGTGGAGAAAGGCAATTCCAAAAATTGATTTCCACTGGGAGAACCCAAAAGCACCCCTCTATGTATTTAGCCGTAACATAAAATTGACTCTGTAGAGCAAAATTAGTTTATATTGTATCCCCTATTCAATGAGCAGAAAGTTCTGAAATTAGAGTGGAACTATTTGACACTCCTTTTTTGTTTGAATTATTTGGTAGGCCTGAAGTTTGGGGACAACCAATTTTATCCTGAGTACCAGCTGGGAATTTCAGACCACAGTGAATAAAGGTCCCTCCAAAACCATGCAGGGTTCTCCTTCTTACCTGAGGAGTTAACTAGAGAAGAAAAGGCAAGACTTGAGGGGAGCACTATTCTTTACAGTCACTATGGGATTTAAAAAATCTGCTTCTTTGTGTTATTACCACCTCTTTTCTGTTCTCTTTTAATGGTTTCTCTTTCTCTCTGTTTTTCTCTCTTGCTTTTTCTTCTTTTTCTCTTCCCCATTTCATCCTCTTTCTCCTCTTATCTTCCTCATCACAATATCCATTATTTTATAAACATTTACTATGTACCAGAAGCTGTAGCAATGTTGTACATGCAGTCTCTAAATCTAAGTCTCACGATAATCCTAAAGAGAGACCCAATTTTCATCCCTAGTGTGGACATGAAGCTCAAAGAGGTGCAGTAACGTGTTCAAGGACCCACAGTTATAGGCATCAGAGCTGGACTTTAAGGTCAGAATTTTCTTCTTTATTTTTTCAATTTAAGGAAGATTGCAGTATAATATTACACAGGTTTAAGGTGTGCATCATTGCAAATCAACAATTTTCTGACTATCTTGCAAGGTTTGTGCAGACCCTCTGTAATTCTGTTTTTTTTCTCTCTCTCTTCTTCCTCCTCCTTTACCTCTCCTCTCCACTCTCTATAGCTTTATTGAGCTGTAATTCACATACAATAAACTATGTAGATCTCAGTATAAGATTTTGCTGTATTTTCATGTGGAAGTTCAAAGGACTAGAATAACTAAAATGACTTGAAAATGTAAGAAAGCTGGAAGGTTAGCATTACCTGATTTCAAGACATACAAAACTACAGTAATGAGGGCAGTGTGGGGGTGACATGGAGAAAGACCAATGACTCATGATAAACATAGAGCTCAGAGAGAGAATCACAGATATTTGAACAGCTGTTTTTTTTGACAAAGGTGCAGTAGCAATTCAGTGAAGAAAGGATAGTATTTTCAAAAATTATGTGGGAATAATTGGATGTCCATATGCAAAAAGATGTATGTGATTCATACTTTTTACTATGTTTTGATTGGTTTAATTTAATTTTTTTAGGAAAGGTGCAGCAGGAATGAAGGAAAGCAGAGACAAGTAGGCAGAAAGAGAGAGAAGGAAGAAGCACTTTATTTTATTTAGTTGTTCATCTTTGTTTTCACCCTGGCCTCGAGTCTTGAACCTGGGTCCTTGGGATATGTGACCTGTGCCTCGGTGGAAGGCAGCTGACCAAACTGCTACTCCACCAGGATGCACCTGTATGATGTCTTTAAAAACTCAGACTTCATCATAGATCATAAAATAGATCATAAAACTTAATCCCTCCTGAATTTTGATAGGGATTGCATTAATTTCATGAATCAATTTGGAGAAAAATGACATCTAAAAATGTTTAGTCTTCCAGTAGTAAGTATATAGCTTTGTGATTTTGATCTTCTTTGATCATTTTCAGCAGTATTTTGTTCTTTCAGGGTATAGATCTTGCACATCTTTTGTCAGATTAATTCCTAAATATTTCATAATCTTGTTGCTACTGTAAGTGGTATAAAAATCAATCTTGAGTGTATGTTTCTATGATATATAAGTGCAACTGAGTTTTGAATATTGAGTATATGTTATACAAGTTGGAAAATACTCATTCGTTAGCTCCAGTAAATTTTTTGTAGACTCCATTTCATTTTTTACACAATCACGTCATTTGTGAATAAAGAGTTTGACTTTTATTCCAGTCTACATGCTCTTTCTCTTGTTCTCTGTCTCTTTATTGGGATTTCTTGAGGTTTTTGCATTTTTGGATTAATTTTTTAAAATACAGTTTAGGAGATATATAACCAGTAGTTCTTTAGGCTACTTCTGTCACCTCTTTTCATCCCTGTAGTTGGGTAAGGGTCTCCAATTATATATCTGTAATGTTTGAAGTTTTCTTGATGATATTGCTATTTTAATACTTTAAGCATTTTGTACTTATTTGGGATTCTTTACATTGCTCTGCCCTTGGTTTTAACCACTTTACTTCATTAATGTTTAATCTATTTCATTCTCTTTCATTGTTGATTTGATCTCTCACATGATAGTTTTCACTTCCAGGTGTTCAGATTGTGTCTATGTTCTCTGTCTTTTCTGAAGTTTTTGAATATTTGGCATACAATTATAATAATTGCTTTATTGGCCTTGTTTCTTAATTCCAATGTGCATGATCAGCTCTGTGTTGGATTAAATCATTGGTTGATTTTTGTCCTCATTGCAAGTCATATTCTCTTTCTTTTGATGCCTGATCATTTTTGATTGAGTGTCAGACATTGTCAATTTTCCTTGCTAAAGCCCAGATATTTTTATAGTTCTGCAAGTTTTTTTTTTTTTAATTTCATTCTGGTGCGCAATTAAGCTACTTGAAAACAATTTGATCTTTTTGGTCTTTTAAGTTTTTTTTTTTAGGAAGGAACAGAGTTGCATGCAATTTAGGGGTAATTATCATATACTGCTGAAGCAAGACCCTTCTGATTACCTAATGCCCCATGGGTTATGATGTTTTTCAGTCTGACTGGTGGACAAAACACAATTTTCATCTCCATGTGAGCTCAAGGCCCACGTTCTGTTGGGCAGTTCCTTCCCTCATGTGTGTGCACTGATCAGACCCACTCTCAATCTCTGGGTTTCTTTTTCTGAGCAACTCTCTTCTCTGGTGATGTGTCCTGCAAACTATAAACACCATGCTTCCCCCAGGATTCTGAGCTCTGTCTTCTCAAATCAGGGAGCCTGCTGGCTTCCACCTGAGCTCTTACTCCTGAGCCACAGCCTGAAAATTCTCATAAAACAATCAGAGAATTCAGACAACCATAGAACTCACTCCATTTTCTTCTTTCTTTCAGGACTTACTATTTCTCACTGCCCAGTGCCCAGTGCCTTGAAAACTATGGTTTCACAGGTTTTGCTTGCTTTCAGTGATTTCAGGGGAGGTAAATCTTGTTCTGCTACTTCATTGGCAATAAATTCTTATTTTTTTCTTTTTTAAGAAACATGATTAAACACGTACTGTGGGGTTCTGACCTACATTGGTCCTTTGGGTTATCTTGAGTAAGTATTCGATATTGCCTTTTCTCCTTAAATCAATATATAAATCTGAAGGCTTGAGGAGATACAGTAGATACATTATTGAAAGGGTGGAGTTGATGTTTTAAGGATATAGCAGGAGATAATCTGAAGGGTCTGGGTTCCCCAAATAATGCATTTTAGCAAAGGGAATCCTCGAAGCAGATCAGGATCTGAATGCACAGGGAAGAAGTGAGAGAAAGAACCAGGATGCAAAGATACAGAGAGTCACATCTCTGTGGGAAACTGGCTCTCAGGGATCCACTAAGCATAGCAAGCTCTGCCTCAAATACAGGTTCGTTTAAATGTACCAGACAGAGCACACAATAAAGGGGGCTGATTCTAAAATGAAGGAATTCCTATTGAGTCTCCTAAGAAGTATATTTAAATATTTGAGATAATGACATACTGGGCTTGTGCACATGATTTGTATTCATTTTACAAACCCCTGTCTTTTCCTGCCCTGAACTACCTCTAACCATCATTGGAATGAGGCTGTCTTCCCTGTCGTTTCCTGTGTTTTTCATTTCTTTTCAGCAATTGGTAAACTTCTAATTCGGAAAGATGCTTTACTTTATACCATATTTTATAACAGCCTCTTCTGCTCACATCACCTTATCCTGTTTAATAACATGCCTTTGGAGTGAGGACTGTTTTTCACGGGGTGAGAGTTGTTTCGCATAGAGAGGTCAGGTGCACAGATGAAGAACTAAGGTTCAGAGAGATGAAGGGCTTTGCGTGGGGCACACCTTTGTCACTGATGGGGAGGTGGGCAGATTAAACTTTCTGGAAGGTTTGAATGGCTGTTTCCTTTTACTGTGGCAGACAAATCCTGAGGCAGAGAGGCACAATTACACGGATTGGCAAATGGTGAGTCAAATCAGGTTATTCTAGTAGTTGATGACAGAAAGAGTCCAGATCATCATCTTTTAGTTCAGTGGGAATTTTATAACTGAGGGAAGGTCAGGAGATGGTAAACATTTTCTGTGAAGGACCAGACCACCCTTTAGTGAGTCTTTGCAGGTCTGGGTAGACCACATTGTCTCTGTCGCAACTACTCAGTTCTGCTTTTGCAACTGACAGTCTTAGACAACTTGCAATATGTTTTATTGGGCTATGACCCTATTTATTTCCTCTCACTTTTTAGAAGTTCTATTATCTGAATGTGTTTGATCATGTACAGAACATGCTATCAAAGGGTGCAGGTATGTAACTTACGGATACACATATGGTGATGGTGCCGACACAAAACTTGTTTTTTCTTTTTACTGGAAATGATAAATAAATCCTGGCTGAGATTTAATAAAGCAGATACTTTGCCCCAGGTTGTGCCCTGCACACTTGACATGGATTGATTTACCTAATCCTTATGACCATCCATGAGGAAAGTAGCACCTTTACCCTCATTTTACAGCTAAGAAAACTAAAGTAGAAATAAAGCTGTTTGATCAAAAAGCTTACCGATTATTTTCTTAGAGTTGGCAAATCCATGAGTGCTGTAGTTTTGAGTTTGGATTTGGGGCCAAGTCTACACAGTGTTGAATTAAATGACTCAGAGTCCCCAGTTAATAGATTATACACATCTATTTCACGTCAGATACAGTGTTAGAACTCAACATTTGCTAACTCATCGAGACAGGCACCATGAGGACATGATGGTCCTTAACTCCACAAGAGCCAGGTGGAGAAGGTATTACTTTTCTCACTTTACAGATGAGGAAGCTAAGGTTCAGAGAGAAAGAACTGATTTGATGTTCCATTGCTAGCAAGTAAGGGAGCTTGATTGGGAATGAAATCCAGCTTTTACTTAGCTCTAGATAGCTGATTCTTGGCCAATTTATTGTCCATGGGGACACTCCTCATGCCTTCCAAACCAAGAATTTCTCACGGAACTAGTGTACCACAATGTCTACAGAAACTGGATCTTCAACCATTACCTGTAGGAGGAAGGCCCAGAGTAGGTGGTCTGCCTCATGCACACCCGAAATGAGAACTAGCCCCATCCTGCCCTGGACCAAGAAGAGGATATTTCCTTCCTAGCGTCTGAGCCAGGATTCAGAAGTATGGGCTCAAGAATATGTCAGATATGGTTTGAACTGCAGTGCAAATTCTTTAAAACTGAATTAAGAAGAGAAGGAGAGAAAGAAGGAAGGATGGGAAGAAGTGAGAAAGACAAATTCAGGCAGAAGTAGCATTGAATGATCTATGCAAATTACTTTCTTAGGCTCATTTTGTTGTCTGTAAGCTGTAGACCATAACACACATCTCCCCTACATCCTGAGGATTTGAAGATGTTCTGCATGCCAAGCAGGTGTCTGTACTTGGGATAGGGGTGGGGCTTGCTCCCATTTCAGAACGTTTCTCAGACCAGTTCTGGGGCCTAGATGAGACCGCAGATTCTCTACCCATATGTCAGAGGAGGTCTTAGAAAACAAGAGTGGTATCCAAGGTATGGGTTTGGCTGGGACCCTCTGAGACATCCCATATATTTCCCCTCCTAATTCAGAGTTTCTGTCCCCATATATAAAAATCAAGGAGTGGATAATAAATCCTAAGATTTCCCTTCATCCAGTCCCTTAGGTTAATGCCAAGGTCCATGGCCAGGCCAGTGACTGTGTGGTCAAGAGTGAGTCAGATGTCTACCAAGGGTCCTCTTTTGACACCTCCTGACCCAGTGATACTCTGCACTTGTTCTATACTATTCTGATTTCAATTGAGTCATGGTTTTCTGCATTCTGTGAATCAGTATTTTCCTTCCTTTCTTCCTTCCTTCTGTCTTTCCTTCCTTCTTTTCTTCCTTCCTCCCTCCCTCCCTTCCTTCCTTCCTTCCTTCTTCCTTCCTTTCTCCCTCCTTTCCTCTGTCTTTTCCTCCCTCCCTCCTTCCTTTAACAATGCAGCAAACACTGAGCATTAACTCTGCACTCTCCCTATATTGAAGACATGATACATTCTTCTACAGGATTTCAAGATGAGTTAGAGGATATGAGTGGGGGAAGAGGAGACAAAAAGAAAGAGCAAAATAGATAGAGGTAATGGTGAAAGATGAAGCAAAGGAAGAGGAAGAAAAGGAGTTAAATGAAGAAAAGGTAGAATGGCAGAAGACAGAGAAAAGGGCAGGAGAGAGGTGAAGAAAGGGCAGAAGATAAAAGGAAAGAAGGGAAGGCAGACAATGAGAAGAAGAAAAAGGGAGGCAGAGGATAGGGCAAGGGAGAGAAGGGTAGGCCTCTGTAATACAGTCTAAGGCCCTTTAGCCAGTCCTTTTGACTTGGAGCTCATGGAGACATCTATACCCAAGTCTCGCCAAGGGGACCTCATGAATAAATACCTCTGGGTAGGAGCAGATATCTGTAAACACAGCTGAGGAATTGAAAGTCAGGTTCTTCAAGGGTATCGACTTGTCAAAATCACACCACAGCTGCGGATTAAAAAAAAAAGAAGAAAAAAGAACAGCAACAACAAAACAAAACAAAAAACACAGGAACAACAAAGTCAGTGTGAGTGCTAGAAATGGAACCATTGTGTGCTATCACTGCTGGGCTTCAGTCAACTCCTGGGCAGACTTGTCCTTACAGGGGCCTTGATTTCAGAACAGAAAGCCAGCTTGGATCTCTTCTCCTATTGTAAAGGAAATACTGGCTCAGAAAAAAGTACCTGCAAGTCAGTCATGAAACTGGACTGAGACTGCTCTGCTTGTCCCATCGTGTAAGGTCACTGGAGTGCCCTTTTGGGGCTCAGGAGACAGAGCCAGCTGACCGAAGAAAGGTCTACTCACAGCCTGTCTCCATGTCAAAAGCTGGGAGAATTCATGGGATCGGAGGGGACCATTTTCCAGAAATACTCTCAGCGCTGGGGTGGTGGGCATTCTCTAGGCCAGAAATTGTCACAGGAGAGGTTGTGGCACTCTGAGAAGAACGGCTACCATTGACTGAATGCCTCCTCTGTGCCAGACACTTGGTACCAAAATCCTTCAGACCCTCACAACCCAATTTACAACCAAAACTATGAAACTCAGAGAAGTAAAGTAACTTGTCCAGGGTCACTGAGCTGGTTAGTGGTGAAGCTGAGACTTGAACACAGATCTATCTGACTCCAGAGCCTCTAAACTCCCTCCCACACCATAGTGGAACAATTGGCTGCAGTGGTAACCAAAACCAGAGGCATTGAACTTACTCCCAAATCCTATATCCCAGAAATATCTAATTCATCATGACATGAGATCTCGACTACAACCCTGCAGGCGGTGATGAATGATCCTATGTACTTCTGTTTTCAATGGTCATAATTAATTGTTATTTTCCTTTTTCTTTACTCTGTAGAGTTCTTTCCAATAAGGTCAACCACAGATCTTGAGGAGTGTAGACTCAAAGTAATTATTGGGCCAATGTGGACAATATTTTGGGACAATACATTTAAAAAAATAGAAGCTGGAAATTGTGGAAGTCTATAATTTGGGTCCCTGATCTTTTTAAGACTCTCAGAGCCAAAGAGCACAATGATGGTTTCAGTCACCAGGTTACCTAAACTAGTCTTTTCCAACATAGAAGCTCAAAATCTGAAGTCAAATCACTTCCAAAAATCTATATTCCTGTATCATGGGCAACACAAATGATTTGTACAGACACAGAAAATGCCTGCAGCTACCATGTTACCATTCCAGAGAGAAAGGGAAATCAAACATGGACCACCAAATTAAAAAAATTACAAATATGGGAGCTGGAGATTCATCTGAGATGTGTCTCATCCAGTATGAATGCTTAGAAAGTCACAGGCAAGATGCTCAACCTTCCTGAAATGCAGTTTCCTCATCTGTTACATGAGAACAATAATACCTACCTGCAACACATTGTAGGTGCTTAATATATGACAACTATACTTATGTCCATTCCTCTACTCCCACTCCCAGAGGTACCATTAACATATTCAAATGAGCATGAGTCATGGAGTCAGACAGACCTTATTAACAAGTTATTTCATGTCTCTGAGCCTCAGTTTTTTCAGACAAAAAGTGGGGGTAGTGAGACTTACCTCACAGAGTTATGTGAAGATTAAATAAGAAAAACATGCACAGTTCTCCCTTCAGTGCATGGCACATAGCAGGTAGATTTGTAATAAATGGCAACTCATTTATGATTGTCATTGTTGTCCACTGACAGTATAGACACTTGAGGGCATTTGGAGCTCCTTTGGAGCAGATAATCTTCCTTGCTAGGGAGAGGACTGTTTGCCACCAGTTAAAGGCATAGTTCTGATAGTAGCCACATGTTTGTTCTCTGTCCCTAAGCGTGGGACTGAACTAGGCACACAAATACAACTGGTACCAAGGACAGCAATGCAAGGGACTGCAGGATCCACAAACCCTTAATTCCTGACAGCACTGGAGATACTGGAGGGTTGGGGGACTTAGAATGCTTACGATATTCAAGATGGCACCCAGGAAATTTATTAAGATGGATGCAAAGATGATAACATTTCGGGCCAAATAGGTCTCGTTAATCCAACAGCATGTTTTCCGGAGGACAAGGGGCAAACACTTGTAGTCTTCTGCTGTGGTGATGAGGACCAGAGCCGAGTGCAGCATTATCAGGATGGAAAACTGGATGGCCATTGGCATCACTCTGCAGGGAAACACAGGATGCTAGGTCAGGTGGCATCAGTTTTCTGATCCACTTGTTGATCAGTGTTAACTGTCATGCCCATGATGTCCTTCCCCACCCTTTGCACCTGGTGATTTCTCCAAAGTTCCTTTTGTTCAAATAAAGACTACTGGCAGGAGCCATATTTTACTTCATCCATCCCTAGAATAATCTCTTTTGAGAAACTTTGTAATGAATATCCCACCCATTTTCTCCCTTCTTTTGTTATACATCTTTCTTACTAGGAATTCCTGCCAAGGCAACACACTGCTGGAATTGTATCTCAACACTCTGGTGTGGGAGAGACCCATGTTCCCTTTCCCCTTCAAGGTTGTTTTTATGAAACACTTTCCCTTTGATCTGCTCTTATCCCAAGAACAGAACTTGGCACCTGTTCCAATTTGCTCAGTTTTGTTGGTGACTGCCATGGCTTACACAGAACACATGCCATTTGGGACATGAGCAAGGCTTCGCTGTGGTACATGGATGAGAACTCATCCCTGTCCAAGGCCTCAGTATCTCACCATCGCTCCCAAGTATAAATCTTGAGCTTCAAGCTCCCATCAAATATCTGTAGCCTCTGTCATTTGGACACTTCTGATGTGTGTCAGAATGGTTCTAGCAACTTGCGATCTAAAAACTCATCTCTGGAGGTATTTTTGACTTCTTTCTCTCCTTATTAACCAGACCATTATCAGGCATGTTGTTTCTCTTTGGGACCGCATCCCTTTTTCTCTGTTATCTGTCTAGCCATGTGAACTTGACACTGGCACCTCTAATTTTTCTGTGTCTATTTCAGGAGCTAACTGCTGCATATTAAAAGGAGCCTTGATAAAAGTTGTGCGAGATTTTATATCTACTCCTTTCTTTGTCAAGTGAGGTTCATCCATTTGGCTTTAATAACATTCATTAACTGGTGCTTAAAAATATGCACTTAGTGAATGAAGTTGAGCCAATCTTCTAACATTGCCTCTTACTATCCTCCTGCCTCAATTTTCTTATTTATTTTTAGTAACTTCAGTGCATATAATGTATTGAGCTCTGACTATGTCTTAGGCACACGGTTAAGCACTTAACTCATTTCCATGCCTCAGAACAAACTTAAGAGGTCTTTTGATCTCTCTTTTCAGATGAAGATTTAACACTAAGAGAGAAACAACTTGACAGGGTTCACTGAGTTGGCAAATGTTAGAGCTAAAATTTAAAGTCCACCCTGCTATTCTACTTTGCTATTCTAAGTTTGGTGACTAATATATCCCCCAGGCTTGCAGTAATAAATTTTGCTTCTGTGGCTTCATCATGGAACGTGTTCATTAAACAAACTTTCTCCCCAAGCGCACTAGTAGGCATCAGGGGGTACTAGAACTAAAGATACATCTTTCCCATCTTCTAGGAGATCATAATCTAGAGGGGTATACAGGACATAAGGGCATGAAAATGATGAGCTATTATAAAATTGCTATAAAGGGTTTTGAGAAACGATCAATTAGAAAATAGAATTGGGAGTCAAGGAAGGCTTCACAAAAGAGGGGACATTTGGGTTAAGCTTTGTTGGGTGAAAAGGAGGTTATTAGGGATGGGCAGAGTAGGGACCATGATCAAAGTATCATAAATATGAGAGTGAACAGTGTGTTAAGTTTCCCGATATCCAGGAGGTTAGGCTGCAGGATTGGAAAATAAAGGATGGATAAATGCTATGCTAGAGCGCTCTGCTTACAGGCCACGTGTTGAAGTTTCATATGTTGAATCAGGGAAGAACATGATTGTGTTTGTGCATTTCAACAACTGTGGTGGGAGGTGGAGGATGAAGTGAAAGGGAGAGAATATGTTTAGAAGATTTAAATAGTTGAGGCTGAGTTTACAAGGTGGAACAGAGGGTGACAATGTTGATAACTGAGCTTCAAGGAAAGATGTGGAGGTATTCTTAGTGTTTTGAATGTGTGCAAGGTATTGAGAAAGGGAAGTCATTAGGATGACATGAGTTTACCATTGCAAATGGTCAGTGCAGGAAGAGAAGCTAGTCTGTAGGCATCAAGGTTGATAACTTCAACTTTGGAAAAGCTAAATTATTGGTGCTTGGGGACCCTTAGCTGGACACATCTAGATGTCTCGGTACGTAGAGGTTCAGTTGTGGAACTCTGGGTCTGGAGTTAGTAGGTGGTGGCTACAAATCTGAGCATGGAGGAGAGTGTGTACACCAACAAGCAAGAGGACCAGAGATGAAGCTATGGGAGAAGCTAACAGGCTAGAAGAAGAGAAGGTAGCAAAGGGAATGGAGGAACTGCTGTCAAATAGCAGGGAAGTGGGAATGCAAGCCAAGGGACAACCAGAGGATAAGACATTTTCAAGGAGGGTGCAACCAAGAATGGCGACTCCCTCTGCATGGTCAAGTGTCCTAGAGGCTTGAAAGTAACTCCTCTCACAGCCCCACTATCATGGTTGGAACTTCAAAAAAAACATGCTTGCACAGTTTTGATTTTATGGATCACCTTGATGAGAGACCTCTGTGGGAATCTAGCTAAGAACAGAAGTCTGCAGCAGTCAGTTCCTATGGGATTCTAGACAGATGGGAAACTTCCCCCGAACAGGCTGGAAGAACACTCCTTGACAACACACCATTATTCCTGGGTACCCCGGGGAGGCCAATGAAGGAGAATGCAGGTGGATGGCTCTGGCAGGCCTTCCCAGGAGAGAAAAGGTCAATTTCAAGGCTGATGTTTCTCAATAACATGAGACAGCCATTGGGAATACAGATGTCTTGTTTCAAAGTGTGAGGCAGAAGAAAACCCAGCAGAAGTGAGCTTAAAAACTGCTCCACAGGTGCTTCAAACTCTTCTAAGGCCACCAGTCTTCAGACTGGTGCATAGGGCCTTAGAAGGCTCTCCAGCTCTTTTTCACCTCTCCACACTCCATGGGCAATACTGAAGCTACACACCCTAAATGATATGCCACCTCTACCTTTGTGCTTTCTCACAGAACTCTGTGGATTCCTACTTTCCTGGGGAATCAACCTGTTTATCCTCAAAGCTGAGCTTTTCTCTGGATTCTTCCATGATGCCAGATAGAGGACTGAGTACAAAGAACATGCACAATCCTCACTGACTTATGCTTTTTGTGACAAGAGAGACTGTGCCTTTCTCTTCAGTCTTCAGAGAGATGAGGTTCTCACCCATTCTCCCAGCCCCTCTCTCCTCTCTTGCTCATCCGCCCCAAGGAGGAAAGGCCAATCTGGCAGATTAGTCTATCTGGCATGTTCTTGGACCTTGCTCTTCTTGGAGGGCAGGGTGATGGCTAAAGGTCAATGTATACAAAGGGAAGATGCTTATCTTCTAGTCCTTCTCAGATGGTTGGGAAGTCTTCCTCACGGCAAGAGACCAAGCCATTTCTTTCTTTAAGCAAGAAAGCCCAGGTCTCCCAAGAAATCCAATGGAAGCCCTCCAAATCTATCTCAGTCACGCCTTTGGCACCTGGGGGTGTGATACACCTTTTTTGACTGGTTTTTCATGGATTTACAGCAGTGAGATTCCACACTGGAGTTTAAGGTGGAGTGAGAGAGGCAGACAGAAATCCAAGAAATTCCATGGACACCTTGACTTCAGCAACATTTTCTATGCCAGCTCTTATCACAGTTTTACATTGATAGATCAAACACTCGCTTGGAAATTTATAAAGTGGATGCTTTGTTGACCACGTAGCTCTCATGTTTTGCATATACTCTTGGTGGGGTATCAGGATATGTGGAGGGTTGTCTGGGAAGGTTTTCACCCAAAGCCTACTTGAACCCCCAGTTTTAAGTGATTTATACTTTATTTTGAGTTTGCTGGGACAAAGAATTGGAGATGCTATGGATTTAATATGTGTGTTCCCCAAATTCTTATGTCAAATCTTAATGGTGAATGTGATGGTTTAGAGTTGGAGCCTTTGGAAGTAGAGTACTTAAGTCATGAGGGTGGAGCCCTTATGAATGGGATTAGTGCCCATACAGAAGAGATGCCAGTGACATCGCATGTCCCTTCCACATTGTGAGGACACAGCGAGAAGGTGACCCTCTACAATCTAGAAAAACTCTAGTAGACACTGATTTCGCCAGCAGCTTGGACTGGCCTTTCTGGCCTCTAGAACTGTGAGAAATAAGCTTCTGCTGTTTGTAAGGCACCCAAGCAATGCTACTTTTCACAGCTGTCTGAATTGACCAAGACAGGAGGCAAAAGATAAGCATGTGGTCCGGTGGCAAGGATAACACCTGATGTCCTTGAACCCATAGCTCTGAACCAGAACCATAGCCTGGAGCAAGGTACCTACCTCTTTAGAGCATCAGTTTTGACCATTAAGGGTGGGGGATGTTTGGACCCACCTCTGAAAGGAAGCTCTGAGGTTAAAGTAATAAAGCCATCTGATACTTAGCACATAATATCAACTCGAAGACCAACATCAGTCTCTTTCTCTATTCATAGTGGCATGCGGGAAATCAAAGGCGTTTTAAAGATCTAGGGAAAGAGTATTCCTTGCAAGACAGGTTTTCTAAGCAAGGTGCTGGCTGCATATGTAAACCTCTTCTGGAAGTCTCTGCTCGCAGCGTCTCTGCCTGCATTTGTTTCTGCAAGCACAAACGTTCGAACAGCAGATTGCAAGTTTTATCTAATTATAGAGCCTCTCAGGCATCCAGGGCTTCTGATGTGCTCTTTCATTGTTGGTGCACCTAAGAGCCAAGGAAGACTTTCATTTCTGAAATTGAACCTCAAAAAAAAAAAAAAAAAGCAGGGGTTTGCAAATAGCTCTATCCACCTCATTTCTCGAGATGAAGTTCTAATTACTCTCTGCAGTCTGACTTTAAAACAAAACAAAGGGCTGAGCTATCATCATGAGTCAATTTTGTTGGGGAGGCAGTGATCAGGGATGAGGGGACAGCAGCTAGGGGTGCAATGGGAGACAGAAAGGTGGATCCTCCTGAACGATGACATGTGTGCACCCTCCAGCACATGCAGTGAACACTGCATTGGCTCCTCGTAGCAACCCAGAGAGGTAGGTATTCTTAGTGGCTCCAACTGATGAAAATAGCATGACTCAGGAGAGGGAGGGGAACTAGAATTTACTAAAATGGGCATGATTCATTTCATTCTTACAGCAACCCTGTGAAGTTGGCATTGTTATTCCCATTTTTCAGATGAGAAAACTAAGACTTCAGCGGAGGCAAGGACATACATACAGCTAGACGATGCACAGAAAAGAAGAGAATCCAGTGGCTCCATCTTTCCTAGCCTCTCTCTCACTTGCATCCTGTTTTCCTCTCCCCACTCCCTCTCCTTTCCTTCTCAATCCCCCGTCTCTCTCTGTCTCTTCTGTCTCTGTCTCTCTCTCTCTTTCTCTGTTCTTCTCTGTCTCCATCTTCCAGACTTAGATACATTATTCTATAATTACAAAGGGCATTTATTTTCTGGTCTTTTCTCAGTTTGCCCTTCTTGGAGAGGAGCATCTGTGTGAATGTGGAAAGCAAAGGAAAGAACCAGGCACACATTGTCTTTCTTTGCCAGGGTTCATTGATTTTTGCTGTGGGGCTGGGGAATTAGCTGTGGCCATGTGGGCAGAAGCTGTCTCATCTGCTAAAACATCCATGACAGGAAGAAGTGTGAGTGATAGGCACCTACCATCTGTGTTGCGAAGAATCAGGCAGAAACAAAATGAGTTGGGGAGGAAGCCAGCATCCACTAAAGAATGCTGGCGCTGTGTCTGGGGCCACTGGGCCACCCAACTCAACATGTGGTCTGGTCAGAGTGTAACCTAGAAGCTTTCTTCACTGTCATGTTTTCTCTCCACACAACACTGAGCAAGTGGGGCTGGGCATTGGCTGGGATTTCAGTCACCATCCCAGAGTCTAAGGCTTCATTTGGTTGGCTGCTAGGCCAGGTTCCAGATATTTTTCTCCTGACCCCAGAAATCAGGTTTCAAGGCTGGCTGGCCTCTCTTGGTCATCCTAGGAGCCCGCCTAGGTCAGCTCGGGAGTCTAACACTCACTTCCTAAGGGCCCACTGACCCCTTTGGGTTGTCCCAATGCCAAGTTCAGACACTCAGGTGATCCTAGGCAACTTCTCTCTCATCCCCATGACCAGCTAGCTCTGGGAATAGTCAATTCTCTGTCCTAAATAGTCGTTCTTTCTGGCTCACGACATAGCCACTATCTTGTCCCTTTCATTTCTCACCTGAGTTTTGCAGTTGTCTCCGAACTGATTCCATATCTCACCCTTTTTATCTGTTGTTCGTGTCCAATGTGATCCTTTTAAACACAAAGATGATCTCATCCCCTCTTTAATTAAAATGCCTTAATTAACTCTCTGCCAGTCCATTACAATTCCTCACCAAGACTTATAAACACTCCATCTCCAGCCCTTCTCCCTCCTCTTTTTTGACCTTCTCCTGGGAGCTGCTAAACCCTTTCAGGGGCCTTTTGAGTGTCTGTGTCATATCCTCTGGAAAGCCTGTCTACATCCCTTACCCTCACCTCATTCCTACACATCCTATCTCACCTGACACTTTTCCTATGATCATCAGAGTAATTGTACTATATTAGTTGCTCAGCTTATTATCTTTCTCTCAACTGGACTGTATGATGGCAAAGACGCTGATTGTATATCTCCAGTATCCAGAACAGACCTGCATATAGTAGGTGCAAAAAGTAGTTGGGAATGTGCTCCAGGAGCCCAGAAGGATCACACACCCATATGGACGCACCTTTCTTGACTCTTACATTCCTATTGACAGGAGTGAAAAAGGGCATCCAGGTTATTTTGTTGGAATTGGCAAAATCCACCAACATTCACAGTTCATCGCCCTGAGTCTGTCCCTTTCCCAGCACCTACTTCCCATAGAGCTCTTGGGTGGTGAAGAATCCACTCTCTTTGGCACTCCTTGGGACCCTATCCTGATCTGTTCATTGCTGTGGCATATGCATGTCTGCATATAGCCGATACCGATCTACATGCGTACCACAGGCATATCTGCACACACAGTTACTATATAGCATACACCTGTGGACATATGCATATATTTTGATGATTGCTTTGTCTCCTTCCACTAGATTATCAAGTCCAGGAGGGCAAGGCTTTGTTTTTGTCTTTATTTTTTATTTTGTTTTGTACTTTTTGTTCAATGATGAATTCCCAGCATCTAGAACAGGTATGACTCATGACATATTCAATAGTTATTTTCTTTCCTTGTTGACACTTGGAAGAGATGCATAGATCTTTCTTCCTTCTGTCTTGTCCATTAAAAACTTTTTAAATTGTAAAGCACAAATACAGAAAACCACATAAAAGTGTGTATTAATCTTCCTTTGTAATGACCACTCAGTTCATGAAATAGAACTCTGTTGGACACCCTGAATGCCAATCCCCATCTCTGGACCAATCATCGTCCCTTCTTCCACCACTTTAACCACTTTCCATTTCTTCACAGTTGGTCATCCACTTTAGACACTATTGTTGACCTTTCTCAGTTTTTAAAATTAAATTTGATTTGTCTTTTAAATCTTTGAGAACATCTATAGATACTCCTTTTATATATTTCTAAAATAATGTATTTACTGAAGAATATGTGGCCTATGCCTGTTAACATTTCCCACTGTCTGGATTTTTCTTTTGCATATTAATTCAACATCCTCTTCCCACTGTGATTCCTACAATGTTAGATTTGAAGGTCTGATCAGACCTAGCTTTGGCTTCTTTGGTAAGAGCTAATGTGTTGTGTTCTTCCATCAGGAGATGTGGTTGTCTTTCCTCACCCCCTCTTTTATATGAAAGGAGGAAAAAGCATTTTCATTTATTTCATTTAGTTCATCTTGGTTATTTTCTTGGGTCCTGGGTATTGAACCAGGGACCTTAGGATGTTTGTGGACTATGCCCAGTGGACTTAAATGTTAAGCCACCAGGGCATGGCTCGCTCTTTTTTGTGTGCTGATAGCATCTTCTGATATTCATTTCCTAAATCCACTAATTAGTTGGGTGCTGGAAAATGGTAATGTTTTAATTCTATGACTTCTTTAAATATATATTAGTTAAATAAATTTATGATATTTTCACTCCACTATTTGGTGATCTTGTGGTACGGTTCATTTAGGAAAGATTGAAAAAATATCTGATTCTTTGCCTTTTACACTAGTTTCCAAACTAATACATCAGTTTCATATCATCTACCCAAGGTTACTAAACTTTAAAAATGTCATTATAACTCATGAAGTTAAAAATATTTGTTAGGCTTTGCTTAAACATTTTAATAATTATCCATACTGAAGAGTAAATTATTCCATCTTTGGAGAGAAGGAATTTCTTCACTGTGTTTTCTGAGTCTCTTGGACATGATTAATACTCCTGATGCTCCCTTACTCTCTAGTAGGACAAGATGTTTAAGGTTTATTTTGTACATTTCCAATCTGTCTTAGAATAGCAGTCTACAAATATTTTTTCATAAAAACTAGGATATGTCGCTTTAAGATGACCATCTGGCCCTTAGTTATGATTATAGATACTGTGTTGGACCTTCTTACATGGACTTTCCATATTCATCTCTCTAATCCAAGAGGGTATCTTCATTTTAGATGTCATGTCTCCTTCTTTGCTTCTTGTTGTGACAATTCTCAGAATTCCTTGGATTTAAATGACCTTGACAGTTTGAGGTATACTGGTGATGTGTTTTGTAGACTGTTCCTCAACTGGGATGTGTTTGATAGGTTTTCTCATGATTATATAACGGGCTTTTTTGGAGAGGACCACAGAGGTTATGTGTCACTCTCACCACATTTTCTTAAGATGACTTATCACAGCTGATGCTGAACTTTGTCAGCTGGCTGAAGTAGCATTTGTCAACTTTCTCCATATTTTCCCTCTATCCATACTATACTCTTTGGAAGGAAGTCACTTTCAGCAAAGATGTACTTAAGGAGTAGAGATTTAAGTTCTATGTTGTTGAGAATAGATTATCCATATAAGTTATTTAGAATTGCTCTACATAGGAGAACTACCTACTCTTTAGCATTTACTTATTAAATCATTTACTTACTATATGTAATAGATATTTTCATTTTATAATTTGGGTTAGAGCCCAATACTATTTTATTTTATTTTACTTTTTTACTTAAGTTGTCCTGGTTTTGATTCTTGGAGCTCTTTCAGTTGACTCCATGTTCCTTTGACATAGCCCCATCAGTGTGTGTGTGTGTGTGTGTGTGTGTGTGTGTGTGTGTGTGTTGTTTTCTGAGCCTACATGCTATTCCAGGCTTCTCTTGTATATTTTCTATCCCAATGTTAGAATAACCAGTTCTTCAAGAACCCCTGGTTCTTTTGCTGGATATAGTACTAGTAACTACGGAGCATATTTGAGCTCACTGATAGAGGGGCTCAGTGCTGCTGAGACGTCATTGCTTCTGGGCCTTATCCAGAGGGATAAGAGTAGGAAGTACAAGTGTATTCCCATCTTTGTATATAAAAGTGTCTATAAATATTCTTATATCTTGCCATCTGTATTTATATTAAGATAAACAAGTTCATACTGATGTCTCCAACTATAATCCCATACCATATGGATCATTTTAGCCTTTCCTCCTTGCTTAATAAATTTCCACTTCAACAATGAGAAATTTGTCTTCTACCATCTGCCATTGATTTATTTAATTGTTCAATTCAGTACACATATATAGTGGTTTCAAGTTGTTAATGCATAATTCCACGAGAAATTCCACTTTTACCAATTAGCGTAATGTACTTATGTGGAGTTCTTTTTGCTGTTAGTCCTACGGACTCCACGCATTTCCTTACACTCACCTTGCCTGATGTTGGATTGGACAACCCCACTCTGACTTTCAGTTAGTTGCTCTTTCATTTTAGCACATGGTATTTCCTAGTAACTATTTGTTGGCTATATCGGGCTCTCCTGCTCCCAGACATAAGAGATACCTACTGCCTTCTCTCTGATTTCCTGCACAAAGTTATTGATATCACATCAATCATGGAGCTCTTGAGAAACTGTGACTAACCACTTCCATTTTTGAATTTATGGGATACCACATGACCTGTTATTGTTGTAGGTATAGCCCAGGAGGGTTTTGGTTTTGCACTCTAGCTGCTCAGCTGTGGGCAAATTTTGAAATTCAGATGTATGTCACCTCTACTACCATCAGCCCTGAATCCTCTTTCTACTAATACTCCCTGCCAATCCAGAAAAGAAAAAGCATGGGCCTCCCTTGAGTGCTAGTTAACTTGAATATCTTTCCTTCACAGAATCATGCTACAACCTTCTTCAATTATCTTCAGGGCTCCCCTGGGGTCAGTACTGAATTCCTCACTGTAGCACTGTATGCATCGTACTTCTGCTGGCTCACTCTTTTTCCAGCCATGGCACCCACCATGTCCTTCACTCTGGACTTTCCCATTTTTTCACTAGTTTACAAACATAAGGTCTCTCTTACCTCTGTGAAATTGCCAGCAAAGTTTCAACACTCTTTCACTTTTTCTCCCTCATCCTACTCTGTTCAAAATCTCACCTATTTTTTTTTTTTGCAAACTTTTCCTTAATCCACCTAGTCAGAATGAATCACTGAATGACTCACTCTGGCACAAAGCAGTTTACTAGTTAAAAGTACAGATTCTAATTCTGGATTTAAGTCCCAGTTGAGCCATCATGCAGACGTGTGACCTTGGATAAATCCTCATCTACAAAATGAGAGAATGTTGCCTCACTTATGGCTTATTTTGGAGATTTTATTGAAAAAATTCTGAGCAAAGGATTTCATACTTTCCTGATGTGTAATATATATTCAGTAATGGGGAGCCATTATTGTTTTTCTCTCCCCTTAAATCATGTTTTAAGGGTTATTGACTTCCTCTTGCAAAATTATCATCAGAACCCAGTGTGTTGCTCTGCCTGTGTTAGACATTTGACAAATACTCATTGATGTTATTTTTAATCTCACAATGGGGGACAACTCATGATATATTTTGGGGAGAAGGGACTTTACTTTCAAAAAGAGGTAGCAGTTACTTAACGGTGCAGGAGAGAGCAAATGGCATGGCCATCAGCCTAACCTAGAAGTAAATTCCATTGCTGGCTCTGGTACTTATAACCTATATTATATAAGTCTATGTCTAATAGAAAATTAGAGCCCAGACTCAGGAGGATACTTCCTGGGTCTGAATCTAGGCTATGACATTTTTCAACTATAAGACATTGGGTGAATTATTATATTATTCTGAGCCTCAAGCTTCTCTGCTTTAAAATGGGGACAATCATAGTACCTACCTCATAGGGTTGCCATGAGGATTTCATGAGTTACAGTATATATAGGATTTGGAACAGTGACTGGTCACAAATAGGTGTTTGCAGTACTACTAAAATGCCAATTTTGCTGAGTCAGGAAGCTATGATGGTGCATCTATGAACAACAAAGAGGTAATTAACAAATAAACAAGTAAATGGTAATGGAGGCTCTTATACTTACTTTCTACATTCATGGGTTTAATGTCAGCTAAGACCTGGGTTTATTTGATTGCTGTTTTTATTCAGAATGGGAAAAGACTTGTCTTGGCAGAGTAATAAAATTATGATGCAGAGTACAGTGACCAAAATAGACACTGATAGTGTCCCATATTTTGTATGGATCCTGGATCTAGTCAGTTATTTTAAATTCTGATCCCTTGAAAAGGTCAGCTGAGTGGCTCCTGGTTTGGGACCATCCGCTCACAAAGACATGTCATCTGGTAACTTAGTCCTGTTGCATTTACCTTGAAGAAGGAAGCAAACTTTGTATAGCCGTGATAAAGAGAAGAACGATAAACGCACAGACCAAGTTTGACTTGAATACTTCATCCCTCATCTGAGAATACTGGAATTAAAAAGAAAGGAGAATAAATTACTTGACAGCAAAATTGGGCTTTCAAAAGAGTTTTGTTTTGCCAATGTTTGTATTGGAAAAGGGGGGACTAGCAAGAGACAATGCAATTAAATATGTATTTATATATGTGTGTATATTAGTTCTGAGGAATCCAATTTTCAATCAACCCATCACAGAGCATTATCCCTACCCCTCCCTCCAATGAGAGTCCAGGAGTAGATACAACTCCTTTCATTGTAAAAGGGAATAGAGAGGGACTTTGCAGGAGTTTAACCAGTTCTCCCTTTGCACTAACATCATTTAAACAAAACAGAAGAGCACACAGCTATATATGCAACAAATCAAATCCACATCAACTTTCTTCATGAGTAAACTTAAGTCATTTAAGGATCTTGCTCTATTGTTTGTTTGGATTGGGGACCTAGGGAAATGCGAAACCAGAGTCTTCTTTTCCTTGTTTATCATATAAACAACTGAAAATGAAGTGCCTAGACTCAGAATAGAATAGAGAGAAGCTGGAATGACTGCTAGCAAGTGTGGCCCTTTCATTTCACTCAAGAGAGACCAAGACCAATGGACCAATAAGCTGGATGCCCTTCTGCTGTCTGCTTGAGTCATCCCTGGGGAAGGGTGATAACTTTATTTTGATTATCCAGAGTACTTAGTAATTTCACTGTACAGTCTGGAAGGTCAGCAATCAACTGTACTTGCCTTAGTCTTGCCTAGTTTCCTGAATTATCCCAGAGTCACCAAATTAAAGAATAAAACATTTCTTTCAGAAAGAGAAAAGTGTTTTCTTTTAAACTGAAAAAGGCCTTACAATTAGCCTACTTCAAGTGCCTCATTTTACCTTGATGGCAGAGAGGGCTTGTAACTTACAGGTCACCTCACATGCAAATCATGCTTAGTAGGGAGTAGAAAACCCGGCTTTGGAACTTTGTAATTCTTGATTTGAATTCCATATAGCTGCCATCTAAAGGAAGCCAGAAAATAGCTCTCACAACATCTTAAGCTCCAATTTACACAGCACCAAGAGGAAATTTCAGTTAGATTAATGAAATGGTGATGTCAACTGTTGTTGGTATGGAATTCACAATCAACAGTGACACAATTTTGATTTTCACTTTTCAGCTGACTTCTTGGTGTGGTCTGGGTTTCAGATTGAGCTTACCGAACAGTCTCCTGGCTCAGATTTGGGGAACAGCAATGGCCCAGAGCTGGCTGGCTTCATGAAGGGGGCACAGTGCGGCTCAGAGGCTGCAGGCTCATCGCTGTTCAGAGCAGTGCTTTTCCTACTACCCAGTACTGAGGCCTCTGTCTGTTTAGTGGACAACCAGCTCAGCCTCTGAAGAAGTCAAACATGCCCCTGAGGAATCACTCTATGTTGGCCTCACATTTCATAAAACCACAGAAAACCGTGTTCCTAATAGTTATAAGGAATGCCCCCAACAATCAGAGACTCGCACCTTCAAGCTGGAAAATGAGCTTTTGACAAAGAACTTAATTCAAGGAAACATCTATGTCTGCAGTCCTACCAACCCATGGTCAAAGATTTAATGGTTCTTTGTTGACTGAATGCTTAATTTCAAACTTGCTTGGTGATCCAACCCATGGCCAAAGATTTAACGGTTCTTTGTTGACCGAATGCTTATTTCAAACTTGCTTGGTGATCTAGATTTAGTGCAATCTTTAAAACAGCAATAAATATTTTTAGGGTACTTTGTGCCTTTCTTGCTCTTCTCTTCTGCCTCCACTTTCTCCCTTTATTCTCCTTTGTCAGCAATTCAGTTGTCATCATCACTGTCTCTCACTATCACTATTGCCACAGAATCTGGGAGTTGTAATGGACCATGGAATCTTTTCCATGACATCTCTGCTAGATGCTCGAATACCCACTAGTCATCATCGGGTGAACATTTTGTTGCTGAAAGAATGAGTTTCTTTTCTCTGAGCTGGGTCATTGAATCCCAGGGTTTTAAATACTCTCAACTTGAACTTGAAAGGAATTCTTTCCAGTGCTGACCCGTGTTCACTACACGAAGGTCCTGTCCTAACCATTCCAATGCGGAGTCTTTGACCCCTTTTCTAAATGTTGTTACCGATGGCTTTCTAAAGTGTCACAAATTCATCATTTGTCCAGACTTCAGTTGCATAAGATTTCATGTTTTTTTTTTATCTTCATTAGATGGCAAGCTGTCTGGAGACAAAGAAGAAAGATTTTGCCTTCAGATCTTCCAGTCTGTCAGTGTTTCAGTGTGTGCAAAGTGTATTTATTTGAACCTCACTTTCTTATCTGTTGAATGGAGAAGTTCATACAATTCAGAGGTTTCACCAGGTTAAAATGTTCCATTATCTTCATGCCTTGCAAGACACATCAAAGAAGATCCTTAGAATACTTTCCACAAATTGATGTCAATCAGAGGTAAAATACTGGGTTTCAGAATGTAACACATCCTTACTTTGGCAATGCAAAGGAGAGCTGAACTATGAAAAGAACATTCCTAATTGGCTCAGGATGATAGGGTACTGAGATGGAGTGGTGATTCACTTCACTTTGTCCTGACTTGTGAAGGCCTGAACATTCTGGTTCATTGCTATTTTAAGTGACATGCATGGCCCCTTCTGCCATAGTTAGAGATTCCGTATCTTGCCTCCAGATGTCCTCACTTGGCTCTGCTTATCTCTTTTATCTTAGTGATGAACAAGGACTTATCTAGAGCTAACTACTTAGTTTTGAATCCTCATGCCAACACTTACTATGCAAATTTGGACACATTTACTAGGCGTTTGATGCTACAGTTTCTTCATCTAGAAAATGGGGATAATTATTGGAATTACGTCATAAGGGATGAAATTCATACATGCAAAGAGGACTTAGATCAGTGCTTAGAGCACAGGATAAACTTATATAAGCATTTTCAACTAGCATTCACTCAATTATTATTATTCTGGTCCCCTGCAAAAAATTGTTCCTTGTATGTAAGGACCCCTAGTATGTTGCTGACTGACTTGTCCACATGTTAGAATGGATTATTTTAAGGGGAATTATACTCCTGTATGTGATCTTTTGACTTAAGAAAAGGAACCTGCCCTCTTTCTTATCTTGTTTCCTAAGGGATCCTCCAGTCATGCAGGGAGTTCTTCACTTCTCCAGGACCATCAGGAAGGAGGTCCTTGGAAACGACCTTTGATTTTTGATATTTCATTGATTCCTTGATCTATAAGACGTGGCAATTATATATATATACACACACATATGTACATACATATATATAATTATATATATTTGATATTCGGATGTGGGATATTTGAATATCAGATGTGGGAAAACATTTGTCAAAGTAATTAGTGGGTGGTTGGCAAAGTCCAGACAGTAAACTGTATTTTTCTAGCTCTCAGTGGAGTTTTCACTTCATTAAGCCACTGTTTGTGGAGAGCAAATGCCTGAAGGCAGTACCTGAGCCAACTATTAATGGGATTCATGCCAATTAAGAGGACATGCCACTTGAAACAAATTGTCGATGCTCTCTATGAGAATGTAGATGAGAATTTGGATTATTAGCACTTTTTAATTTAGGGTTTTGGCTGACTCAGAAATGGTCAACATCAAGAGTAACAGACTTGAATAATAATGACTAATGCCTAGTGAAAGGGAGGCTCCAGGCTCTGTGCTTTACAGGGAGGAGCTAATTTAGTGATCGCAACAACACTTTGAGGAGAGCCTATTTCTCATATCCGCATTTTTCAGATAACGAAACCAAAGATAATAATAATTGAGTAACTTAACCAAGACTTCACAGATTGTAAAGAGAGACTCTGAAGAGCTTACTCCCATACTGTGATGTCTCACTGACTGTACTGTTTATGTCTCTTTGTTATTTTCAAGGGATGGTCATTGTCATAGGGTACATGATAGTGTGTCTTAGTATATTTCAGTGATGTGGTTTACTCCCAAGAAGGGAATGTGTTAAAATTTTAAGTCTATGTAGATTTTGGTTAAAATGAAGGAAAGCATGATTTGGGCAAAGAAGGGACCTTAAAATTTCCCGTGAATTAATTTAATAAATTGGCACTGTTGCCAATCATGAAAATCATAATGGTACATGGATTCAGGACAAAGGCAATGCCAAGCAAAGAAGCAATTTCTTAGGTCTGGGTGGGTTGACCATAGCAGGGAAGAAAATAAAAGACACTGGATTTTATTTGCATCCAACAGTAGGAAAGGGAGCACAATCTTCAAATGATTAATGTTTTGGAATATGAATATTTCCTACTTGATTGAACAAGATTAAGACTTGGGAGGGATCCCTTCCAAGCATGTGGGGCAGGGAGAACTTGTTTTCCATTTTGTTCATGTCTGAGGACGGTGAGCCTGTATTCTCCAGAAAGACATCTTTAGGAAAATAAGAGGCATACGTATCTAAGAGTTAATAGATCTGTCGTGAGGAACCCTAGGATCCACACCTGATCTTAGGAAGGAAAATCCCCTTCTGATTTCTTCATTAATGGAGGAGGTGTCAAGGGAAGTTATATTTCAGAAGAGTTGGACAGAGTTTCCACACTCCCAAGTTTCTGTATCCTAAGATAGACCTAGTAAATCAATGCGTGGGAGATTCTTCATTCTTCTCTCCTAGATTCTCCAATTTGACATTAAGCTAAAAAGTACTCAGATGTAAGTTCTTACATCTCTACAAGATAGCAGACATGATTCTAACCAAAGATTTTTAACTAATTAATTGTCCAAACTGAAACTACACTTTATTTATTTTTTGGTCTAAGTTTGAATATAAAATTTTGTAAATGAAATGTATTGTCTCCTGGGTCCAATTTTATTCTAAAGATTTTTGGAAATGAGCTGTTACCTCATTATTTCCAGTGTTGGGTGATATCAGTCCCTGAAGAAAGATAATTTTTAGCACATCTTTCACAATTATAAATTAATGTTTGTTAAATTAAAGAAGAATCTAAATTGGGACAATCTACTCATTTTGTATGAGAAAATAAAGGAATTTAATCTCTGTTCTGTTGTTAAGTTCATTCATTGTATGGAATGGCATGTCTAGAGCATCATTAAATTAGACCATCTGGGTAAATGGCATATTGCAATAAAAGAATGAGGGTCTAACTTTAAAAATCATATTATGAAATAGACTCTTCACTCTCTTGATGTCTAGTATCTAAACAAATCATTATCTGGAGCAAATCTCATGGATGATGGATGTGTCAGAGGAATTTCTCATTGGCATACTTCTTCCTATGTAACTTGCCCTTTGAACAAGGTAAAGTTCTTCATAATTAGTAGGTTCTGAAGAAAGCACAGAAACATGTATGGATGATGCACAGCTTCAGAAGTGTGAGGCTTGGAGGGCACTGCCTCTGAAATGACATAAACTCCTAATGATATATTCTCTGATGTTTTGTTCTTTCTTGGTGGGAAAAGTCAGTTTGACTGACATGAGAATTCGAAAGAGAACTTTATAAAGTCTCTAACCCAGTATTCTTCCAGCTCACAAATATCTAATGGTTGAGAAGAAACCCTTCCTTTCTTGACTTGTCCAGTTGTCCCGGTGAGGTCATGGGAGTGATAACTATTCCTGTGTTCTTTGCCTCGAGGCTGCTGCTGTAGATGGTGATAACGTCCACATATCCACACAGGATTGCCTCAAGATCTAGGCTGATGATCTTTGGGTTGAAATAATCATAATTTTATCATTCCACACCCCACTATGATAGGTAAAATAGGTATTTCTGACTCTGAAAATGTTGGGTTTGTGGAACAATCTAGTTAAATGGTCTAATAAAAAGATGCAAGTGAAATGGCTCTTGATACTACTCAACTACATAGAAGGGTGGCAGCCAGTAATTTCTACAAATCAATATCAAGAATGTAAAGGAATCTTATAAATTGAATCGATAAGAGATGGATTTTTTTCTCTTAAGCCTCTTAGAAATCTTTCCTTCCTATCCAAAGGAGGTAGCTTAAATGCTCTTACCATTGTGGACCTTATTAGAGCAGTAGAATCTCAAGGGTAACCTAAGACAGAAACAGAACAATTCCTTTAAAAATAATTTAAAAAATAAGTTCATGAAAATGATCTGGGAGTATCTGAATCAGAAAAAATAGGGAGAACACCTGAGACCATCTGGTTTATGTTCCATATTTCCACATTCCTGCGTCTAGATAAGAAATGGAGTGCTTCAATAAATTCAGAATGTCTCTAAAGGAAAATGCATATTTTCTCATAACCTAATTCCAGAGTCCAACAGTTTAATCAATCAGAAAATTTATTTATTTGCCTAGTCTTCTTTGCTTTGCCAAATTCCTCCTTAATTATCTTGTTCCACCCATAACTCCAACAGACGTTGATGGAAAGAAGAAACATAAAACTCATGATACATTTTTTTTCCCAGAAATCTTTTAAGCCTGCATTTAACTTTGATAGAAAAAAATGAGAGGAATTCTGAGCATAGAGGAGAACCAATTGTACTCAGACCAAAGAATATCTAAATGTTTCCTTGTGTGACAAATCCTTGTTTCTATGTGGCTGCAGACACAAAAAAGGTAACACTAAATGAATATTTTGAAAAAACTCAGCACAGAACTTGATTCATAGCAAGTACTATCTATGACAGCTATTATTACATAAAGTGGGAAAAATCTGATCGCTGACTTGTATATTAGCATTCATGTCTAGTTTTGTGTTTATATATATATTTAATTTAATTTTTTGAGACTCTAGTTTTGTCTGTTTCTCTCAAACCAGCTAGATACACAATTAACTCCTTGACTGCTGAAATCAATCAACCAGCTGTCTTTTGGACGTAGAGCCCAGGGACAATTCAGCAACTCAACATTCCTTTTCCTGCTGTCCTCTGGAAAAAGGTATTTTACGTATTTGCTTATCACTTGATTTTTACACGTGCATGGATAGAGTGATGATGTTGTCCTTGTTTTAGTCTATCATTTTCAAGGTTCTGGGACTGTCAGGAACATGTGATCAATTGTTGGCGTGTGTGTGTGTGTGTGTGTGTGTGTGTGTGCATGTGTGTGTGGGAGGAATGAAGACAGGATTTTATAGTCTAATTTTGCATTTATTTTTTGTCTCCAAGGTATTTGCCATTTGCCACTTTCATAGCTATATTATCTTTCCAGACACCCCTCCAGCCCAAAGTGTAGGGAAAGCAGTCACTATGAAAGCAAGAGGACTTCCATGGTGTGGTAGAAATAGTCTGAGTTTGGAAAAAGAGTGAGTAGGATTTGAATCCCAGCTGTGTCCTTCTACATGTGTGAACCTTGGAGAGTCACCTGAGTTCTCTGAGCTTCGTGTATTAGCTGGTGAACAAATACCTGCATGAAGGCCTGTGGCAAGTGAGATAACAGGTAGAGAATGATCATGGTCGGGCTTGATGTAGTACCTAAGTGATCAACAAATGTCCCTTTCCTATAAGTCTCCTGCTCAACTGCAATTACCTACAGCCTAAGGCGCTTAGTCATATGTGCATTCTATCTCCAGATGTGAGGTAGCAATTCTCACACCTGTTTTTAAGATGGGAAGTTCTGTGACTCCCCTCGATAAGGTTGGACTGTAAATTCTGAGGGAATGGAGGCCACGTCTTTCTGTTTTCCATAGAGCCCCAGCACAGTCAGCTGTAAGAATGAAGATATCTTCTGAGAAATGCTTTGCTAGGTGTCTTCATCATTGTGTGAACACCATAGAGTGTAATTACACCAGCTGGATGATACAGCCTGCCACACACCTAGGCTACAAGGCCTGTAGGTTCTTGGGACCACGACAAGATGCATAGTCAGTCGCTGACGGAAATGTCCTTAAGCAACATAGGCCGTATATATCTGCAGAACACACAAGCAGCTGAGCAATGCTCCGAGCTGAGCCAGATGGATTTCCCAGGAACACAAGAAACACGGATGGAAGGACAATTCTTTATCAGGGGTGTAAAGAGATTCCTGTGTGCAATGACATCAAATTCCCGGTTGGTTTATTCTCACAGTAAAAAGACACAACCTTTGGGGATAATCAAACACCAAATGCCCTCAAAAGTAGAGATGATCTTTCTCATTTGATTTGGAAGAGGATGATAATAGAGAATTTGTAATAAACACAACATTTACAGAAAGTACAATGGAATTTATTTTACGTATCCAAGCACATTCCAGTGGCCAAGGTGGCCATCGCTTGGGTTCCAATGACCTGGAGGCTCTGATAGGAAGGTCTCCCTGCTGGGGTGCAGGTATGAACTTGGTTAGTGAGACCTTTATGTGCAGATGTGATTATATATTTCTTAAAGCTGAGAACTTGGGTACAGAACACATTATGATCACCCCCTTACACATTTTTTAGTGAAATAGTAGTTTCTTCAGAGATTTACTCTGAAAGAGTAGTCATAAAGAAAGGGGACAAGAACGACTATTGCTTTTATGCAGACATCTATTCTATGAGTATTGTGTTAGCTAATTTTCACAACAACCCAATGAAGGACACACGTTCTGACCACTGCCATTTCCATGAGATCAAACACCTTGTCTTGTGTTACCCAGCCAGTAATTGGCAGGAGTTGGGTTCAAATCATATTGATTCAAGAGTCAAGTCTATCTTCTATCTTCTTATGCTTTTATTAATAAAGACCAAATTGTGAGATAAATGACATGTGTTACACATGTGTTCAGGTGTCCATCTGAGGGATGGAAAACCATAAATAACAATCCCTAAGTTATTCAGTTGTCCAGTGCACCCACATCTATTTCCAAAGTAGCATGTGAAACAAGGTTCAACCCAGAGTTTGAACTCCTGGGGCCGTTGTGAGCTGTATGGAGACATGCTCTCTGGAGTTGTCTGAGACCATATTGGCCTTAAGGTGGACCAAGGATCCTCTGAAATGGCCTGATATCTGAAAGCAAGTGACTAGTGCAAGTCCCACAGTGCAATCAGGGCAGAGAGAGATGACCAACCTCAGAACACCAGATCCCAGAGGAGCTTCCTCATGATAGCAGTTTTGCGAGATCAGAATCTTGGGGGAAAAGTGATAGGCTGGTACTTATATTTTCAATTTTGAAAACTAATAGCCTAGGACAAAGAAGCTTTTTATCATTTGAATGTAAACAATGACAAAAGGAGGCCTTTTCTCAAAGAGAAATGTTTCACAATTGAGCAGAACAACAATCCGCATTGAAAGAAGGAAGGATATGTGTCATTGATTTGATCACTGATTGCACTCAAATATCCACATCAAAATCATAACTTCCCAGTCAGTTTTGAAGTATATATTAAAATGCCTAATCTTGGAGTATGACGCAACCATCAAAAATGAAACTCAGCCATCTGTGGAGACATGGATGGACCTAGAGGGAATTGTGCTGAGTGAGAAAAGCCAAAGGAGACAGACATCATATGAGATCGCTCACACAAGGCGTAGAGAGATATCAAGCAAATGAATGAACTAAATTAGACAAAAATGGAATTTAGGAAATCAGCTAAAATCAAACAGCAATAGACTGTTAGTAAAAAAATCAAAAAAATGGTTACAAGAAGAGATAGGGGAGTAGCGGGAGAAACAGGGTGAAAGGGATTCATTGTATAATGAAGGAGACACTGAAATAGTGGCAAACTTATTGTATTATATACAGATGTGGAACTCTTATGATGCAGCCTTAAACCTATTTAATGTTATACAGCACTATTCCTCAATAAAATCAATTAAAAAAATCCTAATCTTTCTTCAAAATGAATACACTTGTTCACTCCTAGGCGGTGACACTATTTCGCAATACTAAGTGAAGCTACTCTAGGGAGTGCTTCCATGTTATTAAACCTTCTCAAAGGAAACACAAGTTTCGGGTTGGTTTCTTTGGTCTGGAAAACTCCATAAGTAACCAAATGAATTGCCTGCCTCATCCTAAGTTTCATTCAGAGTTTTGTCCCAGAAGAGAAGCAAACATCAGATGCTGAGAAATACCACCTTTTTGTATGTGTTCTGGGGTTAAGTTCTTCATATATAAAGAATTCCCACAAATCAATAAGACAGATGAGAACTATCACAAAAGGTGGCAAGTATGACAAAAGTGCAAATCAAATTGCAGAATAAGAGAAATGTGCAGACTGCAGAATTAAGACAGGTGTGCACATTACAAAAGAAGAAATATAAAACGCATAAAAATATACCGAGAGACATTCAACCTCACTAGTGACTTAAAAGCAAAATGACAGAGAAATGCTATCTGTTAATCAAATTGTTATTTTTTAAAAAAAGCATAGACACATTTTTTTGAGTGCAATTTCAGAATACATATCAGCTACCTTAAGAAGTGCATTTTCTTATACCCATTTTAAGAATTTTATGCTAAGGATGTAGCTAAGCATAGATGCATGATTTAACTATGACAGTGATTGCTGCAATATAGTTTATAATCCATAATAGTGAAAAAACTGGGAAAAAAGCCAAAAAATGATTAAAATATACAGAGGAACATATGTAAGTAAATTTGCTAATTGAATATTTAATAATGTGGAAAAGGCTTAAGTAAATAATAGTTGACACTATGTGTTAAAGGACTATGCATAAAATAGCTCTATTGATAAATCAAGTGCATAAATATGTATGTAGAGTTGCATTCATGACAAGCTAGCATGATAGATGCCAAAATATTAACAGAGGTTATGCTGTCTGTTAAGATTTTGAGAGATTTCAATTTCTTCTTTTTGTCTTATCTGCTTGACATATTCATGTCACAATTTTCATTAGTGAAAATGCATTTATTTTTAATAAAAACTCATATATTATAAAAGAAAAAAAATCCAGTAAGGTCAACAACATTTGACAACATGTCATGTTTTCTACCTCTCTCTACTGCAGTTCTAGTATCTGTTTGCTGCTTATATCTGTAAGTTCCCTTAGGAAATTTTATCCTGAGTCTAAGAAGGACTGAGGATTCTTTTGTGAAATGTGGGAGGAACAGGAGGGACCTCTGGTGACCCTTTCCCCCACCCAAGGGTCTGACATTGGCCTCAGGAGAAGGGAAGATGTTGATGCCCACTGATTCTAACCTGGCTGCAGCGCAAACTCGAGACATATGACTTGCCCTCCACACTGGGGGGTGTTGAGAGTAAAAATATGTGCTATTAATACTTACTTTGGTAAATAGATGCAAATCAGGACTGTCTCAGGAAACCAGGACATGTAGTCACCATGGTGATAGGGAATCCATGGGCTGACAGCACTGACTAAAAGAGAGTGGAGCTGTCCAACTTTTCCATTGCAAAGAAGAGGAAATCAAGGACCAAAGATGGGGAAGGGCACTGATCAATAGCTAACCCACAAGAGACATGAGCACACTTTTCTGAAGCTTAACTCAAAAGTTTCATCTCTGTCTCTGTTTCTGTGTGTGTGTGTGCGTGCGTGCGTGTGTGTGTGTGTGAGTGCATGTGTGTGTGTGTGTATCACCTTGAAAAAGACATGACAAGAAATAAGAAGAGCTGAAATTCTTCTTTCCTAGAACTCCACTGCTCAGAGTCAGATCAGAACTGATCCCTGTCTTTCAGTGCTTGGAAGCAGTCTCCTCTAGTGTGCTCCTTAGCGCAAGTCTTCGTTCATGCAACAAGTATTTACAGAACACCGCCAGGTCTATAAAGTCCTGTCTCACACAATGCTCTTGATTGATTTGCCAATTTTTACAAGCAAATGTGACCAGAAAGTGTCTGAATGGTCTTTCAAAGGAGGTTTTGTGTTCTCCAATTCACTCATAAAGGTGGAGAGGAGGACGGCTTCCCTTATTCATCTCTGTTTATTGTTCAAGTACAATGAAGCCATTTCTTCCCTATGAAAATTCCAAGGGCAAAATCATTGTTTACATTTCCATTTTTCTTTTAAGAAAACATGGTTTTATGATCTACAGTTTCTCCTGAGAAGCAGGGTAGGGCTCTGGGAAGAGAACGGACTTTGGAACTACAAACACTATATATATCTTTAACAATTTTAAGATGCATTTTTTTCCCTTTACATTTTAATGTCTCTGAAATCAGAAAACATTTTTCTTCGCATGGAATCTGAAACTCTTTTGAGTTCCTTCAGGGAGGTTTGCAATTGTTTCTTCTGGTCACCAGGGGGCAATGTCAACCTGGGACCACTTTAAATTATAATTTCTTTGCCTGTGTTTTTGTTGTTGTTTTAACATCTCATTCAGTGTGAACTTAGGTGGCAAAGCTAGGAGAATTCCATTTTGGAGTTTAAATTCTTGGTGAATACTGACACATTTTTATTTTTCATTTAACTATTTAAGCATGGTAGGTTTCCCCATTCTCCTTATTTGTTAGGTGGGCTCCTTCTGTTCATTCTCACCCTGAGGGTGTAAGCCCAGCTTACTAGCAGAGAGTATGTTTCCTCTTAGACAATCCCCCCCCCATATTAGTCGATATTTTCTTTCTTACTGCTGCATAAAAAATGGGGCATCTCACATGATGCTACCTTAGCATCAGTGAAATATGGCTGCTGATTTTTGAGACCTGGGATCTCTGTTTAACCTCTAGGGGGCTCAGTTTTCTCATTTGTAAGCAGGATAGTAACAGTTCATTGAAGATGCAATACACTGATACAGACAGGTACTGAGTAGTTGCATGGATGCTATGTAGTCTCTACTTCTGGAATTTTATGGAAATAAAGGTCTAAATTTATTTTGTTGAGGCTCTAGGGCCCTTTCTTACTTAGTTTCTCTCCCCGCTCCTGGCTCCATGCTTCCCATCCCACACATCTCAAAGAGCAGAGCATGACTAAAGCACTGGACTGACATCTTCACACAAGGACCTGGACAAGAAATCCCCAGAGCTCCAGGTTGGGGCAGTATTGTGACTAGACTAGGACTGGTGTGGGGTCACAGTGGACTCAGGTCCCAATCTCCCTACTGACAGTTTAAGTGTGGACAGGCTGCAAAATCATTCTCATGGTTTCCATTTCATCCAGTGTAAAATGAGATTCGTAATAATAACGCTGATTTTATCCTGCCTGTTCTCTAGAATCAGTGTGCACAAACAACTTTTAGAAGAGTGCCCGGTATTTGATAACTCCCCAATAACTGTGGCTTATAAGCAGTAGCAGAGCTCCTAGAGAAGGTTGCAGAGCAAGAGGCAATGGCGAATGTGTCTGTGACACAGGGAACGAATGTTTTCTGATGTCTGTCATTGTCCTCACCCCCAAGGAATATGGGCAATTCAGATCACATGTGAGAGTGGAAGGTAGATTCCCTTATGTTCATCAGGACACTACCTTTTGCTTCTAGAAGAACCTCAGGTACAGAAATCAACCTTAAACACTTTATGCCTCTGTAGGTCCATTCCTGTTCCAGTACCAAGTGCCCGCAGATGAGATGTGGACCCTACTAAATCAAGCTACTAGAATTTACCTATAGTCTGCAAGAGTCGAGTCATTAGCAATCAAGTACATGTCTAACAGGAATGAATGAAAAGGTAGAGCTCTAGACAAGTCTTTACACAGTCTAATTGAGAAGATAAGACCACCCTATTCTAACCTAGTTCCTTCAGTGTAACCAGGGAAGAAAATAAATTTAATTTGGCCCTTCAGCCCTTCACCTGCTACTTGAGGGAAGGGGTTGAGTGAGACCAGATGTTTCTTCTTTTGTTTTGTTTGTGCATAAACACAGCTCATGACAAATGGTGAACTGCAGGCAAAGATTGCAATTTTGGAGTTTGTAACCTCTTGGTAGTTATCTGAGAAACTCATTGGTTATGATGCATGCACACAGATGGGAGAATTCCTCAAATTGAGGAAAGCAGAATTTCCGAGGCAGCTGAGCACATTCACAAAAAAATTGCTCACTGCAGCTTTGCAGAGTATGGGATCAAACTCCCGGGATCTGCTTGCAAACTCCCTGCTATTCTTGCCTGAAGCTCCTGTAGAAGCCAAGCAGCTCCTGTGCTTGGAAATGGAAGGTCCGTTGGTTTCCTTCAGTGCCAAGGAACAGCCCAGTCCAGCAGGAACAGCACTCACTTCCCCACAAACCATTACAGATTCAAGTAGGGGATGGAGACGGATCTGGGAATACAGCAATCATCTCTATGGTGAGGACTGCCATAGCGAACACTCAACCTCATGAAAGCAATGCCTGGAATCTTTCATAATAACCTTTGAGGGAGGCACAGCCATTGTCCTGATTGTATAGAGAGAAACTCATACTCAAGATGGCGACTTCACTTTCCAAGGATCACAGAATAAGGAAGTGGCAGAGGTGGAATTCCAACCAACTCTGAATCCACAGCCCCTCTTCTTTTTACTCTGCCTCCATGGGGGGCCTTGGAGTCAGCAGACAACGAGGAACATGAGAGAACACAGCTCTACAATCTGAGAAACACAGAGGTTAGCTTTAATGCTTCTATCAAGTGATTGGGTTTCTTCATATATTATGTTACAATGATTGCAAGGGTTATGATTTCACCTAACTGCGAAGGCAAGTGGATACTAATGTCACCTGAGACATTCATCATCTCAAAATGGAAGGATCATCTTTGATGCTCACTGAGTTAAAGGGCTCTGTTCTTCTTGTCATCTTGTCTTTAAAGAGGAAAGCTGAGGCTTTCTTTCTTGAACCAGCATCTCCTTTCATGGCCTTCAGTCTACTCATGATTTTCAAAGAGATCAAAGACAACACCAAACCAAACCAAACCAAACAAACAAACAACACACAAACCAACCAGCCGACACCACAGCCCCTGGGCTCTCTCTAGTCCCATGAACGTTTACAATTTACGTCAGAAAGAGCCACTACAGAGACCCAGCTCTACCTTATGCTCCAGGCTGGAGTCTTTAAACATCAGTGAGAATGGCTTGATATGCTCTCTTCTCAATTTATCGCCACTCCGCAAGTCGATGGTATGTTCTATTCTCTTGTTAATTTCCTCAGGCCCAGACTGGACATGCAAAGCTTGTGCAAGATGGTTTGGAAGTAGATTTATTGAATTTCTTGTTAGGGCAGCCAGAGTCTAGGGGGAAAGCACATGCAAACACAATAAACCTGCTAGTCCCCTTTGGATTAAAAAGAAATGCAATGTTTTAGATTAGGTTGCATTGCAAACAGTAACAGCATTCCATGCAGTCGTATTCAGTGAAACCCACGGAAGTTGTTAAGTTAGCATTTGGTTCAGAGAAACACAGCCTGGAAAAATACCACCTCAAGAGGGACACTTTTCTCTATGCAGGTGCACTGAATTCCTTTGGTTCAGGTACTTGGAAAGTTGTTGGCTTGAAAATGTTAATCAAGACCCTTTCTCTACCCAGGCACAATCCTGTAGGAGAGAAAGTGAACTGATACAAATAACACAGAATCAACTGTATCTGAAAAGTGGTCCTCTCCAGATTCCACATTTTAGTGTGGTCTTTCCTTTAATGGTGGTAGAGAGACTTGCGGTTCCAAGGCTTGCATTTTTTTCAGCATTCTCATAAACAGCCAGCCAGATGTGCCAGAATCTGTTTCTTATGCTTCATAAAGATGGTTAGGTATTTGCACATCACAAAGAAGTTTTTCCCCAGAGACCATCATATATCTATACGGTCATATAGATATATATGTGTCCTTTCCTTTAGGCAAAAAATGCAAGCAGTTGCAGTCTCACCATTTCGCTGGGTTAAACAGCACAGGGTGGGAAAAGGCACAACCAGTGTAGTTGGTCATTGGCTAAGACTACATGGATGCAGAAATAGCTTATGAAGACACACCAAGTTTGGCAGGGAGTTCTCTATCTCTTGGAGATTCAGCTGCAGATGACGAGATCAACTAGCTGGATCTAGTCAAATGCAAAGCTCACTCCCAGTTCCAACTTAAGACTATTTCTTTGACAAAAAAGGTGGGAATTACAGCTGATGGGATATTGATAGAGAGAGGCCCATCTCTTACCCAAAGAGATGTCCTTGGGGAGAGATGTAGGGCCTGGTGCATCTGTAGGGTAGAGAAGTGATGACTGCTTGCCTCTATGTAAATGTGCCAGCCTCTCAGTGTGGCCCTGCTTCAAGTCTAGGCTGAGACTGGGTGATGGAGTCATCCAACGGCAGCCTGTGGAGTTGACCGCGCACCTTGAGGGCCCTCCTGCCTGAATCCTTCTCATGTCCCTGAGCCGCAGAGAGATATGCTCAAAAACCAGCGTTCAGACTCAGCTGGGTCAGAGTTGGGGGGCTCTGACCTTGTGAGGTCTCCTAGCCTACTCTATAGGGTTCTTTATATGCTATTGTTGGACCCTTCATTTTAACCTTCAGGAAGGTATCAATGAAATCTAAATTCAAGCTCTCTAAAGAATTCTCTGAGCTGGGCTTCCTCACTGGTATCATCTAATGAAACCCTCTTCTCAAGCCCCAGGATAAGGGATGGAGTGGCAGGTGCTCTTAGCACACTGCGGTTGTTGACTTAGCCCTTAAGTACCAAGGAGGCTACCAGAGAGAAGGAGACAGAGGTTAGGGGCAGGTATGGCAGGAGGAGAGGTGAGAAGGACTGGAATGGTGTGAAGGACCGGAACAGAAAGAAGAAAACAGGGACTAATGTTCCAGCAGGATTCACGTGGGGCCAGTGGGCCGGAGCCCTGGGGATGGATGCTCTTGGAGCAGCATCTTGAATGTAGAGGGGACCAGGCTGTCAGACACTCCTTGGCTCTCCTACTGGCTTCTTGGTGGACAGTCTTTCCATGTCATTTATATATATATATAACAAAATTTAGTTTCTGTCTTAGAGAAAACTGCCCTTGTCTGTGTGAGTTTTCTGACAGAGATGCCAGGCTGCTCCCCTAGCTGGTGCTCGGCGTTGGGGCCAAACAGCTGCAGGTGCAGTCAACTAAGCACATTCAGTCCATCCATGGTGAGGTGTTTCCAGTGCTTTGAAATGTTTGTTTTCTTAGTTTTCCATCTCTGAGCTGAGTTGATCCATCCACTCTACCCATCCCTCAGGCGCTCAGTGATCTTTAGAACTTTGAATTTCACAGATTTCAAGAGGTGTTTCAATGAATATTTTTGGAACGTGCATATATATTTAAATTACTGCCCCAGTATCAGCAGCAATGACTTCAACCACAGCTCTGTAATGTGACTACAATTTCATAAAAGATCATTTTTTTCCCCAATGAAAGGGATATAATACTTTCAGAACAAAAGGCAGTCCTTTTATTGAATCATTTAATTTCATGAATAACTCTCTGATTTGTCCTCATTTTCTCATGTTGGCGGTGACTGGTGAAAACGCCTTCAGGACCTGACAGGAAATGTCTAGCTGGGAAAAGCTAGGAGTTTGGAAAGCTGGAAGTAGGTGTCACTTCCTGGGTGTCTTGACCACTTCTGTAAGGCAAAGTTCAGTACAGTCTCCTCCTTTCAGAGTCCCCTACCTTTTGCACATTCTCCTGGCAGTGTGACTGCTTCAAATGAGAGAAATCTGGAAGCTTCTCCCTTTCTTTCCTCATTGTCTTCAAGTTATAGTTGGGAGCTGGAAGGGAGTCCCTGGCATCAAGCTGTCAGCGATACTGAGGTGGAGATGATTTCCCTGTACACATAAGTATTTTGATTCCTTGAACTTATATCTCCAATATTTTATGCATTTAGTCAATTCTCAGTGATCCCTTTTCTGATCATTTGCTTAGTCAATTACAGAAGACAACTATGTCTGCTCTTTGACCCTAATCTCCCCGATATCTGTTACCTTCAGAATATATGTGCTCAGGGGAAGTTGACCAACATCAGCTGAATTAAGTCAAGTTGGAATCTGCTTTCATTTACCCCTGAACACACTACTGCAAAGCTAGAATGACTGGTCTGAGATTATTCGTGATACCCCTTTCCTTCCAAGAGAAAAGGCCATTAAGAACTGACCATGTGTTTATCTTCAACACGAGAAAGCTGCCAATACTAAAAAAAATCTATACACGGATATCTTCACAGAGATTCATTTGTAAGCAGTGTTGGGAAAATGTGTAATTGTCTTATTTGCCTATATAGAGCCATACTGGAATGAGTTATTCTAAGCAGAACATTGCTTTTCTCTTTTTAAGAGTTTCAGCACCAGTGAGTTAGATGGGGATCATGTTAAAAAAAAAAAGCCAGATAGGCTTTCAGATATGATTCCACCTTTAAACTGAACTCCAAGATACTGGGACTGTTCTTTCAGATAAATAACTTAAGCAATTGGCTGGCAAGTAGAAAAAACAAATGGGTGAAATGGATGAAAATGGGAAATGCCATGAGAATAATTGAATATGACATGCATATTAAATATATAATTAAATGTAATTGAAAATATATTTGAATATGTTACAATGCCTAATTTAAATATTTATATTCAATGATAAAGGTGTCTATGTATATTTATTCTAGCTGGTGTTGTCAGATTGGGGTAGCAATGTTGGAGACATCAAAGTTGGAATCTGAGTTGCGTCCTTTTTTGTCTGAGTCTCTTCACAAAAAGACACTACAATCCTGAGATTTCTCCTAACCTGGATCCATGCCTTTCTCAGGCATTTCAGAAACTACTTCCTCATTCACAGGGGCTCAATTCAAATGAAAGCCCAAATGAAGACCAGAGTTCCTTTGAACCCAGTTTTGAACATCAGGTCTTTCTTGCGTGTCTGGGAGTTGTGATGAGAATTATCAGTGTTCTGGGTATCCAGTCATGTTTGGATCGGCTAGAAGCCATGAGTCCTCTTGAGCTCACCATTGGGTTTATGGCTGGAAGACGTTTCTTTGGGAGACATTTCCTGTGTCTACATACATTGAAAACCTATACTTCCCACAGTTCATGTTACTTTATAAAGATGGTGATAAACGTTGGTTTTCTGTACCTAGTTTGTTTCAGCAAATAAATTGTTCCCAGGAACATTTCAAACTGAAGGTGTACTCTCTAGAAGCAACCAGTTACATTGAGTCAAAACACTTAGCTTTCAAGGATCACGCATTCCAATCTTAAGACACTCTCTAAAGACACTCTCTAAAGTACTCCTTGCAGGCATTGTAGGCAGCTTCCCTGTCTCAGTGCTGGTGTTCTGGGGTACTCACCCCTCAGTTTCATGACTAGATCCCCCTAATGAGCTCTTTTCCAAGAAATACATTCTAAGGAAACAAGAAGAAATGCTTCTTTACTAAGTGGTTTTGTGAACTAATTGATTTAGGACATCTGGATCCTTTATTTATTCACCCCCATCTCTCTTCATCACTCTTGTTGAGAGAAAGGCCTTGGCCTCTTTTGTTAATTTCTTTGCTCCCAGTGCTTAATGCTACCACTTGGCACTCAGCAGTCATGTAATACCTATTTGCTGAATGAAAGAAAGGCTTACATTCTCCTATTAGATTCTCACAATTCACAATACTGAAATAAAGGTACTTGGAGGTTCTACAGAAATGTGACTTTTAAACTTCACATTTTCCAAACTTTTTATGACCAGAAAACCCTCTTTACTCAAATCACTGCTACGTGTTATATGAATACCATCTGCGAAACAGTATTCTCAAGTTCTTCTTTGCTTTTGGTCACAGCATCTACTCAGTGGACCTGTTTCTGATCTCTGAATAGGATCTCGTTTTCTCTCTCCATGTGAGAACAACTGGAGTTTTCTTCTATAGACTAAGGACTCCCATTTCCCCCCATCACTCACAGGTGACATGGTTTCTACAAATGGCACAATGCTGTTTAGTCTGTCCATACCCTGCGTGCACAGCTGTACATCTACACAGAATCAGACCCAATGCCAATAACATATGATCTTGTGCTGGAGCCTAGACACAATATAATCTATTAAACAAGGACTCATCCTACTATACTGTATGCAGCCTCTGAGCCCCATGTCCTACTTCTACTTTACAAACCAATTCAGACATTGCCCTCTCTGGGATGCCTACCCTGAGTCTGCACTCACCCTTAGTACAGCACTTATTATTAGGGTAATTGCCTCGTTGAGTGTTTGTCTGTTCCTATACGCTTGGATTTTTTTGAGGGTCAGACATTGCTATATCTATAACAGAATCTCCAACAGGTGGCTTGTCTGATAGATTACTACTAACTATGTGTGAAATGAATACATGGATGCATGAATGGAAAGATGGATGAAAAGTTATTGGCCCTATACGACATCTACTCCTAGGGCATTATTTCCAATTTCTTGCTTCCACAAAGCCCTTTATTTTATCCTGTTCTTTCCCAAATGGACTTAAAATTTGAAAGAACTCTGTTTATCAAACTATTAAATAAAAATAGTATTTTTTCACACCATTCAAGTCAATACCCAGTTTCTGATTAGCAGTAAATAAAAGGCATTGCTATGATAGTGGGATATAATTCTAGCTAAAAGTAAGAGCCTTGAAAAGCAGTCTTCTGATGACTACCAGTAGGAGGTTTGGGAATCAAAAGGACGCCACTCCCATTGCTACTTTCCCATGTTGGTTCCTAGGCTCCAGGGGTCACAGATCAGAAAGTGCTAACATATTGTTCTTTCTGGGACCAACACCTGAACCACAGGCAGCTTGACTGCAGGACCATGTGCCAGCTTTAGGTGGAAGCTGGAGGTCAGCAGTGAGAGGGCTCCCTTGCCCTGGGAGGTGCTCATGGAAGTCTTGAGATTTAGCTCTAGGTAGTTGTGATCTCCAGAGCAGTGGGCCAGTGGTTGATGATTTGGGAAAGCCCCATGGAAGAGGTCAAATGCAGCTGGCTCAGGGCCCACAGTGGGTGTTAGTCTCCTCTGCTGAGAATGCCCATCCCTTCTCCAGATCTGCTTGCTTCTAAACTCAGGCTGGAGTCTGCACTCAGAAACAGACATGGGCAGTGTATTCATCAACTAACTCTGGGACCACCCTTCCATCATCCCTATATCAGCATTTCGCTGTGCTAATGTGGAATCTCTGTGACTCCATTTCAAACTTGTTGCCAGCAGAATTTGGACAGAAATTTTACCACACATGTCTATCTCCATTTCTTGCCTGCTATTACTATAGGTCAGTGAGAGAAGAGATTGCCCAGAACAAACATTAAGCTTGATTAAGAGCACTCCAGTGAGCTCATTAGGGCTGTACTTTTTCTTTATTGTCTATTAAAACTCGAACACAGCTACTAGAAGAAAAGGCTCCTATTCTTTTATAAAATAGTTTTGTGTTCTCTGTAGGAAAACTCACTTCTTGGGAAGGATTCCAGGTGATCTACGATACTGTGGGTGGCATTCAGGGCCTCAGGAAGAAAGTCTGAGGTGTTTGAAAGATGCACAATTGCCTTTTAATCTCAAATCTAGGCATGAGGAACAGAAATGTTCTGGGATATGAGATGCAAACTTTTTCTAGCAAGAAGGCTCCCAGTGGCATTTGGGCAAACCCTGAGTTGGGTGAACCTTGAGAAAATATGTTCACAAGGCTTCCCAGAATCTGCCTCATAGTCATTTCTCCTCCATATGGGGCAAGAGATGCTACTGAAATGGACCATCTCCACAAGCAAGGTATGCTCATCAGGATCATCTTTTCCTCTCTGTACTCAGAGATAATCAGTTATCACATTCAAATGACATGTTTGATGATTTTTTAGTTAGTACTCACGTTTAGTTTCTCTTTTCATTTTTGCATATTTATGTCAAGATAATATGTTCCCTAAACCAAGCAAAAAGATGTTTAATGAGGTCTCACTTTGGGAGGAGGTCTATGGGATTACGGTTATGGGAAGATACTAAAGTAATTTTCAAAATAAGCTCATCATTCTCATCATTTCTGCTCCAGGAAATGAAATAGCATTGGTCAGAATGCCCACTCTGTTTGCTGGCATGGTAGCTCAACTGCTGCAGGGCTACAGCACCCCTCTGCAGCCTGGCTCTCAACTCTCAATGATAGGAAAATGACATTGGTCTAGGGTCGTGGCTATTTGGACAATGTCTGCTGCTAAACTTTTGGCTGAACTGGAGTTTCCAAGTCTTGTCTTCTGTTATATTTGATTAGGAATAAAGGGAGTGTGGAATCCTTTGATTGACCTTTGTTACTTTGTGCCCTGAAAATTCTGTCTCTTCAAGCTTGGGAGACTAAAACAATGACAGGGAAGGTACTGCTAGTTCTGGTAAACCCCATAAGAGCATTTGCTAGTCTGCTGCTCTTACAATTTTGCTATTTACATTTCAATGTAATATAAGTAAGCTGGATCATTAAGACCATTTATTCATTTTGGCTTTGAAGTCCTAGATGAGTTAGGCTGTCTTCCCAGTGTGCTTTGCTTGATATTAAATCTTTGCTCCTTCGTTTTATCCTACTGGTATTCCTGACTTTGTTTTGGACACACACTGGTTTGGGTTTCCTTTGAGAGAGGTGCGGCCCAGTGGTCAACTATGGCTGACCCTTCAGTTCAAGCACAATTCCAGGTGACTGAGTTCTCAGGGTCAGGGGCCTCACCCCCAGAGAAATCACCAGCATCCAGCTTTTGTCCCTAAGCCTTGGTCCAACAACTTAGAGCCAGGTTAATTCAGGACAAGTGATGTCTGACCCTGACTTATGTCTGACTTAGTGTGGCCGACCCTCTGTTAGCTAATTTAGTATCCCTTGCTCTGATATTATCCCTTGGTTCAGCACAGAGATGCTAATCTCACTTTAGGAATGTGATTAAACCTGAGTCATTATATACTTGGGCCATTTTTAATCAAAAAGAGTTGTTAAACTTCTGCAGAATTGTCTGGAACAGGACTTGGCACATCTAGTGAGAAGTGGCCATTTTGAAGCCACAGGATCAGAGGCAAGTTGCCAAGATAATTTTTAGCTTTTGAAATATCACATCCATAGTAAAGTGTGGAGAAGATATGCAAATGCCAGCACTGACCTCACCTCAGTGTTTCTTAATGGAAATTTGGAGAAAACTGAAATATAGGAATCATCTAAACTTTACGCGCTTTGAAGGTTCTAAAGGGACGCTTCATTTAGGAATATAATATGTCCTAAGTTGTGAGCGACTGATAAATGGCTCAGGTTTAGTTTTTCTAAGTCTATTGGTCTGTGTTTTTTCAGACACCTATTATACTACGTGTTCATTACATTTATGTCTTGATATTTTCCTTAATTTGGTTTCACTGACGTTACAAAGGACTATACTTTAAGGATACAGTCTTTCTTACTTTCTGAGTCATGTCAGGACAAAACTAAAACAGAAAAGACTGCTCAGCTAAGAGTCAAACGCTTCAGTCTTTGGCAGTTTGTGGTTTCTATTTCCTCTTACCCTAACTCTTAAACCACATGCTTTTCTACTGGGATTGTCTAATTATTTTTACTTTTCTGGACAGTTATATTCCAAATGTTTGTCTCTGAGTTGATTACTTAAGGGCATTTCTGGTTTAAGGACTACTAAGCGAGGAAGTCCTTAATGGGCACTGCCATGTACGACATATCAAAACCCTTATTATCTCATGGGGCAAAGAGATCTTTCAGGGGACTAAAGGGGATTAAAAAATGTCATTGAGGGGGAAAGACACAACAGAATCACAAGAGTAGTTTGGGGATCCTAGAGATGTGAAGAGTCCTTTTAAAAAGTTCCATCAACGCCCAAGGAATTACTGCTGTAGTTTCCTTTTGACCCAAGGTGAAGCAAAAATAAACACATACACCAACAGCCAAATGAGGCTGTGCAGGTTAATGAAAATGTCAAGTGCCTTCACTCTGGGCTGGAGTTACATCACCTTAGAATGATAACACTCATTTCCTCGCCAGAGCAGTAACGTTGGGGAGTCACGACACGTGTGCCAGATCACTTTTAAAAGGAGGAAATTCACTCACATTAAATGAAATATTTCTTGGAAAGACTTTCATACGTATGAATTGCACCAGGTCAAAACAATAAATGATATGCTTGGTGGATAGAAGATGGGAAAATCCTAATGTAGCTCAAAGAATATATTTTATAATAAGGAATATTAGTCTCATCATAGGCAAAATTTCCACCAACGTTTAAAAAAAAATTCCCACTTCTTTGTTTTCAAATTGAGGAAATGAAGTCAGAAAAAATTCCTGATTTTTGCTCATTCTCTTTCTGTTTTCAGATAGGTAAACTAGCATACATTTAGTGGCATCTATTTAAAATACAAGGCATTCATTGGCTCCAGTTCCTCCTGTCAGTTTAATGGCTCCTGAAACAACCAATTCATCCCTGGTGACAGAAGAGCCCAATTAGTTTGTTTAGAAAATTTTCAGCCATTTTTCAGCCTTGGCGTAACGACGGATGCATGGATGCATGGTACACTTATCAGCTTAAATCCACAGTTTCAGAGCTGTGATTCTCAGTGAGCCACAACTCAGCTCTACCTTTGTCCTTTCCACCTTGGTCTACCCTGGAAGTACCGAGAAAGGGAAGGAGATTAGTCAAAGTTAATGGATCAAACTGCCTGCTTAATCCATTCTGTGCTCCCTAAGAGGCTTCATATTCACTTGCTTTTGTGAAGAGTGTAAAAAACCAGACACATCTAATGACTCTCCCTGGGTGAACTCAGAGGCTATCTTCAGAGTCAGGGTGAAGGACAGCCTGGGGAGTTTTGTTGTTAGAAAAAGCTATATTACTGGAAGTGTGCAGAATCACTTCAGGGAAATGTCCAAAGCCCTCCACATTCTCAATTCCAAAGCTTGCAGATATCCTATCCAATGAACATCAAAAACTAATCTGATGTTAAAAAGGTTTAAAATCAATTTACCTCTGGAGAAAAATTCGCCAGTGGCTTCCTGTATACTAAGACTGAATATGGACAATTAGGTACATGGCGGCTTATTGGAGAAGGAGTTAACTCTGAAAACACATCTTTTCTCTAAGATCAAAAACCAGTATCATAGGCATTTTGGGAGGTAGGAATTTCAGGTCAGAGTTCTCTGTGGGGAAAGAAAAACATATGCTTTGAGCAGTGGAACCTATCAGCAAGATGGTGGACTTGCTATACTCTGATTTCCTGGAGTCCTATCCCCTCATTCTTGAACTAACTCCTGTTGTCAGTAGATGTCAATAATCACTTCCTTGAGCCAGTCTTCCCTGATTATGTTGGATCAATTCTCCATCCTTTACTATGCTGTCTTGCAGCAATGATAATAATGTTTACACTGAGTTGTTGGCTTGAGAATAATACCAGCTGACAGTGAGCTCCTTGACAACTTGGGCCTTCTTCGTCTTTCTACCCTCGCTCGTAGCACAGTGTCTGGCACAGGTGAGTCACTCAATAAGTAGCTGGTAAGTGAATGATTGCATGAGGAGGGGCTAACTTGCCCAAATGAACATCTTGGGGGGACTGAATTGCCCAGATTGAATGGCAGAAACAAATTGAGTTTGAATTTAGAGAGTTCTTTCTCTTTCGGGCATTTGTATGCACAAAGAAGGATGTGCCACTCTGTTCCCATTTTTAGGAGCCAACATAGAAGAAGAGAAGTCAAACCTCAGGGATCAATATTACTTAATAGGAGGCCATAATGATTATCTTAAAAATAGGATCTGAAAGAAGGCAAAGTGTGGTGAAATCTGTAATGCTGTTTGGAGTCTTTCTCCACATAATCAAAACTCAAGTGTTTGAAATGCTGAGAGAAAGGGTAAATTTCTTTCCCTAGGTAGGTGAGATTTTTATCATATATATATATACATATATATGTATATATATACACATAAGTACACACATATACACATATAGATGATATGTATGATATCTATCATCTATCTATAGACACACATATACGTGTATACATCCTTATCCATATAAATAAACATATTTTATACTTTAACTTGTTGCTAAAGTTAATGTCAATGTTTTAAGACAGGTTAGTAGGAAAAGATTACGCCAAACTGTTATTCTATACTAGGATATATAAACATATATAGATAGATAGATAGATATAGATAGGCAGTGGTATCTCCATCACTTCCTGGTGAACTGTTTGTCCTCTGTGTTTTGGATGGGGGAGTTCTGAGGTGCAGGTCACTCAAAAGGATATACCCCTCTTGGCACAGATCTGAACCCAAGAAGTGGAGTGGGGCAATTCGGAGCTAAAAGGAAGCATCAGAATCTGGGAACCAGCTCTGCCATTGTGTGCTTGGGTGTCTGAGGCTTGGAGAAGAGAAGTGGCTGCCCAAAGCCTTGTACAGAAATCACAGCTAACACTCAATTCTCTGGAGTGTTCACTGAGGCTCGTCCCATTAGCATCTGGGGAACTTTTAGGACCTGCAGAGATTTGCCCCAAGATCACAAGACTCACAGCCTACAGGACTAACCAGTTTACTAGAAGAAGCTGGGGGCCTTAGCATCAGGTCAACATGAGGGTTTTCATCAAGGCATACAGAAAACAGGATCTAAGAAAAGTCCTAACTGGAATGGATGAAGACGAAGCAGCCTACATGTTCTTATCTCCTGCTTTCCAGTCCATTCAGCTGCATTCCCTCCACACTTTCTTTTCTTCTAGTCTCAACATTCTCCAAATCAAATGTTTGTTTGATTGCTAGGTAGATGTGAGAGATCACCATTTTTTATCTTTTCCATGCAAACAATGCAAACGTTAGGACACCAGGGGATGAGATGAGATGCTGCCCTGCATGATGGGATGGCAGAGCAAGTTCTGGCAATGTCCTGCAGTTTTTACAGAAAATTTCTAATTATCCCTGTAAGTAGGTGTCCCATCTTCAGAAGATGAACACACACACACATACGCACACACATACACACACATGCACGCACATACACACCCCTTCTAAGACAGACTCATCTGGAAACAAGGTAGAAGGTGGACACCTAGCATTTATCTTCAGGTCACAAAGGGTAGATAGACAGTTTGTCCTGATGGAAAGTATGTTTGGAATCAGTTATAACTGGGTTCAAATTCCAGCTGCCTACATGCTCTTCAGGAAATTATTCAATCTCTACAAGTTACGATCTCCTCACTTGTAAAATAGGCATCTGACACTCTAAGTGTTGGTGTGACAATTAAATTGCAAGAGCTTGAGCGACATTCCCAAAATGGTACCTGGCACCCAACACTCTGCTTCTCTTAGCACTAGGGGTGCGGTGGATGTTTGTATTCCAGGTGAGGAAGCATGCTTGCTTCCTGTTTTTATGTACGGAATGTAGCTGTTCCATCTATGTTTTCTTTCTTCACTGTGCACATATCAACCTCATGACAAGAATAATGATCAAAGTTAGTGTTTTGTGTAGAATCAATGAATTTATACAAATGTACCAATGTGTGCTTTTCTCTAGGCAATTCTTTCAAAAGGTCTGGAGGAATCATGACAAATGCCTGGATTCTGCTACCAATAAATAACTAGAAGGATGTTGGGGTGATGGTGATGATCTCACAGAAGACAAATGAGAGATTCCAGGCTCCAGGAGGGAGCTTTGATTCTGAAAGGATGGCACCACTTCCCTTGGAATATCGCTTTTCATAAAATCAAGTTAAAATGATGAATGTCCTCACACAATACATTTCACAGCAACATAAAACTTCACCCTTTGAGATCCTCTCGTAAATTGAAATCTAAGATGCGGTTTTACTGGTAGGTCCATTTTTGACCCCTATAATCCATTCTCCACAATGCAAAGCTATCACTTAAAAATCTAAATCAGATTATGTCACTGATCTGCCTTAAAACTTTTTATCGCTTGCCCTAGAATAAAATCCAGTTTCAACCAGACCTGCAAGCTGGACCTCTTCAACTTCTCCTCCTGAATTCCTGTTAACTAAACTCAAGCATGTGGACTTTTTGCTCTTCTAACACATCACACTTTTTCTACCTCAGGGCCTTTGTGTTTGCTGCTTCCTTTGTCTCTAATGATCTTCTCCTGGTTACATACCTGTAGGGCGCTTTCAACACTCATACAATTTTCAGAGCCTTCTGAATTTCTGTCAGTTACGTATCTATTCCTTTATAGCACTTAGATGTTTTGGTCAATTGTCTGACTTTCCCATCCCCTTAAAATGTAAACTCTTAGATACAGAGACCAATTGGTCTTCTCATTACTGGGTCCTTAGCATCTAGAATACTGAGTGCCTGTTAAATAAATAATGGAATGAACAGAAGCTCAAGCCCGGAAGTAGATTTCAGTTACAATAAGCAACCGAAGGGAAACATATTATCTTTAATGCATGAATCCTTTTCTTATGTCTTTGTTTTCATCCCAAATTTTGTCTTTATGCTGAGAGATTCACAGACCATAATGACTCATCCACTAACCTGTCTTTGAAATTTCTGGATACCCTCCCCGAAATGTCAAATTGTTTACTTCTGGTCTACTTCAATGATTTACTTTACCTTTGGGGACTTTGCATTTCAATAGCCCACCTGTGATCATAAACTGCTTACTCTCTAGTTTCTGGGTTGGCCTTGCTTTTATTCCACCAGAGGCTCAGAGCATAGAAAACCTCACTAGTAGCTGAGTCAGGGTTCAGGGAGCCAAAATCTCAAGTCAGTGGGCAGAAAATCTGCAACGTCAGGAGTCAGGGATCCAAAGTATAATTCTTAGGGCATCATGAGCAACCTGGCTCCCAGGGCCCAAACTGGGTGGAACCAGAAAATCAGAAATTTCAATCCAAATGGAGAAAAATACAGGAGCAGGAAGGAGCATGACGTCAAGACCAAAGGAGTGTCTTCAGGCATAGGCAGGCACTGGAAGACTCACATAAGGGAAAATAGATAAACTTTGGTGACCGATCTTGCTCCACCAAAGTACTGAGTGGGTGACAGAGGAAAGGAAAGAAAGGGAGTGCTTCATGGAAACCCAGAATTCTCTCTTATCAGTTCTGACTATCTGGCTTTTGGCATCAACACCTCATCCAAACTACTACTTGTCACTCATGGTCTCTCATCAGTTCTAGTCAGCAGTCCTCTGTCTCCATCTTACTGTGCCTTTTGATACAGTTGAGATTGTTGGTCACTTCCTCCTCACAATCTCTGCTCTCCAGGCTTTCAAGACATCACATTCCCCAATTCTCTTCTGATTATGTTAACTGCTTCCTTCCTGTCTCTCCTTCAACTCCCATCTAGTGCTCCTCAATTTCTATCCTGGGCGGTCTTACTTAAAAAAATTTACATACTCCCTGCAGTGATCTCTGTCACTCTCACAGCCAACTCAAGTTCTGGTGGCTGAAGACTCACACTCCTTACCAGCTTCCTTTACCCTCAAGCTTCTGAAGCATGTATGTGACCACCTTCCAGATATCTCTCCCTGGCTCTCCCCCAGACACCTCAAGTTCAATATATCCTGAAATGAATTCCTATTCTTTCTCACCCAATTTCTGTCTATTCTAGCATGGCTTATTTCAGAGGAACATTCTGTCATCCACTCGGTCACATACTGAAAATGCCTACAAGTCAAATGTGACTGGTTCTTCTTCCTGACCACCCACATCTATCATCATTCATTCATTCATTCATTCAACGAATCACAATCAAGTCCTACAATTTACCAAATATTGGTTTAATTGTGGACTAAACAGTGGTAAGTAAAACATATTATTTTTGTCTTCATGAAGCATATAATTTACTGGATAACCTCACTTTTAAAGTGTTTCTTTTCATGGTTGCTCCCTTTTTATTACTAGCAGTAGTCGGCATGTGATAGGAGCTCAATTAATCTTTATTGGATGAATAAACAGATTAGAATATAACTAGCTGATTAACTGCCCTCTGTATAGCACAGATTTATGGCACAGCGTGTTGATGTCATTAACATATATCTAAGAATACACCATGAATCAACAGAAGTCAAAACCCCCAGTGAAGCTATATCCTAACTGTGTTACACGATCTGAGGGTCTGAGATTTCTGTGGAATCGACTGGACGTTTTGGTAAAATGCAGGCTCAGCCTGACCAGCTCTGATTTCTTCCAGGAACACATTATGTCTCTGAATTGAACACACGACTCACTGACTTTAAAGTTAAGTATAAATGCAAAGTCCGGATGTTTGTAACCATTCATTTTGACTCCAACATGTCGAAAATGTTATTAGTGCCTCTTGGCTACTTATGAATATTAGTATACACTTACTGACTCTTAAGACTGAAGACATTAAAACGAATTGAGATTATCTATGCTCATGGTAACACAGATGAAATGTATACAGACAAAGGTCAGCCATTGTAAGAAGTATATGCTATGGTTAAACATCAAGAATAAAAATCTTTGCAGTATGACATTTTTGGTAATACTTATTCGATAACATCATCAGGTATCCTTAGGAAATCAGTCAAGAAATAATTCAACCATTCACATGCAATTTTACCAGATTCATCAATAAGGCATGAAACCAGGTGTCTCCACCTCTCTCTACTTGATTCTCAAGTAGAATAGGTACAACTGAGATGAGAACAGTTAAGAATTATCCCAATTTCCACAATCAATTTACATAGAAAAAATTTTTCAAATTAAAAGGCCAAACATAAAAAGAAAAAATAAACCAAGAGAAATAAATATGCAGTTATTGAGATATTCAGGGTGAGGCATGCATCTCCTTCTATCTGAATAGCCAGCATTCAGGCTCTAGCTAGAATAGGCAGAGGAAGCAAAAAGGGAAATAAATGTCCTCTGGTCATGCACCCACTCCAGGAAGTATTTAAGATGGTTATTTTATATAATAGCAAATTAGTCCATACACTCTAATTTAGGAATGGACAGAAGGAGTTGCTGAATTCATTGATGAGCATAGACTTTCTGGGGAAAACAAACATTCACAAAAGAGTAGTGAAGACCTAAGGGTGGACTCTTGCAAGGTATGCAGACTAGGTTTACCCTGAAGCTTTCCCCAGGGGGATTTTGCATTGTTCTATCAGGCATCATTCCACAGCTCATTCACACAGAGCTGGAAGGAAACCTTTGTTAAGCTGGCCTCAGAGTCCTCCCTCAATCTTTCAAATGCAGAAGAAAGAAGGAAGACATTCAGCATTTTGACCTTTTCCATTTAAATGTCTTTTAAAGAGTCCCATTTTCCTATCTCTAAGCTAATGAGAAATTTTCAAGTCTACAGGTTAAAGCAATTAACCCATATATGTCTTCCTAAAGCTCCAGACACCATCAGTTTGATTCATTGATTTCATAGTATTCTCAGTTTTAGCTTAGCTCAGGGTTATGTCAGAATTTGTTCTTCAGTTTTATGTATTGGCTTTTGTGTTAGTTTCCTTAAAATGTCTGGTAAAGTCATAACATTTAACTTACATCGATTCAACTACATGTGCTTGGTCAAATCACTGAAAGCAAAACCATGTTAGAGCAGGTGACGTTGCGTATCCTAGTAAGGAGAACGTCTCTGAATCTACTTAGTCCCCTCCCCAGCTTGGCTCAGCTATCTCTAGGGCCTCTTGGTTCTGAGCATCTCATTCAGATGAGTGTAATTTCAATACCTGAGAAATTATTTTTATAAGTAATTTGGTTATTGGTGATTCATCCCTTATGTACTGACTTTGTCATTCTATCCTTCATGTAAGATACAAATCCACATTAGATAAAAATAGAATCATGTGGAAACTGTGAAATTGCACACAACTTCTGAAGGCTCTGACTCTTACCTTATCCATCACTGGAAGCTGTTTTTATATACCCAAATCAACAATGCCTCCCTGATTTTAAATTTCAGATGATAACTCAACTCCTAACCTCCAGCTGTCTAAAAAGACATTCTCATGGATTCAACTTTTCTCTTCCGCTGCTAATTTAATAACATCAGGTTTATCCTTTCCAACATGAGTGATTTCTTTTTCTAGTAAAATTGTAATTCAGTTCACGTGACATTTACTTTTAATTAGGTCAGAAAAAAAGGACAGAGTATTGGGAACCTTCTGTCATTTCTGGTATTTCCTGGCATCACATACAAAGGTTAATTCTGTCCTGAGGGGAAATGTCTAATCATTTGCAGTTAAGGTGCTGGGCAGAGAAAAGGTTAAAGATGCATGGGTTTTCTCTGAGGTGTGGGTTGGAGAAGTACTGGGGCAGGCATTCTTGGCTAACCAAAAGAAGAAAACCAGACTTACATTCTGTTTCCCCACTATGTTATCGAAGGGCAGTTCCGGGCTCCAGGATCCTTCAGTGAATGTTGCCCCGCTGTTTCTCCTGTCTGAGGAGCTCACCGACTCCTTGACAATGTCTTCAGGCAAGGATAGTAGACTCTCCTCAGGTTGCTTAATCAAATAGGTCTCTATATTATGCTTCCTCAAGAATTCATTCCTCTCTTTACCGTGACCCTCTTCCACATTATAGTCACCGTTGAGGCAGTCCAGCGTTGCTTTGGAAATGTGAATCCTCCTGTGTGCACAAAGCATAGGTCATTATACATTCCTGATGGGGTGCAAAGGCCAGCACTGTTTTTATCCTGTGCAAAGCCAACATTATCACGACACATGGGTACTGATACATCATGTCTTCAAGGACAATATTTGTTCCTCTGATAAAACAGAAAGAAAAAACAGATATACAAGGATAAGTCAATGAGACTGTGATTCAATACGACCCGACATAGCTGCACTAAGCTCTTCTTTTGACTTTATTCTTATGACTGTCAGTTTGATCCCAGCAACATTTAGGAATCAGTGTTTTTATTGATTATATTGGAAAAGCAAGTTCCATATGTGTTTTGGAACCCAATAGCAATTATTGTCCAACTTACCATAGCTTTAGTGTCATTAGCTTTTCCTACCATTTTACTTTTAATAAATTTGTGCTTTCTTTCTTCCACTGTCTATTATTCTTTTAAAAATAAAGCCAGGTTCTACAGGTCCACGGGGTTATATGGAGGGCGTTTTAGAAAAACCACCCTAAGATGCAATTTCCTCTATGATGTGTATGTGGCAAGGAGCAGAGAACAAAGCTGTGGACACATGCAGGCTGGCAGCTTGCTAGGCTCACTCAGGAGGGAAGTGACTCATTCCTGCACAGTCCTCACTCTGCATAGCTCATGGCTCAAGTTTCTTTTTAAAGTAAAACAGCAGACGACATCAAGGCACTGAAAATCAGACTTGAATCTTGGGAACCTCACAAGGTAAATCCTTCCACGGTAGAGCCTTTCTTTCTTCAAAAGTGTCTAATTCAACCAGACTACTTATTTGCTGCATTGTGGGGAGACTCTGGATAGACTAGCTTTGAGGTTAGGAGCATGACCTCTCTGGCCAGGTGGCCTGAATTACAACCTGAAACCTATCACTTGCTAGTGGAGAGATCTTGGGCAAGGTCCTTAAAGTTTTTAGGCGTTTGCTTTTTCACCCACAGAAATGGAGAAAACAATAATACCTATCTGTCAGGTTCATTGCAAATATTATACAGATTTGTGTGAAGCAATTTAAAGGGTGCATGGTATACTGTATATACTATAAAAACAAATGCTCAAATTATTGAGGGCTCTTAAAATACCATTGTAATCATACTGCTGCTTATTCCATGCCTCCTCCAGATTCTAGGGCACAGCTGAAGTTCTGAACAAGGCCTCTTTGAACTCTTCAAAGCTCATTTTCTGATATCCACCAATATCTTCCCAATGCTCTGTCCAACTGGTCAAAAAATTGGCACTTTTCCTCATTCAAGGTGCCATTTGATGACTGCTAAACTCAGAACAAGCTTTTCTTTACTAGAATACTCACCCACCTTGTCTACATGTTAATTTCCTACTCCTGATTCAACTAAAAAGTCATTTCTCTAGGCTCTCTTTAACCTCTGAATGAATGAATAAGGAATAAAGTCAGTGTTGAAATACTTGGCTTTTGTAATAGCATATCCAAGGAAACAATGAATCTTTTTTGAGTGGCATTTCCAAATGCATCACTATCTACTTCCTTGTTAGCTTTCTGACCCATCCTGCTAAATTCCTGCTGACAGAAAATAATTCATTGCAAGGACATGTAAAGAAACATAAATAGCAGCCAATGCTTTTCAGATAATTTAAGAAACATTCTCCACATTTTCCAAATAACTCTCCTGATATATAATCATTGATTTATGAGTGAGATAGCAAAAAAAAAAAGCATACAAAAGATAGTTAGAGCTCTCTTGACAACCGTACTGGTTTTGTGCATAAGATGCTCACGATGCATTGTACTTATTTACACATGCCATCTCAGGAGTGTTGGCCTAGGAGAACAGAAAACCATTTGACCATCCCTGAAATGCTTATCCCTGTCTTCTTTCTCAGATCAAACTTAAGTATGAGAAGTCTGTCTTCCTCCCCTATGCAAAATAAAACTCCTACGAGGGTTCTGTAAAGTGTGGTGGTGGATTTTCTTTTAAAATAATTAAGCTAAACACGAATCCTATTTGGTATTTTCTCTGGGTCCTACATTTTCTTATTCTGTTGTCATGGCTCAGGGGACTAATATTTGCATACAGTAAATAATTATTGTGTTTTCTATAGTGAAAGACCTTCTCACCTTCACTTGTTACTGATTCTTCTGCTGAAACTCTAGTCAACAGATGTTGAAAAATTTTGATAGAAACTGTGTTTTAATCCTTGCGATTACTTTGACTTTTGGAGTTAAGCATTTGTAGATGAGAGATTGCTTATTACCTTTTCCTCTAAGAAAATGAGTCAGGTCTCACGCAGTATTCTTATATACTGAATGTTAGGTAAATCTGACATTTTCTGATAGTTTTGTATGTCAGGATAAGAAAATAATAATGATTATGAACAAGGTAAATAAGATCTAACAATTGGGTAACGGTTTTTTGTGTAAATGTTCTCTCATAGCCAAAGATAAGACTCTATGATTGACTTGATGCGTTATCACATAATTTCCACACTCCCAGCCACTCTAGGTGATAGATATTCTTCACCTTATTCTGCAGATGATGAAACTGGCCTGGAGACAATGATTAAGTCACTCAGTGGTAGGTGCTGGGTTGAGACAAGACTTCATTTTCATGGTCCTTCCAGGACCCTGCAGCTGAATTGTATGATAACTACTGCAATCACAACCATAGATGAACATGCACTGAGCACAGAAGAAAGGACATCATATGCTTTATCTCCTTGGAAACACTGGTCTTGAAAATGTGGTACCAAGACCCACAGCCTCAACATCACCCTGAAACTGTTAGAAAGGCATATCCTTGCGTTCCACCTCAGACATATTAACCAAAATTTCTGAGACTGGTGCCCAGCCTCCTATGGTTTAACCAGCATTTAACAAGCATGGTTTAACATTAATACGCATGCTGAAGTTTTAAACTCCAAGAAATTCAAGGCTCAGAGAGGCTCAAGAACTTGCTTGAGGCCACATAGCTGGTATCCATGACAGAGAGAGGATTTCAATCTAATTCTGCATGACTCCAGGATCTAGATTACAAATCATGATGCTGTGGATTCTATGCTTCCTTCCTGCCCTTCCTTCCCTTCTTATGTTCCATGCATCATGCTAAGCTCAGGGTACACCGTGAAGGCCTGGAGATTGATAATAAAGGACAATTCTGAGCAAATGGAACTGATAAATTAACAATAGCTGTGTTTATGAGAAATATTTCACTTCACCAATTAAAAATTTCCTCATTAAAAATGAAGCTAGTATTTATTATATGGAGTGCTATAAGAAAGATCAAAGGATGTAATACCATACTCAATACAGGTTTAAAACTGGGGCGCCCTGGTGGAGCAGCAGCTGGGTCTGCAACTTCCCACTGAGCACAGTCCAAGTACCTCCCAAGGACCTGGCTTCACATCCTAGGGTCAGGGAGAATGACCAATGCAAATACTAAATAAAATAAGATAAAATAAAATGCTTCTTTCTCCTCTCTCTTCCTGTCTATACACCTTCAATCTTGTCTGTACTTTTCCTTGAAAAAAAATTAAAATTCGGTGCTTACTCTGATGGAAAGGAAAAGTAAACTATATTCATCTTTCTCTGCTATTTATTGACAGGAAATAGAAATATCAGAGTTTTAACAACAGAAAATCATCAATTTAAACATCTCAGACCACGGAGGATTCGGAGACTATTTCGTATTACTACATTTCTGCAGGTCTTCACATCCCATACTTAGGCAGGGCTGGATATTGCATAGACCACTTAAGTGCTTTTCAAACACCATCACATTTGGAATCAACTTTTTTGAGGCTGACAGTGTTTTCAGTATAATTTTACAGTGAAGAAACTGAGTTGGGGAGATTCAGAGACTTGCCTCAGCCTTCATAACTGGCAAATAATGAAACCACAGTTCAAATATACATCCTAAGACTTAAATTCCATCACTCTTATTTTCATAGTGTGATGAGAACATTACACTGGCTTCCAGATGTCAAAGTGGTATCTCACCTACTCTCAAAGCTATCTTCAACGTTTGCAAAGGGATTCTACTGAGTCAATGGTTAATTCTCCATTCAGTGCACTCTTAAGACATAGGCCTAGGTATGTAGATGGATCAGCTCTCTGGGTTGTTTGAAATCAGAAGTTAGTGACTTGTAGGGAAACCCAAAGGAATGTAAGGATTTAAGGAACCCAGTGGTGACATGACAGGCTTACTTTAGCTCTAAATCTGCATGTTAAGAGTGGTGGTACATTGAAGAAAGAGAGGGGTCCTTTATAAGAATGGTAAATGAAATACGGACATTATCACACAAAGTGCTTTATACTTATGGCTCTGGGGGATCCTCAGAAGAAAACTGTGGGTTGATTGTGCCATTTATCAGAAGAGAAAAAGACCTCATTGAGGAAGGACATAAATTCACAAAACACCACATCACAAGTATGATCATGTCTCCTTTTAGTAGTGAGAGACGTGGGATTTGGGGAATTAAGAACTGGTCTGAGATACCACTGTAGCGGTGATAAAAGTCAAAGTCTCACTAAAATCACATTAGATGTTGTTGTGTTCTATATCACTTGCTAAAGATAACAGCTTAATAAGGGGCAGAATGGAAATCCTACTTTCTCTGATTCTACCTCCTGCAGTCTATTCCCCATGCCATTAGGTTACTATATATTAAATATAATTAGTAGGGAATTGTGGTAGATACCAGAAAACTCTATGATTGCAAAGGTGGGGCCAGGAGCTGAAGAAAGGAATACCTGTCAATGCCGTATCTCAGCTTTCTACCTACGTACCTACCCATCTACATACCTACTTACATATATACATACCTACCCACCTAATCTATTTATTCATCTATATTTCCATCTAATATCCATCCTTCATCTATGTAAATCTATCATCTATCGTTTGCTGCATCTCAGAAAGAGAGGGTGTAGAAAGTTGGTATAACTTATCTATTAGCTAAATCTAGATGAACATAAATATAATACTAGTTTTCAAGGATCCATGTACTCAATAAACCTTTATAGATCAGTAGCAATATCGAGGAATGGGTACCCTATACCCATTAGTCTTGTCAGTCAAATTTGGTGAGCCAAGTCTCTAAGGAAGAATAAGGCCCTATAGAATGGCAGAGGGTCTTAACTCTGGCTGCCCAAGATTGCTTGAAGAACTTGAAAACAGATTCTGCTTTAAATGAATTTGCAAGGTGCCTGGAAAACAGTATTTTAAAAAATCTCCTCTGATGACTCCAATGAGAAGTCTGAAAGCCAACGCAATGCAGGACAGGGACCTGAACACCTGAGTGCTGTCTCACTATTCTGGTTGCCTTTGATCAATTTTACTAGACTTTTGGGTGAATCTTTGTATGATGTTTTTATATTCTGTCTCCTACCAATCAAATGTTTTTAAATCTATACATCTGAATTCTACACACAAGAAATCCACTCTCACAAAGTAAACAAATGACAAGGATTAAGCAGGAAGGGGATTTTATTTTGACTTACCCAGGGATTCCTCCAGATTCGAGCTTGTTTGCAATGTCCACATCCCAAGACCAGACATCAAACTGCCACTTTCGCAGACCCAACACACCACACAACACTGAGCCTGAGTGGATTCCAATCCGCATGTCAACATCATGCTTCGTCCTTGAACGCACATACCTGTTGACATAGGTGAATGGAGAGACACATACTTAAAGACAGGGTGGGAACTCTTGGGTTCAGGTGGCAGCCTCACACGTGTCTATTCCGTAAGGTCATCTCCTTTCCTGCCCATTAGAATTCCACTTCTTCCATGAGGTCTTCTTGGACTTCCAGGTAACTAGAATGATTGTCTTCTGAATTCTGTGTAATCTTTGAAGGATCCTTACCACCCTTCTCAAATCTGTTCAGTCTCTATAACCTCTGTCTTGGGGAATGATATTAACATCTTGACTCACTAGTGCATAAACTGGGATAGATTATAGATTCTGTACATCATTACAGACTCCATTTCCATCCTAAGTATTTAAAATTTTCTTCTCTTTCCTTCTCCCTACCACTCCAACCAGCATTCTTGCTCAAGCCATCAACATGTATCAGTCTGGGGTCTCTTCCTCAGCCTGACCTTCCAGCCCATGTTCTAATGGCTGCCAACAAACCAAACGTGACTTCGTCACTTCATCATTGCCTTATTTAAACTCTTTCCTGACTCACTCCTTAGTGCTTACATTGTAGTGTTGAACTGGGATGCAACTGTCATTCAGAGCTTTTGTTTTCTATCTTGAAAGAGCTTTATAAGATCTGATAAAAGGGTTGACCTTTGTGACCTTACAGAATGAATGATGTCAAACCAGACTCTGACTTCATGCAGAGAAGAGGCATCTTGGAAAAAGAGGATGCTTACCAATATCTACTACTGGAAAGTTTTCTCTAAGCACACACAACCCTTCTTCAATTTCAGAGTACTCCAAATAATTTCACTTTATGAGCTAAATTATGTCATTTATATAGAGAGAAACTCAAATAATGGAATATAATACTCTGAAATAAAATAACTAGAAAATCTGCATTGCCACATAGAAATTCAATGGTTATTTTATTCCAAAATGTCTAAATGAGTTGTCAAACTTAAAGATGATTTATTCACTTTTCTATGATGAAAAAGGCAAATGCTCCAAATTCTCCGACTTTTCTGTGATAATGGGTTTTCATCCATTTTCCCGCTAGCAGATATTTGGGAAAAAAACAAACTTGCCTAATTTGTTTTCAAGCTAAAGATGATTATGTAAGAAGGAGTGAAAAAGTAACTGCTTTTCATAAGACATTCATGCCCTGAAGAGATAATTTTGAAAATGAAAGTTTAGAAATGTTTCCATATCTTTACGAAGTCGGTTGTCAAGCAAGTTATATTATCCATCAACATTCCTCAAGGCTGCACATTTATAAACCTATTTAAAAATCCAAAAGAAACATTTTGGTGGGTTTGAAGCAGTTTTTAAAAAAATATGAGGTATCTATTGCCCTTCAATTACTTGTAAGAATAACTCACAGATATCATAGAAGAAGAAAAGTTACGATATGATGCATAAAGAACTTTGTAGAAAACACAGTTAAGAATAAAAGGTCTCCTCCAGGATCCACTTGTCTTTATGAAAAATAGATTTAACTCTGACAGCCAGGTATAGAAATACATTAAATTTGAAATGTATTACTGTATCACAAACTATTAAGATTAAAAAAATCAATTCTCTTCAAACACATTGCTCTCACAAAAGAGTGGTGATATCAGAAAGATTTTTATATAATTACAATATTTAAAAGTATGGTTTCATTGCTAGCCTTTATAATCCCCCTATGCTTCATAGTATGGTCATAAAATGAATACAATGAATAGAATGCACATAAATAAGATATTAATTATTATCATGTGACTTCACAAGGCATGCATTAAAGAATAAATGAATGAGTGGTTTCCTGCAGGAAATGTAATCTGTATTCTCAGCTCCTAAAGGGCTCTATGATGATGAAAAGTTATTTAAAGATAAAGGAAAGGTGGAGTAGCTTGAGAAAATAGAAATGTTGAAATAAATCAGATATTAGAAAGGCAGCCATGAACATTAGGCAGAATATTTATAGCTAAAGAATAAGACAATTCCAGTCTCTGGTGAAGATTTTAGCTCCTAGGTCACTGCCTGAACTTTAACATTTAAGTTAAAATCTATATAGTCTTCTTTGTACACTGATAATGAAAAGGATAGAGGCTATTTGAAAAAAATGTAATTATGAAAGGGGAGAAATAGCATCTAGAACTTGAGAGGAGAATTTCAAGTCTGAAATACCTTCTGAATGACTTTCTGTGAGAAGGTCATTCGGGAGGTCATCCGTGCTGTCGACCCGCTATGTCCTGTACTAAAATATCAAGCACATGGTGATGATGTACTTTCATGCATATTTCAGGTTATTTTGGTCAGTGACACGTAAACAGAAGTGCAGAAGACCCACCACGTCCCTTATTTTTTCTTCCTGTATCGGTCAAGGAAGCTTGGTTATGAATGCACCTTCATCAGGGTCTTTGGATGAAGATGAAATATAGTGGTGTCCTGCCCACAGCCCCTCCAATAATGGACAGAAAATGTGAGTGAGAAAACAATCTTTGCTGTTTGAAGCCACTGAAATTCAGGAGAATGTTCATTGCTTCAGCATAACCAGGACGATGCTGAGTGGTACAGTCCTCAATCTTAACCTGTACTCTCCTTACACGGGCATCACTAGAATGCAGCTGTTAACAGGGACCCCTGTGACAGACTTCCTGAGTTTGCATCTTGGCTCTGAGCGCTACTAATTGCATGATTTGAGGCAAGGCGCTTAATTTGTTTTTGCCTCCATTTTTGCACCTCTCTAATGGGAATAATAGCAGCATTAGTAGGATCAAGAGAATAAACATATAGAGAATAGAGTCTGGCACATTCCAAACAATACTTGACTGATTATTATATCTAAAAGGACTGCAGTCCAGGAAAATAAGAGGGCCTTCCTTGGTTACATAGCTGGTAAGCAGAATTCTATGACAAAATTGAAGCTGTTATGTTTTTAAACCTCACACATTTTACAACGTAAGTATGGTACACAACTGGTGTGATCCTGGACAAAGAGTTTATTTAATCTGATGCTGAGTTTCTTGCAGGCTGTAAAATAAAGCTCTGGTGATTCCATTCACTTGCATAGCCACTGTGAATTTCCAAAGAGATAACGGATGTTAAAGTGCTTTGCTAACTAATTCTGATGGACTTTCTTTAATTGTGAGGGACTATTAAACAGCACACTCCTTTTAATACCATTAGGTTACTGAATTAACATGATAAGGGAAAAGAGTGGATCATTTTAGTGAAAAGACATTCAGATTTTTAAATTTTCATTTATGAAACAAATCATAAGGCAGACTTTCTTTACCGCACTGTTTTTTAATTCTTTTTGTTATGTCATGTCTGCGGTTTGACTTTAAAAGGGAGAGAAATGAAAGGATGTAAAAGTAATTTACAGAGAGCAGTCCTCTTAGGAAAGGCTGCTCTGTGGCTGCATAGAACTACTAACATTTGCCAGATGTTTCAAGATCAGCTCTTGAAGGGAGGTTCTTAAGGATCATTCCTGAAGCTAAAATGGAGGGAATTCTGCTGTGAGTTACTAGTCCTGATCATTTCTTCTACAGCAGGGGCCCAGGGAGGCTTTCCAGGGCCTCATTGGTCACAAATAAAGAGAAAGAGACTACAGATCACATTATAAACAGCTGTATCTTCTCTTTCTGAACTTCTGGAAGGTGAGGTGTTATTATTTATTTCCACACACGAACACGGGGCAAAGCGCTTAGCACAAAGGTATAGTCAGTACTGAAAAGTATTTACTGAACTCATGGGCAAATCTCAAAGACTCTCTAGCTGCCTAGCCCTGTGCTATCCAAGATGCAGGAGAAGGGAGCCACTGGTGCCTTTGGACCTGCCAAGTAGGGAAGGGGACCACCCACTACATCTGCCCCCTGATGACTGAAAAGCTCTTCTGTCATCTGTTTCCCATGGTGGCCTTGCATCAAAGATTTCTTTAGAATAAAGAATCCACTTGATTATCATTACTCTTTGCAGTTCAATGTCAAGTTGGGGACCAGTAGTGCAATCATTAACCAGCAAAAGATTCAAGATATTCTTTCTTTTCATTGAGTTATTAGAGAGGAATGCAATAGTTATATGGTCAAAGATGAACCCTAGACTCTTTCTTTAGACGCTTCAAGTGGTTTCTGTAGACAACCCATTTATAGATGTTACTGGAGGAGTGATGGGAAATGCAGTCTAGTAGCTGTCGCTGATCTAGATTAACCTCTCTGCACTATTAAATGGATGAGTCAAGAAGCAGACTGCAGTGGAGGAGTAGCTGGAGCTGTGAACCGAAGAACACAGAAGTACCCAGCTTCAGGGCCAGAAATGGCCCGTGCAATGCTGAGTCTGCCACTTGATGGCTGTGGGAGCCGGAAAAAAGGGCATATATTCACCTCGCTTCTTCATCGATCCAAATTCTCCCTCTGAAAAATGGGAATTACAGCTGCTTCTTCATGCAAAGTTCAACATAACCGAGAGGCATAGTCTGATTATAGGAGGCTGGATGTGAAGCTGGGTTTCACCACTTACTAGCTGTAGGCCTTGGGCAAGGTGCATTTGAATTCCAGTTTTCTCAGGTACAGAGGGAAAGGGAACTGGTCCTTGACAGAGTTGTAAAGATGGTTTACAAAATCATGTGCATAAAGTACTTAGTTTTGTGCAATTCGCACACTCCAAAAACAGAGGCTACTACTAATTTTTTGTTGGTAATAGTAACTTATAATTACATGAGTATAAAGAATAAATCAAAACAAAGCAATGTATTGATTACTAGATTCTTAGCTGCTAAAACAGAACCTGTATTTTCTTTATTTACATCTAAATGGCTTCAATCAATCCACTTAACCTACCACCAGGGCAGAGTCTAGGTATAAATTTGTTCAAAAAGGATGAACTCATTTATAAATAACATAGTAAGAGCTGAGTGACTGGTCCTCAGCTACCATGAAGAAACAGTGCCCTGGAACATTCTGGAAAAATGTCAAGGTGAGTGAGTTTATTATGCAGATTAGCTGTACAGGGTGTTTTGTGTGGATGTCAAAACTCCTTTTTGCAACCACTATTTATCATTACCAGCATGCTTCTACAAAGGAGGAAAAGCGTTTGTGCTCCTCTTTTTTAGTCCCCACAGTTACAAGTGGAAGAGAGGAATTCATCCCAGGTATGTGAACCTAAATGCAGTGATCCATTTATAAGACCTGATATGGAGGATTTATTTCAAGAGAATTCATGCTCGGGGGTACCCAAACCACTGGTGTCTAATATGCCCAAACCTAACAAATGAAAGGTACAGTCTTTACCAATCAATTCCGATAATAATTGGAATTATAATGAGCTCCCTTCTGTAGATTCCCCAGGTCCCTAAGGAGATCTCAGAGGTCATGCACTGTGGAGGTGGGGCTGACAGGTAGGTGGCTATGAAGCTTGACTTCACCTTTAGCTTCTCCCTGTGTTTTCACATGGCAGCGAGAGAGCAAGCAATCTCTCCGGTGTCTCTTCTTAGAAGGGCACTAATCCCTGTGACAGGGCTCCACACTCACCATCTCATGTAAATCTAATTACTGCCCAAGAGCCCCATCTCCAAACAGTATTACATTGGGGATAAAGGCTTTGACATAGGAATTCTGGAGGGACATAATTCATTCCATAGCAGTGTAATGTATTAAAGTTAAAAATCATATTATGAAATATATTTTTGCAGAAATAGTTCACTCTCATCTCAACTTATTTTGTAAATTATTTAGAGCTTTATGAAATGATATAATACTTTTTGCTTCCTATACATAAACACAAACATAATTTCCTGATAAACTTCTAGACATTAACTTAGAAGTGGATGAGTGGGGTACCCTTCAAAAGTACTTTAGGGAATATGGAGTACAATTGTTTACAGACCAGGATCTTCCATTGAACCATTTTAGAATTATGTTACAAAAAAGTGTGATTATAAAGTATATATATATAAGACACAAGTCCCATGGAGGCTCCATGAGGAGAGTTCCCTGGATAAATGTAACTTTGTGGGACCATATCTCAGGTCCAAACTTGGAGGGTGACTTTACCCTAACGCTTACTGATCTTGTCCTTTTGCTGGTTTCTAAATGGTCCCGCAGACTCAACATGCCGCAGTTCTCATGAGGAGTGTGGTAAGTCCTGGCCAAACATTTGTGCACAGGCTATTTCATTTTCGTGACTTACACGTGCGCACACACACACACCTGCATGTATGCACTCGATTATGATTGATTTGTGCTGGGCTGTGGTCAGACCTGCTGCAGCACATTAATACAGTGACCACTACAGCATGACTATAACCAGCAGCAAGAATTTCTTTTCACCTAATAGGGTTTGCCTTGGAGTGCTGATGTGGATTCTCTTTCATCCTATAGAAGACTGGGCACAGAGCTTGAGAACTGGGCCCCCATTATGCTGGGAAATGTTTAACAACTGTCTCTCTGGGGGGAAAAGATCCTTATTTGGAATCGCCAATTTCTGTGTTTTAAATACTCCACAAAAGACTGATTTCAATCTTCCAACCTGATGCCATCTGGCTTGTAAAATTCCTGAAAATTTAATAATTGGCTCTTGCCAGGCAGATAAGAGGGATCCCTAGCACGTATGACGTCTCAGGTCCTTCTGTCTTGGTGGATCCACCCTTCGTTTGGGCAGCTGAGACCCTTGCAATTCACTGGGAACTCAGTGGAACAGAGGTAGCTATTACAGAAATAGTCCATTTCCTTGCTTTAGGCTCTTGTTCACTTCTGCTAGGAAGTGAGCTAAAGTCACCCTACTAATCAGCAAGCATTCAGTCCTGGGTTGGCCTTTGCGGTCCAGTCTCCATGAATCGTCATTACTTTTCAGAGGAAGAAACTAGGACTCAGCGTATTTGAGATTCTTAGAAGTACAATGCAAATGCAGTGTTCCTGATTTCTAGATGCCTGGCATTTTCCATGATCTCGAGTGGCCTGTTACCCCAAGGATGATTGGGTTAGCGTTAGCACTGTGCCTCACCAACGGAGTGAGGCATGGACAGTGTGCCAGGTACACTGGAGGAAGATTACACTTAAGATGAAAACACACATTGACTCAAGGACACTATTGGAGTACAGCTCCAGCAAGGCTGGGGTCCCTGCTTTTAAAAGGAAAAGGTAATTATATTTGTGCTAGTTTTTTCCTGTGCACAACACTTAAAAGGTTCTAACCACCTAATGAAGTAAAAGTGTTTTCCTTACTTTTGACATCTGCCCAAACCCATATTCTAACTGTTCTTTTGCAGATGTAACTGCCTGAAGGGAGGAGAGAACATGGCGATGTTTAATTGGATGTGTCCACACGCTGCATGTTATGACGACATTTAAAGCAGCAGACTTTGAACAAATCAGATTTCCTTCTATAATGTGTGGGGTTCTTGTTCAGTCACTTGGAAACATTAAGAGAAAAAAATACTGATGTACCAGCAAGGAAGAGTCATACTGTCCCCAGATTGCATGGAGACTTGGTCTACCACATCGAGTCCTTCTGGGGTCTCCAATGCCAGGCCCACCCTGAGGACTTTGGACATCTGGGTCTCTGCAGCTGTGTGGACCACTTCCTTCCAATGTTCAAATGAATCTCTCTCTTTCTCATATATATATGTATGCACATATGTATGTATATATATGCACATCTCTCTCTCTATATATATGTGTATGTTATTGGTTTTGTCTCTCTGCAGGACCATATTACAAACATCTTCCTGTTAATCCCTACTTGGCAAGGTTTCGTTTATATTTTGAAATAACATTTTCTTTTCTAGTTATATATCACAAATGACTATTTCTGAAAATCTGAAAACAGAGATAAGAATAAATAAAGGAATTAAAGTCACTAATTTTCCATCATAGTTTGATATCCTTTCATCTTTTGGTAAAAATAATTTTTTTTAAAGCTGAGGCTGCTCTAAAAGCTGTATGTGTATCTGTGTGTGTTGTGTGTATACTCTACAATGCATATTTCTCTAAACTCACAAGCATTTTCTTACACCTTTGAACATTAATATAAACCAAGATGTTTGATGGTTACCCATTTTCTTATTTTGTGCCTTCCAAAATTCATCTCACATGTCTACACTTCTAAACATGTAGAGTTACATGAAACTGTAAGGGTTTTGTTCTGCCCTCACAAGCTGTGTGTCATTGGTCAGAAGTTATTCACCCTATCAGAGTTCAGATTCCTACCCTAAGAACTGGGAAGAGTAGTAGATTCTTGAGAAGACTGTTGTACTAGGTGGGGTGGGTCAGGATGATTATTTAGTATAATGTTCGGCATATGGTGAATATTAAAAGAATATTGCTTTAACAACCATCATGATGAGATATATTCAATATTCATCACCATAAATATTTTTTAAAAAAGTTCTGTCCATGTACCAAAGTTCATTTCAGTTGTGGAATCTTGAAGAGGAGAAATGCTCTGAATTATGGTGCAGTTAATGACATTTCAAAAGAAAGTGACAAAGGGGAAAGAGGATTTTAAGGGAGATTAAGTGGGGAGGAAAGAGGGAGAGAGGGAGGGAGGAAGAGGAGAAAGGAAAGAAGGAAGGAAGGAAAGAAAGAGGACATAAGGAAAGAGGAAGGGAGGAAGGAAGGAAGGAAGGAAGGGAGAGAGGAAATAGTAAGAAAGGAAGGAGTGAAGGGATAAAAGAAAAAAGTTGCTTAAAGGCATAAGTGGGACTGGGTATTCTTATCACTAGTGAGGGAAGCAGATGACTCCTGTTTTTCATTCCTTGTTTTACCATACTGCTTGGCAGGACAACTCTGCCACAAGGATTATAGACCTTTGCTCCAATTAACTATTGGGGAAAAGCCAGTTCCTGCTTGGCATTCTGGTGTCATTCTATGACTTTTTAGCAAGTGCACTGAAAAGACTCGGCTCTGCAATTTTCGTTAAGCTTCATCAAGGGAGCCTTTTGTGGATAATTAATAAAGATACTGCATGGAGCAAAGCCCACTGTCACTCGGATGTCTTCTCAGCTATCAAGTTTCCCCAAAATAGACCCAGCGCATATGAAGAGCCACCTGGAGCCACTTTTCAATCTAGTTAATGGGACTATAATCTAAGTCTATTTTAATTAATTTAATTTTATGAACAGACATGCATGATGGGGTATAAGATGGTATTTCATTAGAAATAAATTGCATTTAATCATATTTATTTTGCCATTCATCTAAGTGAATCTCATGCTCTAAAATCAAATGTTTTTGATGGAATAAATTTACTATGAGGCTTTCTTGATGAAGGCTTATCATCTTTTTACTCTTGGATGGCTGTTGGCTCCCCCTCAATATTGGTTCTGATAATTTATTAGGAATGCCTGTGAGATTTCTTAAGGTACATGTTGAGCCTTTGAGTATTAGTGGCAGATTTCAGGCATTAGATGCTACTGCAGAAATCTGGAGCTGAAGGCAGGATACTACAATGGTGAAGGCCAATGCCTTTAAGCCCAGTTGGTTACAGGTGGGCCCTCTTGTCCTACCATTGACTGTATGATTTTGTGCAATTCCACAAACACCATTAAGCTCCAGCTTCCTCACTGGTAAAGTAAGCACTTGTTTCCAGGACTTTTAACAGTCGGAATGTATCATACGAGCTGGGCAGGTGGTTCATGCCTAAAGTCCGTTCTGACTGCCGGTCCTGAAATATTCTGCTGTGTGGTTTGGCAATCACACAAGTTGTTTAATATTTTACCTTCAACCACTGCCTACCTCCCAGGATTGTTATAAAGACTTAATGAATGAATACATTTGCATTCATACATTTGTAGCACTTAGCTCTGAATATGGCATGTAGTATAGGTGTTACATGGACCCTAGCTATTACCATTATTTTACTAGAATACAGTCAGAGCCATAAGAAAGGAATAGGTTTCTGTTAATTTAACTGAGTCATATTTTCCAGAGAGGGAGGTAGGGAGAGAAGGAAGGAGGGAGGGAGTGGGGGAGGAAGAAGGAAGGAAGGAAGGAAGGAAGGAAGGAAGGAAGGAAGGAAGAAAGGAAGGAAGAGAGAGAAGGGAAAATGAAACCTAGAGGCATGAGGGGGGCTGGACACTCTTGCCAGTAGAGAAGGAAGCAAGGTAACTCCTGTTTTTCATTCCTGTTCTATCAAAAAATACTTTTATACTGATTACATGCATGTTATCTATTTTAATTTTCAAAAGAACACTCTGAAGTGGGGCTCTTTTGATCCCCGTTTCAGAGAAGAGGCCTGTAGACTTTGAAACTATGTTCCCCTGGCCCACAGCCACACACCTCAGAAGCAGGAGTCAGACTTGGTCCGCTGACTGTGGGCTCAGGTCTCACTGCGTTCACTTAAGACATTCCTGGTCAGTCCACTGAGTACTTACTCTTTCAGAGAACATTGCCATGATCTTATGCAGCCAGAAGCTCTATCTGTAATAAAGTGGACTCCTGTTCAACATTCTTGGAGTATTGTCCATTAGTAAATCAGCGTACCGTGCTGACAATGTTTGATTTAATTTAAAGTTCTATGTCACATATCATCTCCTGGGGGAATCTCTGAGTCTATCACTCTTTCTCTTCTATTTCAGTTACAGCTTTATTTCAGGTCTTTTCTTCTCATTCTAGCTGTTTGGAGCAAATAATTAACTTCTCTAAGCCTCTGTTTCCTAAAAAATAGGAAGAATGATGCCTTCCCTTATAGCTGTTGTGAGAATTAAAGGTAATAATGCATGTGTAACACCTGGTGCGCAATATTTGCCACTTGTCCCTTTGCTCACGTGGAACTAAAACACTTAAAGGCCGCACCCCCGCCCTGGATCATCTTCACACATGGATCTCTGTGTTCCATTAACATCCGGACGCCCAGACTGGAATACGACACTTTCCCATTTTCATGTCACTTATTTCCCATTGCCTAGAGATAAAGTCCAGTATGTTTTACAAGGTCACCTATGACTACGCTTATCCCACTGTCTGAATTTAGAATTGCGTTCATCAAAGTCTGCCACAAATGCTTAATATACACAGGGACACAGACTTGCACAAAAATACACATGCACACACATACAAACACATATACATGTGTGCAGACACACCTATGCATATAGATCCACACATTTACACACAAACACGCAGACATGTCACATTCACACACATATACATACACTGTTATATATACCTCTGCATGTGTACAAACCACACACATGCATGTCACTATGCTCCTATACACACGTACACATGCACAACACGCAGTAAATATACATGTACACATACATATACATTCACATAGATGTGGCTTCTACCTTTCTTAACAGCTAGGATGACTTATAGTTCATACACTTGTTTCTAGGACAGCAGCTTTGTTTCTTGGTCCAAAGAATTTCTTTGGGGACACCTCAGTAAAAATCAGAGAGAGCTGCCTCACTCTGTACTTCTGTTGTCTGACTCTAGCTCGCTAGTGAGAACTTCCAATGCTCTGATTAATCCTGCCTTTCCTGACTTCAGATTTCGGGCCCTGTCCCCACGTGTCTGGGGCTTGAGGAGAACCCATACCACATCTTTGGACTGATCTCTGAGTCAGGGTCAATGTGAGAGTTGGTTTGCCTTTTGGGTAAGAATTAGAAATCTTACCCAAACAAAAACTATTGGAACTGCTGAGATCCCGAGACCCAAGATCCACATATTGTGTCAGTGTCGGAGCACGCTGGGGATGGGCGTCGAAACTAATTCAGAGGAAATACCAGAGAGAGGGCCAAGGAGAGACTCTCATGAGTATTGTCTCCAGACATTACTTGAAACAGGGATCTATCTCCCATAATTAACACACAGGTGGCCATCAAGTCTGGCGACACCAGTCAATAAATGGTTTATTGATATTCTATTACAATATGTTCAATATAATGTTATGCTTGGGTCCAGACTTTATGACTTCTGTGTTTTCCAGTTCAAACAACTGCTTTTGGGGTAGAATAAAAAGTGCATGTGCATAAATGACAATTGGTCAAATTAATTATTAATACAGTTACATGAATGAAATTAAATTTTATGAGCTTTAGGGTACAGTCAGTCCTTCTTTAGAGTGTGATACTTGACAGTATTAAGTATAAGACTGATAACTCCAGAATCTGAGTCAATTGCAACCAAAGTTTGCCTAAACCCAAAGTTCTCGTTTATTCCTCTGTACCAGGTTTTGTTGTTAACTAGAGGAACTAATGCTGGACCTCAGTCACCTAGGCTATAATCAGGGAGTTGTCTGAGTATTAATAGACTTTGACTCATGCAGTTGAAAAAATAAGCTACTGAATTTTAAAGTCTTATTTTAAAGGAGTAAAAGCAGCTCTTAATAAACTAACAAGAGAAAACCCTTGAGTGATCTCAACCTATCCAATCTTGCTGCTCACTGCATCAATGCAGAACGACAGAAAGGAGACCCTAAGTGGAGCAATATGGTCAGAGGGATAAAGCCCTCTCTAGAGAGATAAATGATGTGTTCAGTTCCTTAAAGCATTTTGATATTTAATGCTCATTTTTTTTTCTGACATGCATCTCTGCAATGTATCTTCTGCTTAAGCCCAGATAGAAACTCCTCCAATGCAAAGCCTGTGGATGAATGCAAAAAGAATATCACACACTCACACACACACATACACACACACACACACACACACACACACACACACACACACACACACACTGGAATATTATTCAGTCTTTGACAAGGATAACCTGTCATTTGATTTAGCATGGATCGACCTGGAAGACATTATGCTAAATGCAATAAGATGATACAGAAAGACAAATACTATATTTGAGAATTCTAAAAAAAGAATTTCACTCATAGAAAGTGTAAGAGGTGGCAGCCAAGGGCAGGTGGTGGGGTAATGCAGAGATATTGTTAAATGGTACAAACTTTTCATTGCAAGATGAACAAGTGCTGATGTTTAATGTGCAACATAGGGCATACATTTAAAATTTTGCATTGCATTGCTGAGAATTTTAAGTACTCTAACAAAAAAGATGACTGTGTGAGGTGCTGGATGTGCTATCTTGATTGTGGTAATCATTTCACAATGTATATCAAATTATTGTGTTGTGCACTTTAAATAAATATAATTTTAAACCTTAGTGTCTCAAAAAATGAAAATGAAAAAGGAATTCTATGGAGAGTCTTGCTACCTAAACTTGATTTTTCTACATGGCTGAAAAATCACAGATTTTCAGAACTGGCATGAACTTCAGAGCGGGCCCAAATTCCTCATTTCAGAGAAAACAAATCCAAACCATCTCCCTAGTGGGCCCCATGAGCAAGAGAAAGACCCTGGAGACTTGTTCATCCCTATCTTTCCAGGACTTAGCCCAGTACTTGACACATGATAAAGCTTAACAATTTATTTGTTGACTGACCCACTGATTGATTGACAGAGCAAGGTTCAGATGCCTCATTTGTTGTAATGCTCCATAAGATATCAAATCTTCAATGGGGTTAATACCATTTCTCTTTTGAACCCAGGTAAAATATCACAATTTCAGGGCAAAACTCTTAAGTGTCCAAATTAAAAGCTAAGAATCCTTTTCCACTCAACAAAGGCTGACCAAGATGGAGCTCAGGGTTAGAACGGGTGGGCCCCCCAGACCTAGAGGAGGGCACTTCTGCATCCCTGCCAAAGAGGCGGCAACAGCAGAGTGTACCATTCCTGTCTCTTTCTCCACCTGCCTACTTGGCCATCGGGAGGGCGATAACTATTTTTTCCCCATCCAGCTTGTAGCCTTGCAGCCTTGTAGTGCATTGCCAAGATTGGGCCCTGGGCATGGATGGGTTGGTTCCAGAGGTGGAACCATGAGGGCCTGTTAGGGTGAATAGATCTGCACAACAGGGGTGTGATTTAAGTTCAATTTTGAAATGACAAATTTTATCAGTGGAGCAGGATCATATTTAGAGAAAAGTGCTCCTGTGCCCTCTTCCTTATTAAAGGGCCACATGCTTTCCCAATGTCAAGAGACCTCTGCATAACACCAGAATGAAGTCAGGGATCTCTCAGCAAGTAGAAGGGATCAGGCACCCTGTGTTGGCCATGGCCAAGCCCTAGAAAGGGAAACTCCATTTCTAAGACCCCTCCTGCCTGTTCCAGGCTGGGTTTTGGGAACCAGCAGCTCGGCCTGCAGTGGAGGGACAACGGTGCAGGACTTTTGTCCTTGCTGACCTTTATTCAGACTGACACAACCAAGAATCACAGAATGTCTGCTAGATCATACCACCAAGGGCAGATTTAGAGAGTTATGTGCTCTGTTTCTGGCAAGGCTCTGCTTCTCTTATAAGATAAAGGCATGAAACATGGAGACATCTTCCCAGGTACCTAGTATTGCCTTTGCTGTGGCAGAATGTGATGTGTGGAGTCTCTACAATTATTCTGGAAAATTGAGGAGAGCTCTGAGAACACTGTGCTTATGACCAAAGGCATAACCTGTCTAGTTCTAATGTCCTCGACTTCGATAACTCCTCCTTCCTTGATCAGCCTTTATTTGTTAGACACACTGACTAAGGTCAAAAGCACTTGTCACACACCCATGAATTCAACCCTGGAGGGGCAACTCATTAATAATTTCCCATTGGCCTTAGGGGGAAGTGCAACCCCTTAGCAGGGCAGAGAAGGTCCTTCAGGCCCTGTTGCTCCCAGCCTGTAGTCCATCTGTCACCATCGACTCTACTGCAGGGGCCACCAGCTGCCCTTCAGCACATTCTGATTTCTGCACATTGCATTCATCGTCTAAGTTCATCACTCCACTTCCAGGATGGGTTAATGTCTACTTAGCTTTTAACAAATACTGAGACATCTCTACCCTGGAATGTCTTCTAGACTGAATTATCTGTCCCTCTTATTTTCCCCTCAAGCACCCTCAATTCGATTGATTTCAGAGTTGCTGCACCATATTGAAACTGTCTGTGTGCTCATCTCTGCCAATGTACTGTAACTTCCCTGAAGCCAAACACCAGGCTCACCTTCTCTCCTTCCCTGCTTAGCCCCACAGGACACAGATAACAGGAATGTGTTACACAAATACTTGAAAGTGAGGTTGCGCTAGAAAACAATGAAGCTAGTTAACTGATCTGTAGGGGAGAAGTAAAATTCACACAGTTTTTGTGAAAGAAGTCAAAAGGCTTTACCTTCCAACAGACACAGACTGCTGCACAGGACGGATGGGGTGGCCTATGCTCCCGTCATGCACATTGAAGGGCCTGCATTATTACCTGATAGTTTTGATCATGCTGAGGCCCATTTCAACGCAGCAGTGGGCATGGTCCTGGCGAGGCTCAGGAAGCCCAGAAACGCAGTAGTAGCAGTCTCCCAGGATTTTAATGCGAAGGCAGTGATGCTCCTGGAAGGGGCAGAGTGGGAGAGGAAAGGACTCAGTTAGCAGATGAATAAGTGCTCAGAAAGGCTTGAGGGAGATGGGAGTGCAGTCAGGTGGTCTGTACCTGCAGCCAGGAGAACCTGCCTTTGAAATGTGACTCTATTATCTTCTAGGAAATTAGGGGGTACCCTAAATAGGAGTCTGAAGGGCTCGGAAGTAGAGTGAAGTCACAGAAAAACAATGGATATGGATCTTGATTGATACAGACTTTGTCCTGGCTCTGCCATGCACTGGTTTTCCAATCTGAATACCCAGCATGTGGCCAGCTGACACGAATGGACATTCAGCAAGTGTGTTCAGTGTCCTCCCTGAACTCTGACCCATCCATGTCTTTTTCTCAGTTCAGGTTTCTGAATTAACAGTACTTATCAGTCTTTAATTCAACAAAAAAACACTTAAAAATGTGAATCACTTAGGAATTCCTACTATTCCAACTAGTCCTACTATTCCATTGTAAATTTCTTCCCAGATAGGTTGACTACATCTTATACTTTCTTTTGTCCATTTATTCATTCATTTGTTCACTGAAAATAGGCATCAATCTTGATCTATGATAAGGCAAACATCATCCCCAGTACCAACATGATTATTAATAGTAACTCCTGCTATCCTATCATATATTAAACCAGAGCCGACCCTCACAACAATCTTATGAGATAGGGACAGTTTTTATGAGAAGCAGAACATGGGTGCTTGGGAGATTCACAATCTTGGGGACATGACTCTTACACAGTTTCAAAGAGTAATAGCACCCAGGACACCGTGTACATTTTTGTCTTGAACCAGATGTTGCCAGTTTTAGGGAAAAGGAATGTGATTCAGGAATAACTTAGGGGCTAAAAGCATTGTCCCTGGATTCACACTACAGAATCAAACTCCAGAATTCCCTGTGACATAACTGTGTTTTCAGTAAATCATGTAACCCCTGAGTCTCAGTTGCTGCATCTGTAAAGTGAGAATAAGAGTATTTCATTTCAATGTCTCACTGGGTGATTGAGGATTAGTAAAATGATGGATGTGGGGGTTTAGTACAGGGCCAAGAGATGGGGCACTAAATTAATGCTGCCTGTCTCAACAAAGAGGACTTGTCTCTTGTTCTTGTTCTTCTCCTTCTCTGTGATCTCGTGCAGGTTATGAATTTACCTACTGGTTTCCTTAGACAGATGGGTGAGACTTAATGCATTATTTTCCAGTTGTCTTCTAGATCTGAGTCCCTAGTTCTTTCTGAGTCTATGGATTTTCAGCTGTTGGGGGTCAGGGGTCCTTCAGGGCCCGAGGACATAAAGGGCCCCCTGAGACACCAACAGCACCGTGAATGCCCTCGTACTGGCAACCCTGCAAGCACTGTGCTGGTTTCTAATTTCGTCAGGGGTTGGGTGACTATGTTTGAGGAAAGAATGAATGAAATTGCTTTCCCAATGGAAAACAAATGTCAGACAGGGAGAAGGAATTAGAACTTGCTCCAGAGCTTTCCCATTGGGATCAGATCCCCAGGGCCTGGCCTGCCTCCCCAGGGCACAGCTGCAGCCTCCAGACGTGCCGGAGCATGCACAGACGTCCGGGGCTATGCGAGTCTATTGGTTGCTTTGACGCAGCTAATTTTTCAAAAGAGTTGATGATGAAATCTGATCAACAAGGGCAGCACAAGGGCTTCTGTTGCTTTTTCTAAGAGTCCTGAATATTACAACTGGAATGGAACTGGAGAGAACTTGACCTACCGGCAGTCTGCAGATGTGTGGAGTTCATGGGACATAAAAATCTACCTGAAGGGCTGAGGAGCTGTTGTAGGGCTCAACTTTGTGGTTGGGCAAGGAAGTATAAAAAAATCCATTGACCAAGTTAAAAGATATTCAGTGATTTGGTGGAGGCCAGGGTGTGTTGACATAAATCTAAGGAATGAGGATATATACATAGAAAGCTATTTTAATGTGTAGAATAATTACTATAATAAAAATTACAAAAAAAAGTAAAAAAGCAAACAGGAAAAAACTCAATACTTCTGGAAAATAACCCATTTTCCAAATAATAATAAAAAATCCTACATATGTAAAAGAAATCCATTGATGAACAAAAATAACAATCTAACTCTACCATTGACTAACCCCATCAGTTTATAAAAGAAAGGGCATTTCAATACTAAAAAGGCAGAAAGACATATTCCTAGGATGAAGGAAAGCTCTTTGAACTAAATAAAGGCAACTATCACTGCATTACTATATATACACACACACATATGTTGCGTGTGTGCAAGCGTGTGTGTGTATTTCAAAACCTCCAGATATTTGTTTGTGAAGAAGTTGAGAACAACCGATGTAAACTTGTTACTCTGATTTTGCAGAGAGCACTGCAGCTGGAAGGCAGGGGTCAAGGATTCCAGCCAGTGGGATCTCATTGCAAAGGGTCTTTCAGGGCAGAACTGGCTGGGATGATGGTTCCCAGGTGTCCAGGGTGCCTGCCTCCTGCTGTCAATGCAAGGGAAGCAGGGAAGCAGCAGAAGAGAGCAAGCTTTCATCTCCAAATCTTACATCTGTATTCTGGGCAAATGCGCTTCCTGAATTCTCTGTCTTTGATGTTTGAATGTTCCCTAATGAACAAGTATCATTGCAGTTATCAGAAAAAGCAACAATACCAATGAAAAAAATAGAAAATACTCAGAACAAAAACAGGAATGCTCTTAATGTACCTTAAAAAAGAGTTAAATTTGAAATCATGATGATTTTCAGTTTTTAAATCTAATTGCAATGATACTGGTTTATGAGAATATAGTGAAAATGAAACTGTTAATCAGATTAAAGTCTTCTTGGATTGTTCCTCTCCCTCAGACACACCACTCCCTGGAAACCTGGTCTCTGTTTCCCTCATGGCAGGGTGGGTGCATTTATATATTATAATATGCATTATATGGGTGAATTATATATGCATGTATATGTCCACATTTATGTCCACATTTTTAGGATCATAGATTTATCACACCAAGCTGGCAAGTCTGAGACATGTGTTTTTCACATAGCAAATCTTGAACGTCTATCAGTGCAGAAAGAGCAATCTTATTCTTTCTAACATGTAGATTAGATGCACACTCCTCCCTTCCCATATATAGGCATCATCCCTTTCCAACATGTCATCTTTGTTCCTTTTAATTAGAATTTAGGTTGTCAGCAATTTAAAAAATGGTTAAAGATGCAACAATGTCAACTATATAACAATAACTATTTTTTTTTTGCAGTTTTAAAGCATCTGGATTATGGCTAAAAAGCAGAATTACAGCAAAACCCTCCATATAGAGATGAATATAATATGCACATTCATCACTCCTTATTTCCATGGGAGAGGGGATTTTAAATGAAGAGCAAAGATCAGAGTTACCAGAGATTGCCGAGGGCACTATCAAGGTTTGAACTTATTCTGTGCAGCCTGAACCAGAGGTGCGGGGAAATTCAATCACAGGGAGAGAACTTCAGGAGGAGGTTGTGAAGCTTCCCCCTTCATTGTGATAATGCAGCTGATAATGGGGTCAGTGCATAAAGGTGACACGGGAGGTGGGTTCTCTCTGATGTGCAGCCTAAGGAAAATCTCAAGCAAAGAATCATGGCAAAGCAGCTAGAGATCATTACATAACCATAGAAAGTGTGCACTAAGAGATGCTATCACAGGCTGCTCTAAGCTTCTTTTTAAACAGAAATAGAGACTGTGACCAAGCTGGGGAAGCGACATGCTTAAGGGTTAAATATTTAAAATACGTTTTGCTCATTCTGAGGTGTATGGACTTGTTTTCATGGGCAGAGTTTCTCATACTTCCCCAGAGACATCCCCTAGAACTGGATACCGAGGCACCCAGGGCCAGTGGAGAGGAGGCAGAGTGGGCTTTCCTGAGTCCTGGCCCGACCCTGAGTCAGGATCTGTCTTGAGACATTTCACACACCTTGTTGCATTTACCCCTGATGACAGTTCTGATGGGGAACAGACTCAGAGAGGGGATGTGCACAGGGACATTCAAGATCAGCCCTGTTTGAAGACCCAACCCTTCAAGCTTTCTGTCAGGAGCAGAAACACCTCTGTGTTCCATCCTCTCAAAGGTCTAGTGGTCCAGGGCAAATACGTGGCCACCAGTTGACCTGAATCACACCAGCTACAGGTGATTTTACTTCTTTGAGTCTTAGTCTATTGTTCTGTAAAATGGGAACAATCAAGAAGCTGGCTTGTAAGTTTGTTGTGGGAATTAAATGAGGGATCCAGAGAAAATGCTCAGCACAGTGCACAGTATATACTGTGAGTGAATGGTGCATATTTAAAATGAGTGCTTTATATTCTTATCCAAATTAAAAATTCACTCCAATCTAAATTGGTGCTTAATTTGATATTCATTCTTTCCCTTAAAATCTTGCAGTGGGACTTGTGCTGAGGAGAATAACTTCAGCTTCTTGCACCCTCTGGGTTCTCTGCACCTCCTCTACTCCCCCACCATCTTATGTTCAGCCAGGGTGGAGAGTGCCGGCTACTGGACAAAATCCACATTCCTTCAAATATCACTCATGTCTTATTTCTGTTTCCCTCCTCAAGCTCATTTCTCACTGAAGTCTCAATGCCCTTTATGCCTTAGCAACCTTGAACTTCTTACAGCTTCCCAACCAAGAGCATATTTTCTGTTTTTCATACTTTCCTGACTTTCCACCCTATGGCTCAGCCTCAAAGGCACTTTGAGCTCCTGCTCTTTCTCAAGGCCCCTTCTCTGGATGTTGTCAGATCTTCCCCCAACCTCCCCAAGCATCAGTGTTCCATCCTGTCAGCAAGACTCTGCACCCATTGTTGCTTGAACCCAGCTGTCCTACAATTCTTCTGGCCCTCTCTTCCTTACCAGACTTGGAGCTTCCTAAGGACAGACATTGGTGTTGTCTTGCCAGCATCTTGTATGGCACATGCACAAGTAAATAGTAAGTGTTGGCTGAAAATCTTGGGTTAAATTTACTGAGCAACCATGAAATCAAAGACTAACCTTGATCCCCATCTGTCTAAATCACTGGAAGGTCATTACTCATCTGAGCATTTTTGAGGAGAAATATTTAGAACCACAGTCAAAGTAGAATAACTATGTAACTGGCACCAACCATGATTGATGCAACAATAAAAAGAAATAAACTCTTCCCCACCTCCAAAATCCCAGTCCTTCAGGTAAACATAACCTTTTATTAGGAACACATCTGAGTTTCCACCTCTTCCTTTGCTCATATCAGCCTACTATTCAATAACTGCTCAGCAGTCACAGGTTAAAACACAGGGTCTTTACACCTGATTTGGTGGAGGGCATGCTGTGTTAACATATATCTAAGAAACGGGGAACCTGGAAGTTATTCTAATGTGTGGAAAAATGACTACAATAAAAATGTTTAAAAAAATGCAGTGTCTTTAACAAGGTCTTGACTATCTTTCTAGTTTTATTTCTACTTGTATTACTTTCCCTCCAGCAATGCTAAGTCTCTTCTCTCCACAGCATACAGAGTAGCACATTTGTTTTCATTTTTCCTTCTGCACAAAGTGAACTTCCTTGCCTGTTCCACCTTGCTAATTGGTGCAGGATTTATATACAATAAAATTTATCCTTTTGATAAATGAGTACATTCATGCAGTGCCCTAATCAAGATTTAGAGTGGATACATCACTCCAGAAATGGCCACAGACCAGGCTTCTGGGCAATCAACCCATTCCCACCACCTCTAGCTCCTGGCATCCACTCATCTCTTTATTTGTCCCTATAATTTGGCCTTTTCTAGAAAGCCTCACAAATAGAATCAAAGTAGCTAAGCTTTTGCATCCAATATCCTTCACTTGGCATACTGCATTTGAGACTCACTGGTGTTGCACATGGCAGTGTTTTATTTTCTTTTTCATTGCTGCATAATATTCTATTGTGTTTGTTTTCTCATTTTTGAGACTCAGTTAAGAATCAGTTTCTCCAGGAAATCTTCTCTGGTCATGTGCTGCCTCTGTGTTCCCATAGTGCCGTGGATCACCTCCATCATAGCACACAGCATGCAGGGCTCGACTATTTATGTATCTCTGACCAGACTCAACTCTAGGAAGGGAGGAAGTGCATTTGAGACATTCTCATGTGTCCAATACATAGCACCATGCACAAACCCTGGTGGGTGATCACATGCAAGTATGCATGGCTGTACACAGGACATTTTGATACTCTACAAGGGAACACCCACTTGATGTGGTCTCAGTAAATTTTCACAACAGCACTGTGAAGTTGGCACTGTACACACATTCCACACAGTAGGAAAATAAATCATGCCTATCTGAACCCACAGCCCACTCTAAAATACAATATGACAATGATACTACCCCACAGCTTGAGTGGCCTCAGGACTAGGAATCTTTGTCTTGATAGTCAGTGTCCACCTCCTTTAACCAGTTCTCTGTTTTAGCTCTGACCAAGCCTGGTGCCGTATAAAAATGTGTTGTGTTGGCTAAAAACAAAGCTCTTAAGTTAGGTCAAACAAAATGGCGGGCGACGGTCCAGTCGATAGTTGTTCTTGAGAACAGGCTAATTCATTCCAGATGGTTGGGGTTGGCTGGGAAACTGCAGGCGGCCGTCAATGCATGAATGAGCACTGAGGCTGTAGCTGGATGGCACCTGTCCACATGCAGGGGACTATAATGATGGGGGAGTGGAAAGCAGATAAAAAGGACTTTGCTTTAATTGTCCCTCAACCAGCTGTCTGTCAACTGGGAAATTAATCTGACAAAACTCCCATCCCAGACCTTCAAGCAAGTAACACTGGCCCTCAGAACGTGTGAGGAGGGCCAGGGGTCCAGGCCCCGGGACAGGATGCAGAACAGTAATAACACTGAGGCTGAAGGCTGAGTCCTTCTCTTCCCTAATTCCACATGCAGTCCCTCACTCCTGCAAAGACTTAGGAGGGAATTAAATTCAACTCACATGGGCCAGTCGATCAAATCTGGCAAAGAGCTCGTTAAGCATCCTGACCAGCTCCTGAGCGGACAAGGTCGTGGAGAGGTTGGTAAATCCTTTAACATCTGCAAAAAGAATACTAGACAATAGAGAAGGGGTGGGGAGGGGAGAAAGCATATTAATATTTTAATTCATCCTGGGACACATACCACCACCCTGCAAATGAATGTCCGTGGTCTGAGATACAGCTCCCCCTGCCACAAAGTCAGGAGGAATGTGTTGTGTTTAACATACATCCCAGCAGAGTCCACCCAGGAATTCAGGAAGGACAACGGGGCGACAAAAGTCCTTCTTCCTGGGCAGGGCCGTGGACTGTGGGCAGTGACAATGACCCCACAAGGAATTGTCACCAGGGCAGATTGACTTATTGTGGACAGCCACGTGAAGCTGTGGGTGAGGGCTGCATTCTCACAATGACCAGAAATGCACATGTCATGAGCACAGAGCAAGATAGACCTGGGGAGGGGGGTGGGGGTGGGGGAGAACACAAAACCTCATTGTCTCTTGTATGGTGACATGTACTCTAATGGTAGAGTTGGAGACTTTTAAAAAAAGTACAGGAATAGGAAGCTGGGTGACCTCAGATTGAATCATTAATTACCTTAAATTCCCACATCTTCTAAAGATTTCTGTTAGGTGAGGAATTATTCTATGCATATGGCAAGGCATGAAGGACAAGGCGAGTAAGGCAAGGGGTAATCCTTGAAACCTAAAAAGCAGGCACAGTCTTCGTTCACCCACCCTGCGGGGAAGGGATTGTTCTCCCCATGATGGAGACGGGCAACAGAGGCTCAGAGAGTGAAGGGATTCGATCTACTCTGGTAGCATGTAGTTTTCCTGAGGGACACTGCTCTACCAGTCTTGCTGTACCATCTCAGGGACAAATGCAAGAGCAGGAGCACTTCTGAACAGAAAGGCGGAACCACCCCCAAATGATCCCATAGTATATTGATTCTCATGTTTCATCATCTCTGAAATGAACACCATCAAGCAACGTGTTCAACTTTTTGGTTATTTTTCTTAGTGATGAAGGAAATAACGGTGCGTGGTACTATCAGTATAGCTTAGTGATAATCAAAAGGTTAATTGACTAAAAGTCATTCTGGAAGGTCTGTTGACTTAATCGGCCACTTCTTGTGCTCAGTGGCTCTTAAATTTGTCTCCATTATACAGTCATTTAAGAGTCTGGTACAGGTTATTTTTCCTCTCCCCTAAAAAACGCACAAGTACTCAACATTCTGTACTCCATTTCAAGGGATTTTTACTTTCCCCAAGAATCATGCATTAGGGATTTTTAGACCTCACTTTAAAAACAATTGCTCTAAATAACTAGTTAAAGTCTTAATTCTTTGGGTAAATAATTACGTATCCACTACATGCCTAGCTATGTGCTGTGCTAGGAAGTTGGAAAGTTTAGTGCCTGTTCTCAAGATCCTCAGTGTTTGTGTATAAAGAGGATGATAGAAACAACACAGTGTGGATGGTTACCAGATGTGTAGACATACTAGGGAATGACCAGTCAAAGGGGAATCGGGAGTTTCCTAGTGAAACAAAGTGTCCACTGAGTTTGGAGGACTTAGGGGACTTGATAGATAAGGGAGTAGAAGGATGGGTGCTCTGAGCAGAGGGCTCAGTACTTACTAACATCTGCGAGAAGAGAGAAGACATTTATCAAGGTACTGCCAAGATTCAAGGGCAGCTAATCAGAGGATAGTGTCGATAAAGGAGACTGGGAGGGGAGGGGAGACAGCGGGCAGTGTGTGTATGTGTGCGAGAGAGA
>RJWH01000787.1:140304-394243 GCA_004363575.1 Solenodon paradoxus | reverse complement strand
TTAACTCACTTATTCCTCATATCAATCTATTGGTGGAACTACTATGATCATCTCCATTTTACAGATCAGGACACTGAGGTCTGAGTAACTTGCCCTAGCAATCATAAAAAGTCCAGATTTGAACCAGGTAGGCTGGCTTAAATTCATAATTTTTGTCACGACAGTGTTGCTACCAAAGGTGAGGAGGTGGGAAGTAGAAGGTACCTCAGACCATTGTGTTCAACCTACATACTTTATACATCCACTCACCCAAAACCATCACTATCTACCTCCATGGCAATAAGGGTTTGTTCATGTGTCCACGCATCAAATAGCTCACTCACTGAGTGCCAACTATGTGCCAGGCCTTGGGGATGCAGGGGTGAGTATTCAGGGCTGTCGCAGCCCATAGAGACCCTCATGGCAGCCTCTTGAAAGACGACATGATGTGGTGTCTGTTTTCTCTGATGTCAGTGTTGCAGTCCCTGATTTCTTCCCACCCCCATTGCTTTGATATGTTTGTCAAAGTCCTTTATTTTCAATCTATGTTTGTCTTTAGATCTGAGGACACAAGGTTGCAAGACTGGGGGAGGGTCTTGGGGAAGGAACAGAGAGGAAGGAGGGAGCAAGGCGGTGGCCAAGGACACTGGAACTCTGGTGGGTGCGGTGTGAGATACACACAGATTGAGGCATGGATTAAATCTCCTAAAAAGCAGATAACAATGTCAACAAAAGAAATAATAAAACAATAAAATACAAAGCCATGGATTCCCTGAGAGCGAAGGTCAAATGCATTCCAGATGTGCTCACTATTTCAAGTGCATGGAAATTCTCTCTACCTGCTGCACACACCATACTTTGTGCACCTGCGCCTGCACCTGATGTCCAGCCTGTCCCCTGGCACTTCTTTCCTTCCTGTTGCTCTCTAGTTTGATTCTACAGCTCCTTCCAGATGCCAGTCAGGTTCCAGACTCTACACTCTGGGGAATCCCAGAGGTAGAACCAGTCTCCCTCGCCCTCACCTCCTGCCTGTCTAGGTTCCCTGCTGTCCCCTATTACTTGATAACACAAACATGGAACACTAAGTGTGCTCCACCAGTGAGCTAAAGAATTGAAGGGAAGTCACCTCTGCATTCCAACTGCCCAGCACAGGTAGGGCTCATGACACCTGCCCAGGGTTGAATAAACAGAAATCTTCAGAATTAAGTCCTCTTCTCTGCTTGTGACCACCACTGGCATCTCCTGAGAGCTTGTTAAAAATGCAGAATCTCAGATCCTACCCAGAACCACGGGGTCAGAATCTAATTAATCAAGAGCCTCCAATATTACCACACACCTGAGAATGGCTATTATCCAAAAGAATGGAAACAACAAATGCTGGAAAGGATGTGGAAAAATAGAGTGTTGGTGGGAGTATAGAAAAGGTACAACCACTATGGAAAGCAGTAGGGAGATTCCTCAAAAAATTGAGAATGGAAATCCCATATGATGTAATTATTCCTCTGCTGGGTATTTACCCAAAAAACACAACACTAATTCAGAGACATAGACACCCTCATCTTCACTGCAGTATTATTTACAATAGTCAGGAGCTAGAACAACTTAAGTGTCCATGGACAAATGAGTGGATAAAGAAAATGTGATCTATATACATGATGGAATACTTTCAGGTATCAAAAAGATGAAATCCTGCTATTTGCAGCAACATGGATGAATTTGGAGAGAAATATATATATTTAGGTAAATCAGAAGGAAAAAGACAACATATGACATCACTCATGTGGTATATAGAGATACCAAGCAAACAAATGAACTCAGTAAAACAATAACAGACTTTAAAAAATGAATTAAGTCAAATAACGAAAGACTTTTAGCAAATAAAAAAAGAACAAGTCAATGGTTACAGGAAGAGAGGTGGATGGTGGTGGGAAAACTGAGTAAAGGGGCTTAATTGTATCACGAAAGAAAAACTGAAATATTGGAAAACTTAATGGATATTGATTTACTATGATGCACACCTTAAGCCTACATAATGTTATAACGGAATGGTCCTTCAATAAGAAGAATGAAAAATAAAAATGCAAGAGCCCCTGGGTGTATGTGTCACATTCAAGGTGGGGGAAACACCCAATAAAGTCGTGGTCATGTATTTCAAGGTTGTTGAACAAAAGACCAGAAGCAGAATCAAACCCTGGTTCTCATTCTGCTGCAGGATCTGGGCTCAGGGTGGGGTCTTCTGATTCTTGGTATAAACTTACCACTTTTCAAGATGACTGTCTTAAGGAGATCATAGCATTTTTCAACACTGATTTCTTTATATAAGTTATTTGGCTAAAAATAAATGATGTTGCCTAGTAGTCACACTACAAATAGAGTTCTCCAGGAGGTGTTAGCAGAAGGCACTAGGATGATTAGGAAAAGGAGGCCCTGTAGACACTTCTTCCTAACTGTGTGTTCTTAAGAAGGTTGCCTAACCTCTCTGAGCCTCCATTTTCTTGATAGTGAAGCAGAAATCATTAAAGCTACTCTACAGGGTGACTGTAAGAAGATAACTTGTACATCATAGTCCTCAGTAAAGAGAGACTCTTACAATGCCTTGTGGGGAATTTTTTGGGCTCAGACAGTGTTGAATAGCAGGTCACACGGACAGTTCTCAAAAGCCAGCAAGGTCTCCGGGCCCATTCAATGACACTTTGCTTGTATGTACAACTCGTCTGCAGGGCAAACGTAATGATCGCGCATATAGACGGGGTTGCTGGAAATAAAGACCAGCCAAGAAAGTGGGCGGAATGAGTTGGCTTCTGAAAATGAGGATTTTTTTTGACCCTTGATGACAGTTTGCTGTGCTGTCTACTATCACGTTGGGAGAGGAAAGACAAACCAATCTCCGAGTAGATCCAGACAATCTGCGCCCGCTAACGTGCACATGGACAGGACATCGGGGGTGGGGGCGGCAGAGGACAGAGGGAGGAAACTCGGGGAGAAATGAATGTCCACCAAATGCAAACCCCCTGTCACTCAGAAAGGCTGTCCTGAGGTCAGGGAGTGTGTGCCCCTCTCCTGTGCAGGTGGGTCCATGGGCTCAGGTCTCCTAATGGAATCAGAGCAGAAATGATACACATCACTTCTGGGCCCAGCTGGTAATGCAATGGAAGTTCCTTTTCTAATTCCCTCCAAGAACATCGAGACCAGATGGTGGGTGGCAGGCAGGGGTTTAGCGCTAAGATACAGGGGACTTTGTTCCTGTGCTCCCCACTGACCAGGAGCGCTAGCAGAGGGTCCTTGTGTGAATATGTTTTACTTTTTACTGAACTGAAGTTACGGACATTGAGAGGTTATGTGTTAGAGTTGAGAACATTCCCTGAATGAATGCAAAAAGAATTTAAATACGGTATATGGAAAAGAGGAAGGAATGCAGAGTTGGGCAGGTGGGATTGGAAGAGCAGTTGGTTTCCAGTAAAAAGCTAGTGGCCAGTGGCCAACAGACTGCAGTGAAGGGTCAGAGGCGTGTAGCTGAAATCAACTGGAGGGTCAAAATGCTTGCTTGATGCCCAGAAAGATGAAGGGTGCCCCCAAGTCTCAGAGGTGGTGATCTGGAGCTAAGTGGGACGAGAACACTGTGTGCTGGTTCCCAGTCTGCTGGGCGCAGTGGAACCTCGTACCATACCCGCTCCAGCCAGGAGGTGACAGACTGTATGAACTATAATGAGAGCGAGACATTTACAGCAGACCGTTTTTTAGGGAAGGCTCACAAGACATTAACAGCAATAACAAAATCCAGCAGAGAAGAATGACCAAACCAGGTGGCTTGCTCTGAAGAGAGACAGGATAGAAGATGAGTTCAAGAATGCTCCCGACTCACAGTGGGTGTGCTTCAGGGGCTGACGACTGGGGACCCAGCAGCCGGTCTGGCTTTGTTCTCATGCAGGGGCGAAGGACCAGCCTCCCCTGCATTTTTTAAACCTCTGGTCTTATTTTAGTGTCAGCAGCCTTGCCGTGGGTTGGGGAGGCCCCGTGGCCCTGGGTTGAGCTCATCTTGCCAGGACCAGCAGGAGCTGTGGGCATCCTGCCAGCAAGGCCTCTGTGAATAGCAGGGGCTCAGGGGGAGGCCCAGTGCCCAGCGGGCTTCTCTGTAGAGTCTTCTCCCATTAGAACCAGCTTTCTTTGCAGCCAGCTGAGGATGCAGAGAAATGTAGGGCAGCAAACTCAATTTTAATGCAGTGTGGTGTGAACTTCTGGAAAAGGGTCTTGAGCACAGGAACTTAGTCTGATGATTTAAAATAAATGGGTGGTGCCTGTGGGGGGTGGGGAGTGGGGTGGAAGCAACTTTATTGTTCTCTTGAGGGAAGCTCTAGAAACTGGTTAGTGTGGAAAGAAAGCCACATGCTGTGTATTGAACTTAAGGTTCCAAAGGATGTAGGTGTAGGGGTTCAGGCTTGTTTAATTTTTCCCTTGTGTTTTTTTATGAAAGGTCACTGACACTCTTCTTTTTCCATGGTGAAAGGTGCATTCATAATGTTTCATCTATCTTATATAGACTATATATTACATTTATATTATACAGATATATGTTCTGTCCTTCCATTCATCCATCCTTCCACCCACACACCCACCACCTACTTATTTGTCCATTGATCCATTCATCCATCCATCTATCCATCTATCAATCTGCCCATCTTTCTACCCAACCACTCACCCACCCACCTATCAATCCTTCCACCTACCCACCTATCCATCCATGCATCCATCCCTCCATCCAGCCATCTACCCATCCTTCGACCCACCCACTCACCTACCACTTATCTATCCATCCTTCCATCCATCATGCATACAGACATATTAAATACACCAGTACATCTGTACATGTGTCATTTGATCTCTTTCTTGAACCTGTTGTTCTAGAATTGGCATTGCTAATTTCCTATTATCAATGGCACTACTTGCTTTTTATGGGAGTTGCTGTTTGACAAAAGGCTGCTTTATAAACTCAAGCATCTAAATCAGTGTAGCTCGATTCTTAAAAGCAACCCTGAAAATGACCTCTAATGATAGATCTGCTTAAGGGTGGTGTTAAAATCATGCTCTCTTGTGGGCACTACTTTCAAATGGGTGTCACTGCAGGACAGGTGTAGAGCTCTGTATGGAGGGTGGAGAGCACTAAAGATGCTGATAAGAGGGAGAAGAGGTTCTTCTCAGCTACCAGAGTGAGGAATAAAGGATCTAAGAGATGACATTATTAATTTTAGAGCTGTTCAGTGTATGTATGGATTTTCCCATATGTTTGGGAAGTGTCCACCCTATGATTTGATTCTACTGTACAAAATGCAGTGGTTGGATTTTGCTTTCCAATCACACTGGTGAATACCTGGCTTAGTCAATCAAACACATCTGCTCCAGGCTTTAACTTGAAATCCAAGGAGACTGGGAAGCAGAGGGTAGGAACAGGGCAAAGCAGCCACACCAGGTCCCGGAGCTGCAGCAGGAATTGCAGAGGTGGCAGCTGTGTCCAGGTGGGGGTTGGTAGCACAGCAGAGGCTTCTCCACATACAGGAACAGCATCCTCACTGGCTGAGTGCTCTGCTGTGATTTTTCTTATGCTTCTGGCTTTGTTCGGGTCCATTTTCTGAGCCTGCCTCTCCAACCTTTCCCAATTACTCTGCAAATCACCAGGTATCCTTTCAATACACTTCTTTTAAATCAGCTAGGGTTCAGGACTTTTTTGCTTTCAACTATGAAGCATACCTGAAACAACTTATACTATGCCTAGTGCTCTACTATATGCCTATGATGCTTGCCCCTATCCTGTGCTTTGCATGTGTTTTCATTCCCATAATCTATACAAACCCCTTCAAGGTAAACTGCCCAATTGTAGAGAGAAAAATCTCGATATTTAATGTAAACTGCATAAGGACATACACAAAGAAGAGGTAGAAGTGGGATTCTAAGCTGACTTGCTTCAGGATGGAGCCCATCTTTGATTTTCAGTACACACCATATTATCCAGTGCAGTTTTGGGCACAGAGAGGGCACTGATGGATGGTGGATGAATGGATAGGTACATGGGTGAGTGAATGGATGGATGGTGGATGGACAGATGGAGGATGGATGGATGGATGATGTGCAAAGTGGATAATGGATGGATGGATGGATGGTGAATTAATGTATGGATGGTAAATGAGTTGATGGGTAGATGGTGAAGGGTTGGGTGGTGGGTGGATGAATGAATGGATGGATAGTGTGAATGCACAAAAGGGTAAATGAAAGGGTAGATGCATGGATGGTGATGCGAGTGGGTGGCTGGGCAAGTGTGCAAATAAGCAAATGGATGGATGGATAAATGCATGGGTGGATGAGTGGGTAGTCAAAAATACATTTGCAAAGACACTTAGTGTTTTAAAGACACTTATCAGGAATATAAGGAGAAGACCTATATGATTACCCCTGAAGACTCCAGACTTAACTGGGATTATTTGTCCAAGATTAGTGTAAAAGCCTTTTGCTTTTCCTACTAAAATGTAAAACCAGGCAGCCTACTGCTGGGAAGGCAGACAATACGTCAATCTGGCCAACAGAACTGCATTTCTCTGACATTCTACTTGAGTTTCACTTGGAAAGTAGAGTTGTCTGATGAATAATCACTAGGTAATGAATTTTTCAACTAAATGAAGAAAGGCACAGACAATCAGACAGACAGACGGCACGGCTGTGAGATGAGAGCAGCCAGGCACACACAGGTCAGTCAGAGCGTCAGGGCACGTGGTATCATGTGTCTCACCTGACATTCTCATAGCGATGGATGTAGATTCGATGGAACTGATGCTGCAGGTGCTCATCCTCCACATTGGTCATATCGTTGATCATTTCCAGGACGACAAACCGGGGGAGCACAGACAGTACGAGCCGCTCCTGGAGCAAAGCAATGAATGAGTCTTATTAGTCTAAGAAGATGGGTGGCGGACAGCAGTGTAGAAATCAGGGGCTCTTGGCGGAACTTCTTGAGGAATTGCTAATTCCGTACTGCTCTATGAAGACGACAAAGATCTGCTGAGTACTTGTCATTTGTCAAGCACTGTGCTGGGTACTGGGTACATCGAGGTGAGTCAAGTGGAAGGGAGTCCTACCTTTGGGAGGTTTACAAAAGCCAATACAACATTAAATATTACAGACCCAGTGTATCTACACACAGGGCAGCTCATGATCAGAGAGTATGATGTGCATAGCATGATTCAAATGAGTGGTTAGAAATCACCTCTCTGAGGAGCTGATATCTAAACTGATACTTGGAAGTTCGGAATGTTGTCTGTGTAGTGTAAGGAGATGCAAGGAGACGAGAGCTCAGGGAAGAGGAAAGAGCACGTGTCCAGAGAGAGAGAGAGAGAGAGAGAGAGAGAGCAATGGTTGCCGACAAGCTATGTGTCTGGAGATGCAGACTTGCACGGGATGTTAGCATTTAATTCCAACCTCATCTGGAAGCACTCAGCTAAAGCTTTTGGTGCATTTAGGTCTGTGAACACTTCATCTTATGAATCAGAAGAGTGATGTAAACTGATTTACATTTGATTTTTTTATTTTAAAATTTGCTGGAAGAACATTACCTTATAACATATATGCTTAAATTGTGCATTATTGTAAATCAATATTTGTATAATACATTTCAAACACCACTAAATATTGAATTTTACCCTTTGCCAGATAATTGATGCCTTTGACCCCAGTTTGGCCCCCTTTCCCTTCAGCTTTTGGTAACCACTTATTTGGGGATATTGAAGTCCCCTTTTGTTTGATTTGGTTCATTTATTTGGTTTCTATCTCAAATGAATGAAATTATATGCTGTTTGCCTTTCTCCTTCTGATTTATTTCACTAATCATAACTCCATCGACATCCGTCCATGTTGCAAATGGTAGAATGCATCCTTTTTTTGTCACTGGCCAGTATTCCACTGTAGACAGATCACAAGTTTTTACTTACTCATTTGTTGTACTTCATTTAATTTGGGTGTATTAAGATTTTCTCCAGTGTTTTTTTTTTAATCCATCATTTGGGGTAAATTTCTCTGCTTCAGTATTTTGGTACTCTGTTTAAGTCAATGGGTTAGGATAAATGGCTTTTGTTCTCTGCCTTGATGTAATAACCTTGTGTTGGGACTTCAGGATGCAGAAAGTACAGGCCTAGAGCGAAGGCCTGGGAAGCTGAACTTCCTGCTGTTGTGAAGGCTGGAGCATCTGTACCCGTCACAGTAGTTGGACACTGAGAGTCAGTACTGGGAGACAGCCCAGGAGCCAGCCTGCAGGGTGGGATCTGGGGCAGCCAGGTGCAAAGAGGTTGCTTCTGGACAGTACCTGGGACTCAACTGTCCTTAGGGAAAGATGGCTGCTTGGGTTGGGGTAAAATCTGCACCCACCCTTCCCTGGGGACTAACTTCATAGTCAGAGCCTTCCCGGCAGTCTTAGGATTTAACTTACCTGCAAACTAACTGCAATCTCATAGGTTTGCAAGCAAATTCCCACCCACAAGTAAGAAGGGCCACATGCTGCTGACCAGGCCACAGACTCTGAAGGGTCAGGTGCCTTCCAGAGACCCAAAGCTCTCCTCCGCACCCCCACCCGAAACCCTCAGGAAAGTCTCTCCAGCCTCTATTTGGCTGAAGCTTCAGGAAGGAGTGTGTCTAGAACCTACTCTCCACAAGCCCCAGGCCAGGGGACTGGAGCACTGGCCGCTGGGGTGGGGGGCTCTGGCTGGCTGCAAGCAGGCAGAGTGCAAGCACTTTTCCTCACTAGCTTCAGGTGGGGAAGGGGCATCTGCTTCTCTGACTCTTGAGCCTTTTTGGATCCATCTTGAGAGAGCAGCCATAGTGCTTTACTATCAGAAAGCTCAGCACTCAGCTGCCTGTGCCAGAGTGGATCAGCTCCGTTTGCCTGCTGCTACCTTAGGCAAGTGCTACCCAGGTAGCTGAGAACTGTACCCCTGAGAACAAACTGTCCAATATGGAAAGCAGGGCTGATGGTGGAGGGTTGGGGAGTTTCACCCTCCGGCCCCATTCTGACATGGCGTCCCTCAGTGTCCATGCCTCACAGACACAAGAGGGCTGCAGGAGGATGTTTAGCGGAGTCTGTACCATACATGAGGCACACTTGTTGCAAATGCCCTGCATCGTGTCCATTTTGCACTTATCAGTGATGTCTGTCAACTTCCCAGGTGCTCATGGCCCTGCTCATGCAATCTGGATGGGAGCAGGTGCTCATCACGGCTTTGGGCACACTGAAGAGTATGTTCAGCAACTATTTCCTCCATGAATGAGTGACCACACGGAAGGCAGAGACTGTTCCACACGACTGCACGCCCTACAGTCCTCGGTGCAGGATGTTCAATCATTATTTGTTAAACAGACTCTAAGTGGCAATCACTCTCAACCCTCAAGGAAGGTATCAATGACTTTATGGGAGACTTTGAAAATGAAAATCGAATAGCAATGTTCTCCAGCACCCAAGCTTGCCAGCCTGCAGCCAGCCTGCTCCTGGCAACCGCCCCAGCTCCTCCCGTTGTAAGGCATTTTCTGCAAGACATGGGGGTTTGCCTGGAGTCTGCTTATAAAAGCCTTTCCAACACTTTTGTTTCCCTCAGATTTGCTCACTGCTTGGGAAACAGCCTTCAAATCCCCTGAAAACACCATCTGAAAGAAGATGGGGAAGTTTGTCCTTTCTACAATGCCTCACTCCTGCTGGGGCACATTCTGTGGCGGACTGGAATGGAGATGAGAAGCACCTCTCCTGTGGCCGGGTGGTCTTTGTGCTCACACTCTGCACATCTCTTTCTCCCGGGGTTTTCTCATTTACATGAGAAGGGGCTCCGGTTGATTCCAAGTGCCTCATGGCTGGGGTCTGCATCTCTGTCTCTTGTCACATCACAGACTCTATTCATCAGAATGACTTCTACAGCATGTGGACTAGAAGCCAGGTGAAAACAGTGAGGGATTCAGGATCTTTATTTGATGCAAATGCTCATCTGGGGAGGAGACTGCAGTCTCTGGCACAAAGAACTGCACTCTCAGGCCCTTGCAAACTAGAGGCCTCTGAGTAACCGTCCCTCCTGCAGGAAAAGCAAGCTAACTGCCTGTCAGCACCGGTGAGATCAGGATTTTGGAGGGAGAAGACAAAAGATGGACAAGGAAGAAAACCAACAGCAGAGCAGACGTCCCTCCAGGATAAACCTGTAGAAAAACTGGAGCCCCTGCCGCTTACAGGCTGAGGGCTCAAGGACTCTTGGGAGGAGTGTGTTTCAGTGAGTTTTGGAAGTTCACAGAGGTGCAGGGCCCATTCATCATTTTCAGTGTCTGCTTTGTTCCTGGGACCGCTGCTCTGTGGAGAGAACCTCTGAGTTATCATTGCTGACCTGCTGGCAGGTACTTTCCACTGGCTGAGTTCGGGAGGCAGAGATGATATTCTACGACCTAAAATTGTGACACCAAGATTGTGTCTTGGTGTCGGGGTGTGTCTCACGGGGTTCTAGGAATGAACGCGGGGACCAAAGAGGCAAGTGAAAGCGGAGGACAGTTTGTTAGAGAAGTTACAGACTCCCTGCAACCCAAGGAAGGGTTGCCACTTCACCCCGGGTCTAGGGGCTTTTATCTTTACAGCCTTGTGTGGGTTTCCCCAGATTGGAGCAAACCCAAAGCTAGTATGGTAATGAGGCACTCAGGAGTCCCACGGGTCCCTACCGATGCTAATAAGGTATCTGAATTGCACTTTGGATTGGCTGATTTTAAGCCTAGTATGTTAATCAAGTATTCAGGAGTCCCATTGGTCCCTTTTTATGCTAATAAGGTATCTGGAACACTGCACTTCTGATTGGCTGTTTTTCTGAGCAGGGCAGCTACTCCCTTTGTCCTGGTCTCAGCATCTTTACCTCCAGGGGCCGAGCCTCCTTTAGTAACAGGCAGGACTCAGACTTTGTCACATATGCATGGCCCCATTCCATGTCCCTAACCCTAACTGCCTAAGTTCCCTCTAAACTCCTCTCAATTGTTTTTGATTTAGTATTGGTTTCTGGGGCATAACATGAGAGACTAATCCTCGAGCTATAGATAACAGCTGATTTTTAGTGACCACTCACAAGACAGCATGCCAAGTGCTTTGCATCCAGCATCCACCTGAAACCTCCCTTCCATTGCAGGAAGTGGTGTAACTATTTCCCTGCTGTTTATGTATGAGCATACAGAGATTCAGAGTTGAGGTGAAATCAGTCACCCAAAGTCACACACTTGGTAAGGGGACAGTGAATGTTCAAGCTAATGCTTTTTGCTCCAAGACTTGGATTATGATTCATCCATGTATTTGTTTGCCATCATGTCAAGGAGCAGGTGCTGTGTGAAGGGTCCTGCGCTGGGTTGGAGAATCCCCAAACACAGCCATGGCACTTGTCTTTGTAGAGTCGTCGTTCCAGAGATAATAAATGGACCATGGGGGAGAGTCAGGGTGGCAGGGGCTGCTTTAGTTGGTCCCTGAAGGGTCCTCCAGGTGATGTAAGCTGGGATCTGAAGGGCAGAAGGAATCAGTCTCGTGAAAGTTCCAGAAGATACTACCGACATGGGATAGCGGGTTCTGTGGCAGGACTACTGCCTCTATGAAAGTCATCTCTGCAGTAATTCACCCAACACATTCTGAAAGAGATTCTACTGTAACAGGTAGGCTAGACACCATGAAGGCAGGGTTGACAGGCAGATGTGGTCCTCAATTTCAGACGGAGTATGGGCTGTCTTGGAGGTGACGGGTGTAGAAGCGATAGTGGTGGGATCAGAGAGATGGTTGCAGGTGGCGGAAGGAGCTTGACAAGCATGATGGCAATAAGTCAGGGCAGACCCTCGCTAGGAACCTGGGCAGGCAAACCAGTGACTCGGGGCGGGTTAAAATGCTCTATTGGCAGAGATGGGGGCCTAGAGCTGGCAAGGGAATGGATGAGGATCCACGCTTCCATGGAGTTGGTCATCAAGACTCAGAGCAAGACAGAGCCTGTGTGGTCAAACCTGGATCTATAGAGATGAAGTACTGGTTGTTAGTCTATATGCCCAAGTTTTAAACTGTTTATTCAGATAAGTTACACATTCCTTTGATCATACTGGACCTGCCTCTGAGATGCTTTCTCTCATTGGTCTGCTCAAGTAACACCACGTCCGGGAAGCCCACCACGTCCGGGAAGCCCACCACCCCCGCTGTCCCCCGCCCTGGAGTCCTCCTAAGCCAGTAGACCTGTCACCTTCTGCCCTTATTGGAACTGGTACCAACCCCTAATCTAGCATCTCTAGCACACTCACATTTCAGTGTGAGAGGAGCCAGCTGACCGCACTGAGTCAGCACTTTGGACCACCTAGCTCACTGAATCTGCTCTTTCTAGTTCCTCCCTCACTCATACCTGCTGGCCAGGCCACTGCAGGGGTCCAGCCGGCAGGGAGCAATCTGAGTCTCGGAATGTCCACAGCTCCCATTCTCTCTGCCACCCACACTGACCACGGATTGCTGATCTTATTTCCAATCCTGGTTCTGTCTGCTTCATCTATTAGCACACCTATTAATTTATTAATATACTAAATAAAAATAGTCAATAAGTAGGCATGGAGGATGCTGTTTGTATGAATACGGAATCAAATACTTTGGAAAGACTTAATAATATTGAGTAATAAAAACATCACTACCAAATTAGATAGAAGCAGCAGAACTGTTAAAAGCAGTGGGACAAATAATACAATTCCAGAAGTCATTCTGACAATCTTGCCAGCTCTTCCAAATTCTTGATCCATGTTAAGGAATTAGAAATCACCAATGAGGCATCATTAACTATGGTCTCTATAAAAAGTAGATCTGAGCTAAACAAAAGCCTTGACCTTATTTTAAAAGACCAAACATTTTATTTAATCTTTAGGTTACAAGTGAAATGTCTAAGTATAATTTTTTTTGTAATTCTTAACCAACTTATCCAATTAATCAAGTAATTGCCCACCCTGACTGCTTCAGCCGGAGGACTCTCAGAATTCTTGTTGGGATGATGGCCACCCTTCCTGGACTGTGCAGTATGTAAGAGCCTCATCAGAAACCTAGTAAGGAAAGGGTGCCCATGATGTGTGGGTTTCTTTGCATCATAAACTTTAAAGACACAAAATCTAAACACCAGAATCCAGAAGTTGAAACTGTGAGAGAATGAAATCCCAAATGCTGAAGTCTCCAAGGCTACGAACCCCAGGAAAAGGGAAGCCTGTCTAAGAGGACAGAGAGCTGACCAGGTTACTTGTAGAGGTCATTCTTATCCCGGCACTATGCTGAGGGATTTTTCTGCTGATCTATCACTCCTTTGGTGCGGCCAAAACCCACTTCACTTCATCTCGATGACTGAGCCACCACCAGGCTTTGAATTTTGAAAGAATATTAGTTTAAATGTGAAGGTTCTATCTTCAGGGAATATACACATCATCTCAGCACCACGTCTCTAGCCGTCCTCCAGTACTGCCCATTGGGCCCCTTACCCTTTGCCTCCAAGCCCCACTCCCTTCCCCTCTGGTGACTTCAGTTCCAGTGTCAGAGTCCCAGGGACACTCCTTTGCTTTGTTTCTTTATATTCCACAGAGGAATGAGATCATCCGGTATGTGACACTCTCCATCTGATTTATTTCACTTAACATAATTCTCTCTTGTTCCATCCCTGTAATTGCAAATGGCAGGATTTCATCTGCTTCATATCTGAGCAGTACTCCACTGTGCATGTACATCTTCTTTCTCCACTCTCCTGGGAACTCAGGCTGTTTGCATTTCTGGGCTATTATGAATACTGCTGCAACAAACCTGGGGGTCGGATGTCTTTTGAACAAGTGTTTGCATGTTCTTCGTGAATAGATACCTAGAAGTGGAATTGAGGAATGATGAGGTAGCTCTATCTTTAACTTTTTGAGGAACCACCATCCAGATTTCCAAAGTGGCTGTACTAATTTATATTCCCACCAATAGTATACAAAAAATACACCTTTTCTTCATGCCCTCACCCATGCTTACTGTGTCTAGTCTTTTCAATATAGGCCATTCTCACAAGACCATCACCAGACTTTCAATTGGAAGGTTCTTGGTGCTCACAAATCTGCGGAGCATCAGCACACTTGGAATTCAAGGACAGCAACTGCCGGCATTCTCAGATGTCACTCAGAGCACCCCGTTATCCAAAAGGCAAAACTGTCTCCAAAAGAATTTTGGAGTCTTTACTTTATCAGTCTTCTCCTGATGAGGTTTTCAAAAGGAGGTCTTCTGGATTTAGATTTCTGGGATTTCAACCCCTGGGGTTGTATTGTTGGGGAGCCTCTTGGGCACCACACACAGACACAGAACTTAACAGACCTTAAGCAAAGTCAGGCTTTATTACAAGGAGACTGGGGTGTCTCATGGAATCTAAGGACAACACTGAGGCTGGGCCTTCATGACCTATCATGACTCTTTCCCCTAAACTTCTGCTCTGCTTCTCCAGCAGCTTAGAGTCATCTTCTCTCAGTTTTCATCCATGGAGAGTTTTGGGGTCTCATACCTTATATCAGTGGCCTTTTTTGAGGCAATGCTCATTCACCACGACTCAACATATCTGCACAGGTGCTCTGCTCAGGTCCAACGTCAGTCTTGTCTAAGTCTCCTGATCAGGAGTGACAATATAGACTGTGATCATCACAGGGATGACCATTAGGGGCGGGGGTGCTAAGTGCAGAGGGTAGAAAGAAGGCTCAGAAAATGACTGCACCATACAGACGCCAATGCATGTGTGTGGAAGGAAGACATGGATACACGACAAGGACCTGCCCCTCAGCATGAGCCCAGCTCTGTTAGGAGGGACCAGACAGCAGGAAACCAGACGTGAAGAAGAGCGAGCAGAAGACAGCACATCAAATCATATTCCTGACCCTACAACGAGGCTTTGGCTTTGAACCTTAGCCTGGGACTAACTTCTCTGCACCACAGCTCCTATCTGTAAATTGGGATAAGGGTAACAGCCTCTCCAGTAGAGAGTTGGTGGAGATGTGAAAAGACTTCATAATTGTAAAATAATTGGTGTCTAGCATACGGTCGCCACAGCCCATAGGTTTCTTGCATTCACTGGCAAGCAAGCTCTATTTTAAGCATTGTTTTCAAGTTCAAATGGCACATTGGTGCTAACATTTAAAGTTTTCAGAGTAGGGGTTTTACAAGGAAATATGAGGAAAACGTGCAGCCAGACTATGTGAGCAGGCAATGATGCTACGCAGTGAAAAACCTCCAGCCACACTTTCAATAATTAAAAATGAGAGACATTCAAAACTTGATTCCAGGATTTGAATTTTCCTCTTAAAGGACTCTTAGGGAATTTTCACCTAGACCTGTTTCCATTTCTGGAAAACTAAGTGAGAGCACAGTCATGAGGAAGCTATAGCTTAACTGACACCTAAAGACATGTCTGAAGATAGGCTTCGAGCTAATTTAGCAAAGAGGTTCAAAGTCTGGATGAAACCCATATCTATGTGGTATCTGAGAACTCCCAGAGACATTGGTTCTGTTTGGAAATGGAAAGGCTGAAAGGTTTTTAGAGTGAGGCAAGCTTGTGTTGGACCCTGGCTGAGTCAACGGTGATAACTGTTAGGTCCTTGTTAGCCTCAGTTTTTTCATCTGTAAAATGGGAATAACAAGACCTGCTCCCCAGGACAGGGGTTTATGCTAAATGAAAATGCCCCTTTCGTAGAGCCTGGTGTGTGGCCGGTGTTTATTAACTAGCAGCAGTGATCAGGTGTGTTTTGGCCCTGGGGTGTATTATTTCTCGTCTCTGGTCCATGACATGGAGGGTGATTTGAGCACACATCACAAAATTCAAGTTTCAGGGACTTTTAAAATCCTTTGCTCTTTTCAAGGAGTTAAGATGTTTGCAGGTCTCTTCATGTCATACTTCCCAGATATCAAATCGTGAAACTTGGAGCAAGTTCCTGCCTCCTTCTTTCATTGGTGCAATCATTGTTGAAAGCCGACTGCGTGCCAGGCGGCCCCAGTGCCAAGGCCAGGCCTTTGGAGACCAGGGCTCAGATCCTATAGCTGCTGTGTGACCTCAGGCAAGTTACTGCCCCTCTACAAGGGTTTCCAACTCTGTCAGGTGCATGACAGCAGCTTCCTTATTGCTGTGAGAACCCAGAGAGGGATGTTGCTTATGTGTTTAGCAGTCATGCCACCCATGGAAGTGGGGTTGCAAGCACCAAAGGTCCCTTGTCTGTAGGGAATTTAAGATGATTAGGAAGAGACTAAGAGTGGTTCTGATTTTTACAACCACCATGCAGCAGCAGTGATAAAACATTTCCTCTGCCCCACCCCTGACAACGGAAAATCTGGTGGGGAGAGCCAGACTGAGCTCTCCGACAGGGATGGTTTGTAACACACCCCTCTGCCACCATCAGGCCCTGTGAGGCTCAGTGCACCCGTACCCTTTACTTGAGGGCCTTGTCTGATAGATTAACTCTAACTTTATGGAATGAAAGAGAAGACATTATTTCCTTTAGTAATAAAATGATACACCAAAGGTTCTTGTCGACACCTGGACAAGATGCTGAGCTCTCCTGAAAGGAATTTAGTCAAATGCGAGGAATAAAGAATGTGTTTGCTGAGGCCAGATGACAGTAGGTACCAAATCAGTTGCTAAGCAGCCCTTTTTGGAGAAATCTTTCCTTTAAGCACTTTAAGCTGGGGGATTTCAAAATTCTTTTAGAGGGTGCTAAAGGTTTCTTTCACACATGCTTTGCTACTTTTCTCAGACACAGGAAACACTACTAAGCAATGTGCCATTTTCAATAAAAAGACATTGATATATAGGTCAGAAAAAACTATCTGAAAGACTAAATGAGTCTTTTTCTGATGATTTCTGGCAATTGTCTGATATTGGGCAAGATATTTAGTATCTCTGAAACTGAGTTTTCTTAGGCGTAAGAGGCAGGCATTAAACCTTGCCCTGTGTGCTTCACAGAGGCGCTTTATTGAGGATGAGTCAGTCTAGCTATTTACTATGGAATCATAAAACAATAACTTGCCAGACAAAGTCACGGAAGGACATTCCAGCAATGGGCAAAGATGTCTAGGATGGGTAGCAGAGCGTGTGTTGTGGAGGAGTTCACCACAGCTGAAGTTTCTCTGAGGAGGGGGACTGGTGAGAATTAAGATTTGAGAATTCCAGTGGGAACAGTTGGGAGCAGCTCTTGACTACCAGGATGGGGAATCTGGTTTTACTTATAGGGAACTAGGGAGGCCCTCAGTGATTTTTAAAGCATGAAACATTCTTGATCATCCAGGGGCCCAGGAATCTGGAAGTGTTCTGCCTCCTTTCTTTTTTCTGGGTCATTGCACTGCTTCCCAGGAATGCTGGGAGATCTACGGAACAACATGGCAGACTTGGAGCTATCAAATCTCAGGATGCCCCAGTGGGAACAACATGCAGGCTAGGAGAGACTGCCTCCTGCTGCCGGGCTAGGAGGATAATGCAGGCAAGTTCTCCAGAGTAAAGTCACTCAGCCTCTAGACAATTCTGGAGCACACACAACCCCAGGCTGTCTCTTGACTAGCATGGACCCTAGGGCTTTTGCTTGACTGACAGCTGCTCTGTTCTTCAAAATATCTGTGGGGCCTGGCCATGCTGAGGGTGCTAAGGAAAGAAGCCTCGTACAGATGCATCTTTCCCTGACCTGAAAAAGACCAGACTCCAGGCTCTTGGCCTCCACCTTCAGCATGGCTCATCAACAAACACCCAACTCGCTACGAGCCCCACTGGTCTGTTTGAGGGCTGGGGACTGCAGGATGTGAAAACCCAGCTTTCAGAGGTAGAAAAACTCCGCACTGCTCATTCTTTTCTTCTGGATGTGTGGTTTCATAGTCATCTTTCTTAAACTGTAATATCGGGCTGATAACATCCAACTTTGAGTGAATTAAGATAATCTACGTAACACATGAAAATTGTCGGGGCTTCCATAAAAGCCACCTCTCTGACCTCTGTTGTCCCTTCTGGACACAATGAGGACACAGACCTGCCTTCTGCCTGGATTCTGAGACCCCAGTCTTCCCTCCCAGCCACTTACCCATGTCACTCACAAACCCTCCTCTTCTAAAAGGCCTCATTATTACTGGAGAGATACGAGTCCTTCTCATTTCCAATTTTGCTTTATGAGACACCGTTTCTAGGAATGAGTGATGCCCTGTGATTCCCTCTATCCTAGGCCACATTCAAGGCTCCTCTCCGGAAGCATTTGCTGAAAAGTCCAGGTCCCACAGCACTCAAATCCTTGGGTGAGTCTAGGTCCTTTATTTAGCACATTGCATGCGTGAACGTGTCCTTACTGACAGCCACAGACTTTTAGAATAAGAAAGAACAAGTTCTTTTGATTTGGAGGTTTTCAAGACCGAATTTTTTCGGAGTGCACCAATGAAAGCACTAAGGCCTAGGATGGCTTCAGAGTTGCTTTTCTTTTAAGTATCACGTCATTAACAGCATTAGCTACTCCCATGATAGTGCACATGTAGCCTGTTTCAAGTGGACCAGAAGCACACATAGCAATGTGCTGCAGACTGGTGACAGGTGTGAGGAGACCCCAGACTGCCAGAGCCCAGGAGGGTCACCTCTGGGGTGGCCAGCACCATCAAGTACCCTAATGCAAAGATGGATTCCTTCTGTGCATAATGATGTGAACCAACTCAGAAACCACTACTTCTTACACATCATCTCCAACCCTTCCAACAGGGAACAGATGAGGGGGTCAAGGCTCAGAGTAGTTTAGGGACTTTCCAAGGTGAGACAAGTGGATGATGGGCCCAGGGAGTTAATAGGGTTATTCTTTCCCAAAGGCGCTGTTAGCTGAGCATCATCAAGCTTGTGGGAGGCAGGCGAGTGGAGGCCTACCCTTGGATGCCTTTTCTTCTTAGTTTTTGTATCCTAATATTTTCTTACTGATGTATCTTAGGTCCTCTACTAAACTATTATTATATGACCCTTACTGCAGGGGAGTGACATCTTTGTAAGGTTCTAAAGAGTCCTCGATAGTCTCCAGCTCAATAAGGCACATTCTTTAACCTAATCTTCCTCAAGTCTACAGCCTTCCAGAACCAGCTTGGGAGCCTCTCGCCAGACGGCGCAGTTGTGGAGTCCCCATGTGGAGCTCACCATCCCCAGTGGGAACCCACGGGACGGGTTTCACTGTGGAGATGTGTCTTCCTGTTTGTTATTGAGATTGCTGTCACTCCTGGTTGGACAATGATTTATAGACAAGAAGGAACAGAAGTAGGAGACCACGGGATACGGTGATTATCTATTAAGAGATGCCAGCAACTTGGAGAGAAGTGGATGAATTTTACATCTATTTTGGGTTTAGTGTGAAAGGTTGGATGTGAGGGACAAGTTGGAAAAAAAGCATTCTCGATAATTTATGTGACGGGCTTGGCATACAGAAAGGAGTCAATAGCAGTTAACTGTTGAAGTTACCAATATGTTCCTTGAAGGTCAAAGTCTAGTGAAGCTCTAGGCTTTATGAGACAGCACTAAAATGAAATTAAAAAGGTCCAAAGCATCTATTCTGGAATGTTATCCTTAGAATAAAAAATGTTATTTCTTAAGTTATTGATGGAACCAAAATTTTGACTTTGGTATTCTATTAGAGATTAGTTCATATTTATAAACCTGCTTTAAGGTTAGAGGGTAGAAACCCTATGGTCACTTAAAATAAAGATTTGTTTCCCTGGTGGCTGTTTAGGAAGCCACAGAAAGAGGCTTGATGTATTTGCCACCCTGAGAAGAAAAAGATTTTGCTCTGACAGAAGACAGGTTAGATTACTGTCTATTTTCTAGCTGAGTGACTTAGCTCGCACCTCAGTTTCTCATTCTGTAAAAGGGGAAGCAGAGTTCGTTTCCTCCATACATCACACACCAACATTTCAAAATGAACCCAGCAAGGTCAACATTAGAGCATCCACTTTCATTATGCGTCTTTTAAGATAAACCACAACTGTCTGATAAAAATACTTCTGCACTTCCTCTGAGCCTACAGAGGGGAGAAGAATGAGGTGGGACTTTTGTTCATCATCCTCTAGAGCTTCTGGGGAGGAAAATATGGACAATCCAAACTTACTAAATATGGCAGTTTGTGTGCAAATATGTGCATAAAAACTCCCCTTGGGTGGTGCTCTCCTGTATCAGCTCTTGGTTTCATTATGTCATTTGCTTTGGTCACTGCGATAAATGCAAATATGGCACAAGGTATGGTTTAGAATGTGCTTGGGTATGGGACTTGGATTTTCTCCCGCAATGCTTGGAACCTGAGCCCACCTGGAATGTGCTGGCACTGGCATGCATGTGTGGGAGGCCAAGAGCCAAGTGCTAGAGAACTGGATGCCTTTGTCTATCATCTGTCAAAGTGCCAGGTGTGGGAGTGGGGCTGTGCTAGGCCACTGAGCAGCCAGCGGTCTTACCAGTGGGTTGGAGACCTATGAAGGAGCCCAGGAGAGGTCGGTGAAGCCAATCTGACCTGAGCTCCCCAGTCCACCCATTGAATTATGAGCTAAGTGCATGGTCATTGTTTGAAGTCAGCACATTTTCAGGCTGCTTTAAAGTGGAGGGTGATGATCTTCCAGTTTAACAGCTAGGAGAAGACAAAGGTGGGTGATCAGTGTAGATGACTAGGAAGAGAGACTAACACTGAGCACTCACTGTGCATGGCTGTCACAAAGTTTATTTTATTTTATCCTCACCGCCACCTCATGATGCAAAGAAACCTATTTAAATAAATGTTTTTAAAAGAAGAATCATCAAGGAAGGAAGGAAGAGGAAGAAACATCTATATTTAGTTAGCTGCTATTTTGGTGTTGCGCCCCAGGTCTTGAACCTAGGTTCTTGGGCTGGATGTGTTTGCACACCAATGTCTCAGCTGCCCGAGCCACAAGGACACACCCCAAAGAAGTCTTCAGTAAAGTTAAGAAAAATAAATCCAGAGAGACGTTGTATTGTCTAAGGACACAGCAAAAAGTGCATATTATTATCCTGATGTATAGATACGTGAATGGCTGCCTTAGAAGTGAAAAAAATTGCCTAAGAGCTGTAACAAGCCTAAGTGGCAGAATCTGACTTGGAAACTCAGCATATTTGGCACAACGTCAGTGCACTCTTTTGATGTGATGATGCATGTGCCCCAAATATTTCCCAAGCTACCCTCTGTCTAAATAAAGCCAGTACTTTGTCCATCAGTTTTGGGTTCACTGTCCTTTGAGAGACTCTCCACCTCCCCTATCTCCTGTGCTCTGTAGTCAAAAGTGGTGGCCTCTGTCTTGGAGGAGGGACTGATGCTCTGGTTCTGGGATGCTTTCTAGTGAGATCATGGCTCCAGAAGAATAAGAATCACTCACAAATCGGAGGCTCCAGTCAGAGAGACAAGAGAGTGCTGAGACTATGTTGGAACAGGAAGAAAGGGGGTGTGGTGATCATGGCAGATGGACATCCGCACCCCGTCCACTCTGTCTAGGGCAACATTTAATGACTGGAGACTTTGACACTTTCTTGGACCTGAAATCAAATGTAGTAGATCATACATAGCACTGAAAAATGAAACAGATAAAAAACAGAAGATGTCAGAATCCAGGGATAATAAAGGATTGTTTCATGAACAATTGATTTTGTTGACTTTTGTGTACTAGATTATGGAATAAAATGAGCTCCTTACTTAGAGTCACACATGATTATTCATTTTTGAATCAAGAGGTTGGACAGTGACTGCTTTTCCCCCAATACTGTGGCTCTAGGTAAGATCTAGGTTTGGCCAATTCGATGCACTCCTGCATGATTTAGAGTGTGGAGGTTATACGAGGTTATTTTCCAGCAACTTCTGTTTTTGTTGCTGGCAATCACAGTTATATGAGGTTGGTTTTTTAAAGAGCAACCTTGCTATGTCCATTCACACGTGCGTGGCTATTCAGAAGGTGCTGAAGTCTGTACCTGCTTTGCTCAGACCTAGGATCTAGAAGGTGGCATAGCTCTGGAGTTAACAGCAGTGCCTTGCTGGTCCCTGTCCTTCTCTGTGGGTAGAAGGCTGATATGAAAGGTCTGAAAGAGGATCATCAGTGACCTGATGGGAGACTGAACCCACTCCCAAGGCCAATGGACAGGAAGAGACTTCTTGTTGAATAGAAGCAGGGCTGAAGGCAGCGGGACATACTTTGCACATCAACACTCAAAAGCCTTTCTAAAATTCACCACACCCTCAGAAATGATGCATGCTTGGGAGTCCTCCTGACTGAATATCTACGCAGGTCATGCCACATACCGTTTGGCACTCTACTACATCCCAAAGAGCATGAAGTTCTGACTCTTCAGTTTAATTCTCTTCAATGAAGAGAAATCATGCCTGGTGCATCCCAGGCTCTGAGGGTATTCCAGGGTACTCAGTAAGATTCCAGGCCCCAAACAAGCAATCTGTGGGGAACACAGATGCAGGGATACCTCAAAGACTCAATCAATAATCTCTGTCAAGGAAGCAGGAAATGGCACTTTGGAGATGCTAAGAATGGTGGGGGTGACTGTTCGTGCCATAGTAAAGTATCTAATAGTAAATCATGCCACCCAGTAAGTATCTAATGATTCAATGAGATAGGTTAGATTATTCCCATTTAACACATAAGAAAACAGAGCATTTGAAGTTATATTCTTTGCTCAAATTTCTATAGCCAATCAAGTGCAAAATGATGTCTGGCTGACTCCACTGCCAATGAAACAGTAAAGTGACCTCTAAATACAGTAGGAATTATCTCAGAAATGAATCTTCCATGGAAATTCTAACACTGGAAATTCAGGAGTCAAAGATAGACTGGATTTTGGACATTCTCAGCAATATTTCTCTCCATTCTGATAAATCCCTTTATATGAAGGAAACGTCAAAATCCATTATAATAATATGCTATGATGGGTCACCAGGGATAGGAGTAATATTATAAAAGCTACAAAATACTGCTTTAATAAGCTAAGAAGTCTCACGTTGTTTGGATGACTGCAAATTCGGATGTGGGAAAGAACTCTCTATATTGCAAGTTATTTTTGCCTGAAGACTATTTGGATTTGGACAGACATGATAAAACAAATACATTTTCAAATGAGTAACCAGGTCTGAGATAGGAAACCCTTGTGGGTATTTATAGGATGAAGGCTTGGGTCCTGAAAATGTGGTGGCTGAGAGAACATTCCATCTGCTTCGAGGGTCCAGAGACAGTGACCTGACCAAGTTTTGAGAATCTCGCCTGAGACTTCAATAAGTTGGATGAATTCTCTTTAAGAAAAGCATGGCAAATCATAACTACAGGGTATTTTCTAGGAAAAACATTCTAAGCAAGGAGTCCTGAGGTCAACTGTTTCACCGTTAAGTCAACTTCTGAGCAAGCAAACTCTCTCCTTGTTGTAAATGTTGGAAATGCCAACACCCTGTAGCATGGCCTAACCTGTGGCTAAATGGACAGATAAAACAGATTAATCCTATTCCTAGTATTACTAGGCAGCTGTTTCCATAGATACCTGATTACAACCATGCTATCCATTTCAGAAGGTGACTTGTATACTGTCAGAGTGAATTCTTAGTTCCTAAATCAATTGTTATGATTCTGGCAACTCACAAAAAATAATCCTAAAGGCAATGGGAAGTTGTATTAATTTTCTAGGAATGCTGCAATAAATTACCACAACATCAGACCGCTTAGCAGAAATGTATTCTCTCCCAGTTTGGGAGGTTGGAAGCCTGATATCAAGGAGTAAGTAGGTGCACCATGGTAACTTAGCAGTTGGATCCACCGGGGCTGTGCACATAATATCCCAAGGACTGGGGTTTGCCACTAGGAGTCAGGGGCGGTGTGGAATAACCAAGATGAGCAACTGAATAAAAGAAATAAAATGCTTCTTCCTCCTCTCTCTGCCTGCCTGCCTGCCTGCTCATTTTCAGTCCTGCTGGCAGAAAAAAAAAAGAGTAACTTGGTTCTTTCTGACAGCTCTTAGTAAGAAACTGTCCCATGCATCTCCTAGATTCTGGGGCTGTGTGGCTGCCAGCAAACCCTGATGATCTGTGACTTGCAGAAGTACCACTCAGTCTCTGCCTCCATCTTCACATGGTATTTCTCCCCTGTGTGTTTCTTCCCTCTGTCTCTGTATTTCAAGAGTGCTCTCCCCTCTTCTTACAAGGGCAACTTATCAAGTGCCCATAATCCGGAATGAATTCATCTTAACTTGATTACATCTTCAGAGACCCTCTTTCCAAATAGGGTCACACTTTGATATGTAATTTGGAGGGGACACCATTAAACCCAACACAGAAGTTATGGAAGTGATTTGAGCAGATTTAGACTTTAGAAGGATCATTCTGGTGGTGGTACACAGAACAGTATGCAGAGATCTAAAAGGCTGTTATAGTGATCCAGGGGAGGAATGAGAATGGGAGTAGGACTAGAAAAGTGGAGAAAAATTACAAGAGATGGAGAGGAAGAAGAATGAGCTGCTGATGATTATGCCTGAATATCAGGAAGGATGGAGGGGCTAAGCTAGTGTGAGCTTAGAGAACTGTGTGTCAGTGGTGTTTTTCACTAAATTAGGAAATAGTGGAGGGGCCAAAGTATTGGAGAAGGAAAAACCTATACTTGCTGTGTTAATGGAAGCTTAAATAATTATTTCACCCCATGTCTAACTTCTTCTTGCTTTGAGAATGGAGTTCTTACCCTCTGTCTCTACTTTGTAGACCCTCAACGCCAGTCACCAGTCATTTCTATATTTTTCAAAGATGAATTGGAATTTTAAAATTCAATAGTTAATTTACCAGCAATATTGCATTAGGTTAGACCTCCATTTATAACTGATTCAATAGTGTATCCTACTGATGTGGGTTCTCAACATGCAAAATTCTCAGAAGCTAGCTGGCCCTAACTAGTACACTGCCATGTCTATTCCATAAATTGTGTTGTGTATTTACTGCCCCAGTGTTTGCTTCCAAATCTGTTTATGACATTTCTCTCTGCTATCATTATAACTAAATTTAATTCGGCATAGGATAAACAATAAAATATGAATGTGAAAACAAGCAAGTTTTTGTTTCTACAAAATAATAAATTGAATGCTTAAAAATATTCAATATTTCCCTCTTAAACTTGCTTTCAAGTTAGACGTGGGCAAGACATTAGCAAAAGATTAGAAACAAGCAAATATTCTAGACTGAATCTGTCTGAGATTGTTCTAAAATTATCGTTAAATTATTTGTCCTCTTTTGTGTTCCATTCATTTTGAGTCTGGTTTATGCAAAATAGAGGATGTAGAATTCCTATCCACAGACCCATAACAAATCCAGCTGAAATAAACTATTCTGGTCATGGATCATTTAAAGATACTTTTTCCCTCTGCCCCCTTTTACTATCACTTTATAAATGTGCCTTTAAATGTGAAGGCAACAGAACATGATTTCTCTTCTGTATTACATAGTTGGAGTTGGGATGTGTTAGAGTTCCAATTCCAATTCTTTTTGTCAAAATTCCCTGGACAGATTTCTGACATGAAAAGTCTCTATGTGGCTCTTCTGCTGCTCCTCAGATTCTCCAGGCTGGATCAAAGCTACAGAGGATGAGGATGATGATTCATTTCTTTTACATGATGATTGATGGTCTCTGAAAAATTTAATTATAACCAGATGAGTGCAGGGTGATGAGCCCCTTTTGAATTAGGGGGAGTATTTAAAATTATACTGCCCCCAGAGATGCTAAATAGGAGTAAGAGCAACAAATAGAAGGAATAAAAACTGTAGTTTTAGAAACAATTGTGTTCTGAGATAACTCAGGAGATCCAAGTTCGTCCAAGGACGAACTATTATTTGTCATCTATCAAAGTCCTAATAGATCAGTCATTGGTCAATTCATATATTCCTTGATTTCCTCACAGAAACCATGTAATAGAGATATTATCATTGTTGACAGATGAAGGAGCCAAAGTTCAGAGCATTTATATGGTGCAACCAAGTTCACCCCGATATGGAGTTAGAACTATCTATCAACTTCAGGTTTGTTCTTCAAAGTTTTAATTCTTTATGCAATGGCAGAGAATGCAAACAATGTGCCAGAAAGATTGCAAAGAACCTGGCAGCCAGATGGAATATAAATTTGACATTCCACCCACACAGGGTAAGCACAATCCTTTGAGTGAAGTTAGCTGTTACTCAAAGGGTCAAAGGCTGTTAACACTGGGCTCTGCTGACTGCTCAAAAATCTTAACCTACAACGAGAGGCAACTGTGGTGCTCACTGAGATACCAGGCAGTGTGCAGAACTCACGTTAAATAAAAATGTCTAAGTGACAAGAGAAAAGAAAGAACTCATGACTGGAAGCAGTAGAGGAGGCTTCCTAAAGGGGGAACATCTGAGCATCAGTTTGGAGGGTTGGTGAGACTTTCACAGAAATAGCCCTAGCATTTATAGAGTTCTTTACAGTTGAAATAACACTTTTTCAGGCATTATGTTATTTGTTTCTCAGAACACCCCCATAGGTTAGAGCAGGAATTATCATTTCTAATTGAGAGAAGAGAAAACTCACACACAAATGGTTAGACAACCTGCACAGTCACATCAGCACGCAGAAAAGTGCACCAGCAGCTAGGGCAGCACTGTTCAGAGATGATAATGTGAGTCACACATGCAGTGAAAAATTCCTAGCGAAACATAAAGAGGCAAATCCACATCAATATTATATTCTGCTCAACCGAATATACCCCAAATATTATCATTTTGATGTGTAATGAACATGTAAACAATATTGATATGAAAAAGGTTGTTCCAATCTCAGGTGTCTGTCCTCTTTGGAGAGTTACATGCTCAGATGATGAATGCTGAAGCCAACCACTCAGAAGGCTCTGAAGGAAGGACCTGGCTTTGCCATTGAAGAGCCAAATGATTTTCTTGTTTCTGAAACCATTTGCATCATATTCCTCTACCTCACCACCCCACCCTCTGCAGATAAAAGAAGAAAAATAGTTAAACAATTTACCCAGAAACAAAACAAGGAATTAAGAAGATGAAAGAAATTGCACAGATGCAAACATTGAAATTAAAAGCAACAGCAACAAGACAACTGGATAGAAGAACAACGGGAAAGGAAAAGGTTTGACATCTGATATCAGTTGGACCTAACAGACACATACAGAACACTCCACTGAACAATGGCAGAATACACAATCTTCTCACCTATACATGGAAAATTCTACAAAACGAACCACATGCCATGCCATGAAACAGTGAAACTGGTAAAATTGAACTCATGCAAGGCATTTTTTCTGATCACAGTGATGAGACTGTATAACCAATAACAGAAGGAAAACTGGGAAAACCACCACTCGGTGAAAGTTAAGCCAGGCGCACTTAAAACTATCAGTGAGTCAAAGGTGAAATCATGAACAAAATGAGAAAATAGCTCAGACAAATGAAAACAAAAACACCATGTATCAAAATTTGGGCTATACCATTTAATGCTTACTTTAAAAGAGGAAAGATTTTGAATCAATAACCTAACTTTACACATTAAGAAACTAGAAAAAAACAAATGCAAAGCTTGCTGAAGAAAGAGAATTATAAAAATTAGAATAGAGATAAATAAAATATAGATTAAAAAACAATGGAGAAAATTAATAAAGCCAAGACATTCTATCCCAAGAGGCATGTTGGGCAAATTCTTATGAGGGCATCCTCTTGAAGATGCCCATTATTTTGCAGTCTTCGAACTCAATACAACAAGAATCATCCACCACTTACTCTCTGTCACTTGCTGTGATCATTGGGTTGAATCAGGAATACAAGGCTCCTGCCTTCATGGGACTTACATTCTAACCCAGACGTCTAGTGTCTTCTTATCTATGTGCAAAATCTTTCTGTCTTCTAGTGGTGCCTGAATACAAATAGGTGTGTTAGCCAGTTATTGCTGTGTAACAAAGGTCCTCAAAATGTGGTGACCATTTATTTAGTTATATTGGGATCAGCTGGATGGTCTTTATTTTATTTATTAATTCTTTAGTATTTTATTGTAGTAGGTTTACTTTACAAATTTAAGAAAAACTCCTATGTGTAGGTTCCCCATATTGCAGTTTCCCTATTCTTCATATATGCAGTCCACTAAATCACCAAGTGTGCTTCACCATTGTCCAGTGGGTCATCATTTGACCTCTACCCCTGTCCCATTGATTATATGTAACCAAGTAGAATTTAGTCCTAGAATGAAAGGGTGGTCCTATATACAGTAATCAATCACTGTAAATATAACACTACCAGAATGAAAGGACAAGAAGCACATTATCATATCAACTGCTGCAGAAAAAAAAGTCACTTGACAAAATTCAACATCCTTTTGTGATATAAACACTCAAAAAAAAGGAAAAAAGGAATGATCTCAATATAATAAAGGACAAGTATATGAAAGACTGAAAGCTCTTCTGCTAAAATGAAAACAAGACAAGGGTGGCTAATTTCATAACTTCTATTCTTCTATTCAGTAATGTAGCCAGTTCAATTTGGCAAGAAAAAGGAATAAAGGCATTCATAAAGGAAAGGAAGAAGAAAAATTATTTAGGTATAATACATAAATGGCCTTTTATGTAGAAAACCTTATGAACATTCCACAAAAATATTCTTAGGATTAATAAATGAATCTGACAAAGCTATAGGATGCAAAATCAACAGACAAAAAACAGTTGTATTTCTAAAATAGAGACAATTAAAAAATAATAATTTCATATGCAATAGTATAAAAAAGATATAGGAATAAACTTTACAATGGTGAAAGTCTGACACACTGAAAACTATAATAAGTTGCTGAAACAAATTAATGAAAACACAAGTAAATGTTCGTAAGTTGGAAAACTAAATATTGTTCTAATTATATGCAAAGTGATGAAAAGATTGAATAAAATCCTTATTAAAATCTCATGACATTATTTTAAGAAACAGAAAAATATTCTAAAATTCACAAGACCCTGAATATCCAGAATAATCTTGAAAAAGAATAAAATTGGTTATCTCATATCTTCTGATTTCAAAACATATTACAAAGCTATAGTAATTATAACAGTGTAGTACTGAAAAATTCTTAGAAGTAGAGACCAATGAAATAAAAGAGACCCCCAAAATAAACCCTTGAACTTATGGGTAATTCAATGAGAGAACGGACAGTCTTGCCAGCAAATGGTACTGGAAAAATAAGTCATAAAAGAGATATATTGTGTTTTTGATATTGTCTTCAAAATCTGGTGTGTATTTTATCCTCACGACACATATCAATTAAGACTAAGCATATTTTAGTGCACAATACCCACTGTGGATACTGGTTACTCTATTGGACAAAGCAGAGTATTTTCACGCCTTGCTTTCTGTTGTACTAAAATGTGCTGCAAATACAGATGGAGAGAGGTAAGAGTGGTGTATCACATGCAAAAGGAGTAAGAGAAATGTGTCATTCAAAGTCCTGGGACAATGTGGCTAGTACCTCTAAAGGAATAATGGAAAAAATTTTCATAAAGAATTAAGGAATTGAACTAGGGATGGTAAATCATTCCCCAGTGAGGATGAGAAGAGTACACACATTCCTGGAACCTGAAGCCCTATAGCTACAGGTGAGGGTGCCTGATAGGAGTGTGGTCTTTGGTAGAGAAATAAGCCTCTGTCATTCTATAGCTCAGCTGGGAAGAAGTTGGGGAGATAAATAAATCTTCTTATCTCCATTTTGTGACCTCAAATGGCCCAAACCAGCCAGAAGCTAGAGGGTGAGGAAGCTGTTGATGCATTCATAATGGTTCGTCTCCTGGCACACAGAGAAAGCAGGGAGGGTCGAGACTGCATCTGGAGAGCTGGAAAGGAAGAACCAATAGACAGCAAAGTCACAGTCAAAGGTATAGATGCTTGCTGGTCTGGATGGAGTGCTGGAGTACAATGACAGAGGTAGCAAGCAGTGTGCCTGAAGTTCCAGGTTCCAGGCTGGAGTCAGGTAGTGGATGGGCTGTAATATTGGTCGTCTGAGGTTGATTCCTAGTCTATGGGCAGTAGTAATCCATGGGGGTCTTTAAGCCCATTTCCCATTTGCCCCGAGAATACCCTCTGGTGGTGCTTGGAACTGCAGTGTTTACCCTGAGATAACTCGTGATTACAGTCCAAAGTTTGCCACAAAATATTTTGCTTTTATTATTATTTTCAATCACTCTAGTATATAAATAGTTTTTGGAAACAAAAGATGTCATTCCATTTTTAGTATTCTGTTTTTTGTAGTGGTATTTCCATTTACAACATCTAGTAATTCTCCATCACTGAAAATGTCAAATCCTGGAAAATGTAGCATTTCTACCGGTGATGCTAACATTGTCCTCGAACGTTGTTAGCCAAAGATTCATTGGATTAATTCATATTTCCCGAAGCAAAGGATCCGGATGATGGAAATAGCCCTCTGTCAGCCAGGAGATTCGAGGAGAAACTTGCTCTTTTTGTGTACAGCTTTATGTTCTGTTTTGTATTACTTGTGATTTGAAATTAACCAAAAAAACTTAATGAATACTGATTATTATGCACATTTCTGTTAGAGACAACTTCTATTTAGAAATAACTCAAGAACAGTGTTTACATGTTGTTTTCACATTGAAAATCAGTCAGATTTGCTTCAGTCTCAAAGAGCGTGTTTATGTCAAATTAAATGAAAGCTGGTAGCGCGTTGGACTTTTTTTCTAAATGGGAAATGGGTTAAGATGGTTTTATATCATCAAAATTGAACACCAAAGATGATTTTGACTAGCTATGCTGTGGGCTGGAGTTTTGAGATGTGGATTTAAATGGACCAGTTATGAAATAAATATGGGAGGCAGAGAGGAATCGCAAGAGATACTTTATCACTGGGTTTCCCATTCCTTCTTTCTGTACCAGCTACAGAGGCAGAGGCAGAGTAGCTGGGTGACGGTGGGGTCACTGTATCAGTGGGTTTCCTGGGAGAGGAAAGCAGCCCGCATGGTGGGGTCTCCTGCTGGAGGAAAGTGATCACTTTACTGCACAAAATGAATGGGCACTGAATACATGACGCAGGGATCCTACTTTCTGTAAGTCAGAGCAGGGAAAGAACAGATAGAGAGAAAATAATGATTCCTGTTCTAGACCCTCCCACAAGGAGGGTCTACGTTTGTAGAGTCTCCTTTGATAGATCTTTCATTCATCATAAAGAAAACAGGACGAAGCAAAATACACTTACTTCTCAAGAAGAATGTTAGAGTGAAGTGATTAAGTGGTTAGACAAGTTCACACTAGTTAGAAACTATTTGGCACCAGTGAGAAAGCTATTTGGTAGGGAGATTTAAACCATTTCGAAAAGGAAATCTAGGAAATTGGTATGTCTATGTGAGCAACGATAGCAAGAAGAATTGGCACTGAAGATGAGAGCGGATAGAGCGGGTATGAGGATGTGTCATATAGAAAGGATATATGTTTTAGGGGGGAATGGGAAGATGAGGGCAGACTAAGCTGAGTTTTGCAGAGTGAAGAAGGTTTATGGATGAAAGGAATATTGTAATGAGTAGGGGGAAGCATAAGCAAAGGCATGAGTCTGGTAAGATAATAAGCATGTTTAAGAAACAAAATATTCCAGTATGAACTAGAGAATAATTATGAAATATATTACTAACAGGTACAAGGATGAACATGACAGTTGGTACATGGTGGTGGGGGGAGTCTTGAATGTAAGGGATGGAATTAGCAGAAAAATAATTTGATTACAGAAGACTCGACAGGTTATTTTTGAGTATAATGACAAGACCCATCTAGTTGGAGCATAAAACCCCAAATATTCTGAAATTCTGCCACTTTCAGGTCAACTTTGAGTCTTCCATGAACAAATAAATGAATGAATGAATAACAAGTCTCTGCTTTAGTAGTTAGCAGTCAATGTGCAGCTTTCAAAACTATCTGTAGGTGCTAAAGCATACCAATATCGATTAAGTCAACCAACTCAGAAGTCAAGAGGAAACTGCCCTTTCTCAGCCAGTCAATGGTTCAAAATGCTATATTATACTAACATTGTCCAGCAAAGATGTTTAAGTTCAGTGTAATTGCTTTAATACAGATCAAACATCTGCTGCACTTAATAGTACTCTTCCTGCTGCTGTAGCATATGGCATCATCAGAAACTTTATTCCTATGCCCTCAGAGCTTCTGACACAACTAGAAAAGCCACGATTACCATAAGGAGGTATCGGCAGTTCTCAAAGCTGAAAGAAAAAAAACTTATTTTAATATTTAAAATAAACATGAACCATTTGGATCATTTGGGAGAAGCGGGATTATAAAAAGACAATAATTAGAATCTAACTCCCTAAAGAGAGATGTTCTAAGATGTGGCTTCCACATGGAAAATTCTCCCAGCAGGTCTGTAGGAGACGTGCTCAGCCTGAATTGGACAAGAGTTCTCCCAGAACCAAGGGTTTAATGGGGGTCAAGCAGGGCACAAGTGTACTGACTTGTACACAACAGAAGTATTACTGCATGACTGTCACACACAGAGAAGTGAGGTCTGGAGTCAAAGTTTGAACTAAATGTAATTCAGTTAAATAAACATCAATTCAAAGATCTTATATTCCAGCCATGGTGCTGGATAAACACCAGAGGATAAGATGAATTAGATAGTGTAGCTACCTTTAAGTAATTCTTATAGCTATGTAAAAAGAAAAAGGTAGACAAGCAGATGTCATCAAGAATGATAGGTTCTATAACAGAGTTAGTGGGGGTGGAGAAGAATCTGAGAGGGAAAGGGATACATTCAGGAGGGTCATGGGGCCATGTTTAGGGGTGTGGACTTTCTCTTAGAATGTGACCACAGAAGGGATTTCTTGCTAAAACTGGACTAAAAACTTCATCCTGAGTCCCCACTATCCTTGGACAAAGGTGTAATTAGCAGATTTCTCTTTCATTTATAAAATCAAGGTCTCTAGAAAAAAGCAGTTTGTTTGCATTCCCATAGCCCCATTGAACAGTTTTCAATTGAGATTTCAACTGAGACAAGTCAATCCATAATGTGTTCCTAGATGAGTCCTCCTGGGCCAGCTCTGTTGGCTGGCTCTTAAAAATCATGATATATAATCATTCCAATAGAAACTCTTCACTAAGTTTTCAGGGCACTGTATACAGTATTTATAACAAACAAGGAGACTCTTCTCATTATTAGCATCTACAATTGGAAAAATTAAGACTCAGAGCTTACTCAAGCACAGTAAAATAAGAAAGTAACTGAGCAAAGACTGAAAATCCTGGGTAGTCTCATCTGAAAGCCTGTGTCCTCTCTGCCCATCTAACCATGAAGGCAGTTCTCAGGGATTCTGGAGATCTGAAGCAGAGATGTAATGTCAATGGAAAGCAACCTTAGCATTGAATGATAGTTATCTTAGATGTTACCCTGGGGTTGTGGCATTCAATGTACCAGAACTACATTACCATCCTTGTGAACAGAGGCAATCATATACCCACAGCACATTTCACTTAAATCTCAAAGAAGAGACTCTCCACCAAAGGGGAGTCTTTTCTTGAATGTCATCCATGAAAATCGTGAGACTGATTTACAAATCTGTATTGTTTTTTATGCATTCTATCTATTCTTTTTGAGGCAAAGAATATAGTTAAAGTTAATGCCCCATGTATGGATGAGGAACCGAGGGCTGAGAGTTCAGTGACTTTGATGGTCTAACTAGAAGCAAAGACAGCTGTGATGGGGGTCCTAGTGAACTTTTCACTACATTCTAGTTATCACCTGGTCTCATGGCTATACATTATTATGTCCTTCCTTCTTCTACCAACTGAAAATATACCAGAGAGTGGAGGAAGTTTCCTCCACCATGTTAGATTACTACTATATCACCACGACTCAGACACTCAACAAACAGGAAAAAAGAACCATCTTATGGGTGTAAGACAATCATTTTCAGTGTCTCCAATATCTTACAAACATAAAATGAAAAACTTAGAAAACTCATCCAGAATTTCAGTTCTGTTTGTGATAGTCCATCAACAACAGTGGAATAAATTATTATTAATTTTCAATAGTAACATTCATTATTTCTTTAGTTCATGGTGCTACATTCCATTTAGAATACTGAAATTGCATCTCAGTCTATGTTTCACACCACACCCACCACCAGAGTTCCGTGTCCTTCACCAGCACACCCTCTCCTCCCTCTCCCTCCTATAACCAGTCCTGGAATAAATGATGAATACAGCAACATTCTCTGAACTGGCATCAATCCACGGAAAGAGTGATGTGCTCATCTGGCAATTGTTCATTTTTACAGAGGAAAACAACATATAGCTGTGGGAGACACTCCTGTTGGACACAATGGTTTCGTTCTTAGTTATTTTTCTAAACTATTTTATAGAGATAAGCAAGCCACTTAAAATCCAAGTATTATGAAGCTCCATGATTGCTGAAGAAACTAACTTAGAAGTTCCCTGATGCTGAATCCAGTAGAGTCCATGTGGAACCTGGATATTCAGTGGTTTTCTCAGTGCCCCAACAATGACACCTGGCAGTGGGAGGTGAGTTTTGGCAAGGTGTAACCTACCTGTTCACCTCCCCCATTATAATACAGATCTATCTTCATTCACTCCAAAGACCCATGTTTTATTGATGAATTGATCAAATTAAGATCAAGAACATGTTGTTTGTCAAGCTACTTTAAAAATAATTTTTCAAAGCAATACTGCACAAAATTCAATGTAGCAAGCGTGTTTCCATAAACATAACTTTTAAAAAGTCTAGTATGGTAGAACTCTATTTATTGAACATAGAATTCCCAAGAGCATATATACATTTAGGAGATTATATGCTGATTTCATAACCAGTTTCCAACACATGCTTGTTAATCTTCTTAGAAAATTGCTTTTGGAGGCAAAAATTTGCATGGATATTGAAAATATGCGTAATTTTAATAGGAACCCATCTTGATGCTTTGAAAGCAAATTTCAATTTGGGAGAAACAAATCAGTTGAGGCAAAAGCTATTTTTTTTAATCCTTACAACAGCCACACAACAGGATGCCCAGAAATTCCTTTCTTTCCAACTCTTCACACTTGAATCTCTGTCCCTCACCCTGATTAATGCTTCTGTCCCAACTGCATCCCTACCCTGGAATTCCCATCATGCTCCATAAAATTGGTGCTTTCAATCCTCTCCTGAAAGTCAGAATGAGGCATTAGAAATGGTGCTCACAGAAGATTCTTCTACAAACTCACTATAATTTGAATTGCTATGTAGTGAACGTTTTCGTTTGAAATAACAATTTACGGTTTTCTAAAAGGGAGTCAAAGATGAACAGATTTCTGACTCTTAGGAACCATGGCCTTGTTCACAAACATAAATGCCAAAGGTGTCATAAGACTGCGTTGTATCTGGAAGTACTTTATTTCTTGTAGGGAACAAACCATTGAAGGTGGAGAGAATAAGACCTATGCCTTTCAACGTGTGAGTCTAACCTAACTAGTGAAGACTCTGAAACCCCACGGCATGAACTTTCAGAGAGTGCTTGTACTTCAGAATGTATTTGGGGAGGAAAAAGAAATCTGCGCAGTTTGGAAGCCAGTGAGGTGACAAACAGGACAAGCAGCATTTCCGGTTGGTACCTGTCTTTGGTTTTCCGTCTCCAGGCGCAGCCTGGCTTCCACACACCTCCGTGTCTCCAGGAAAGCTTGGCGCTGGGCGCGGTCTGACAGGTAGCTGATGGAAATTCCAGCTGTGTTCATACACATGAATAACACAGCCTGGGCCACGACCTGAAACAGACATGCAAGCATAGCCTGGTCAGGCGGTTCACACGAGAGTTGTTTGGAGGCAAAGAGAGAAAAAAACGAGTCCAGGTAAATCTTAAGGTAGCAATCCAAATGCTTGGTTGCAGACTGGCAGAAAACAGGCCTTTCATTCATGTCATCAATCAGATGTCAATGCCTTGACCTCTTGAGCCCATGGAAAGTTTCTCCTCGGCAACCTGGTATTGCACCTAGAATGAAAACCTGAATTAAATGGGGCCTTCTCTCTTCCTCACTCTGTGTCTTCTCACTCGCTGAAGTTCTGGGCTCTTTAACAGGTGAACAGGTCTGTGCTATTCTTTATCATGAAAACTGTGCACTTGCCACACATCATAATTATGTATTTATTCACTTGCCTGGTTGATGCCTGGCACACTGGATAATTCTTCCATTCTTCCAGAGAACAGTATTCATTTTAGTCAGCAGAGGCCTGCTAACTGCTCAGGACTCAATAAATGCTGTATATTTGCTGAATGAATGAATGATTGATTGGACAAATAGACTTCCGATACACCACTCATCATCGTTTACAAGCTATGATGGAAGAATGTCCTTCTCACAATAACAATGATAATGTGAGATACCGAGTAATATTACTTAACCATAATAGCAACAAATATTTGAGATCTGGAAAAAACAAAGTCAAGAACGTTACAATGGATAAGGGCGAGAGGTATTTCTGGTAAAGAAATGTTATTGTTTACTATGTAAATATGATCCAAATGGCTCCACAGCTTTAATGTTATTACACTTAAATCTCCAGTGGAGTTTTGAAAGATGATTTAAAAATCTGAAATAATACATGAGTCAGCATGCCAGAGGAAAGTTTACCACAGGCATTAGAAAGGGTCTTGCCCAGCTAGAGAGTAATCCATGCATCATGTTATCAGAATGAAAATTTGGTGGCAGTAAAAAAGAGAAACCCTCAGCTGAATAATTAATGGAATAAAACTGAAAATACCATTCAGAAACAGACAACAGAAAATATAACGAGTGTGTATAAGATATCTGTAGTTCAATAATTTAGTGGAAAATAATTGTCAGTAAAAGGATAATGTGTCAAGTATTGGGGAAAAAATGGTTGACAGTCATCTTATAATAGATGTCATAAAAATGCCACTGGGCTGCAGAGTTAAATGTAAAAAAACTAAAATACAAAACAAGGGAAAAAAGTAAAAGGGAATATTGCTCTAATTTTCAAAGCAGAAAAGACTCAAATTGAAGATAACTTTCAAAAACAAAAGTGATAGGACACATTGCTGTGGTGAAGGCATTTTGTTACAGTATTTCTAGAAAGCCAGTTAGCAATACATTGCCAAGTCTTACTCATTTATTTTGACCCAGAGACACAGCTTCTAGTTATCTATTTTAAGGAAGCAATCAGATACAGAAAAATAAATGTCTTTTAAGAGATGTCATTATAGTTGTATTTATTATGACAAAAAAATGTGTGTATTTTGATATTAGGGGAAACAGCTAAGTACGTTGTGGTGTGCATATATAAAGGAATATAAAATTCCATGAAAATATTCAATGATGAATAAGTCTGTGCAACATGAAGCAAAATATAATATTCAAGATCATTAAAACACAAACTTATACATCCAATGTCATCCTCATGCTTAAATTAAAAGAAAATACAGACCCGATTACATATAGAAAAGGAAATATATATTCATCTGTTTGTTTGTATCAGTGTAAGTATGTGTGTGTGTGTGAGTGTGTGTAATGAAGTTGGAGGGATAAGTTATTTAGACAAACTCATTTGTGAAGATCTAACAAGGCAATAGCAAACAAAAAAAGCATGAGTCATCAAGATCTAGAAGTATTTCCAAGCAGATGGGTACATTGTATGGAGGTTCTTTCTTCACAGGAACATTGGTCCCTCAGTCTGAGGAGCTGAGTTACTTTATTTTATTTTTTTAAATACAGGATTAGGGTTTTGTGCAGAAAGATCGACTGCTGTTCATTGCCAGTCGGTCCCACTGGAGCTGGGGGAGAAGACTGGCCTCCCCTCTACCCTCAGAGTGTGTACTTTCTGGTGACACAGGAATGTGTGCCTCATTTCAAGACCCAAGGAGCCCAGGGAGGCAATGTTGGAAATGCTGGAAAGGGATAAATCCAGACACAACCACTCATCTACCGAGATTTCCTCCTCAGTCAGTCATTATCTTGTCAAATAACTTTCCTGCTACATTTTAGCATCAAGTAAGCAACCCCAAATACCTACAAAATCTAAACAACTCTGTTTTTTCAACTCTGTTTCAGGAAGAAAATACTATTCCATCACGGCAGTCGTAGAGCTGTGGTTCCATGAAGGGACATTACAACTGCTGTAACTGTCTTGGATTGGCTGTTTATTGACATCTCTCTGACCAAAAGCTCTGTATAGATCCTCAGAAGGGAGCCTAGTCACCTCTGCCCCAAGCTGACAGGCTGAGTGTGAGAAGCTTAAAAAATATTTGTTGATCAATAAATTTCTACCTTTCTACCTCTGCAAGCTGCTACTGTAAAGTCTTCCTAACCCCTCACTCTGAATTACCCATTCAGCATTTTTTATGACCTCACAGTATGCCAAGCAGATGAAATTCTACTCTTATTCTAGTGGTGGGGCCAGACAGTAACCAAATAAATCAAAGAATATTTAGTATATGGTGGTGGCTGTGTATGTGCATGTGACAAATGCTGTGATGAGAAACAGAGTAGCAGTGGGACTGCTCATTTATAGGACTTCTGAGAAGGCAGCCTGGAGCTACGTTTGACCAAAGATCTGGAAGAGGAAGGGAGGGAGTCATGGGGATGTTTGGGAAGAACATTCCAGGCACAGGGAACAGAAAGGCCAAAGGCTCTGAGCAGGAGAGGCATGAAGTGGCTCATGCCTGCAAGAAGTCCGTGGAGAGAAGCCTGGGAGGGTGGAGGGCAATTTAGAATATGAGTTCTGAAAAGTCAGAGGGGTCAGGCTGAGGAGGGTCTTCCACCATAATTACAACTTTGGCCTTTCTCCCCATGAGATGGGGAAGCACTAACATGCTTGGAGCACTGAGGAGATACCACTCACCTTCCTTGTTTTAAGGGTCCACTAGCTGCTTTGAAGAGAATAGACTATTGGGAGCAAGAATGGAGTTGAGGAGACCAAGAAAGGACTCTGAGGAAATTTCCACTGACGAGAGATGACGGCTTGGACTAGGGTGGGTTGGCAATTGTGTAGGTGGTAAGCTGGGGACAGAGCCTGTCTTAAAGGAAGAGACAATAGGACTTGCTGATGGATTTTGTGTGGATAATGAGCAAGAGAAGAGACAGGGTGAGCCCCAGAAAATTAATCATTCTGCAATTAAGAAATACTTAGAAGCTAAAAATGCAGATTCCCAGCCTTCCTCAGATATATTGACTAAAACCATCTGGGGATCTGGTCTGGGAATGAATATTTTTAAGTCTAAAAAGTAATAAGCTCCCAAAGTAAGTACCTTCATTGCATCCATAGGCTGGCATACGGGAATCTCTAGGTTATGAAAATGGCCTGAAGATCACACGGAACACTACATGTTGATCTCCTTTCTGTAGTTCATCTGCCTTACTTGATTCTGAACTCCCAGAGGTCCACCACCATGTCCATACTAACTTCATTTCTCAGCACAAGGCCTGCCATCTTAGTAGTCAGCAAACACTTGTCTAATCTAACTAATGATGCAAGCACAGGAGTGAATTAAATCACTCATCTCCTTGGTTCACATGTGCAGTCATGGGGTGAAGAAAGTTGTCTCTGTAGTATGGGAATTCCTCCACAAAAATATCTGGAACAGGTGGAGTCCCTCCACCCCTCTTAAACCTTCTCCAACTCCAGGATTTGTGAGGACTCTTGTGGATCAGAGCTCCTGGCCCAGGACGCAATGGTCACAGTGAAAGAAATTTCTTTTTGATGCCAGGGAGCTCGTCGAGTCGGCTCCCCATTTTAATACAGGATTAGGGGTTTGTGCAGAAAGACCGACTGCTGTTCATTGCGTCGGTCCCACTGGAGCTGGGGGAGAAGACTGGCCTCCCCTCTACATTCAGAGTGTGTACTTCCTGGTGACATAGGAATGTGTGCCTCATTTTGCTGCCCTTTGTAAAGGGGACATCACCACAGTGTGCAGTCCAAGCTGCTGAAGGGTAGAGGGGCCTGCTTTATTAAGAACAGGGGAAGACTCTCCTTTCATTTATTTCTGATTTTCCAGAAAGTTCTACTCAAGCACTGCTGTGGTATGGAAAGACCAATTCTCAGAAAGTGACTATAGGTCTGCCCTTCAAATTTATAAAGGAAATAATGATTGATTTTTGTATTTGGATATTTTCCAATATTTTAATGGAAACTAGGAATGTGAGAGGTAATATGCCATTTAACTTAATTTAGATGAAATATCAAAACCATTTTTTTAAAGAATTGCCCTCATTTTTGTCTTTAAGACCAATGTTTTATTATTCATTTTGGTGGATGCACAGAGTGAATTTGGGAGACTAAACTATAGCAAGTGTAACTTGCTCTTATTGAGTCCCTAGTATAGGGTAACATGCTAAGTGATTTTCATGTATGTTCTTATATAATCTCAGTAGGGGAGGACTATCACTATGTCCATGCATGGAAGCCAAAGTTTAAAGCAAGCTTGTCTAAGACTAAACAACCCCTCACCATGGTAGGGCAGGAATCTGAACCTGGAAATCTGACTTGGAAAGATCCAACCAAAAACTGACCTGGACCCAAAAGAAATCTTTGGTAGTCAGAGGAAATGGAGCCCGTTAGGAGACAAGGGTAGGATTCAGCCCATAAAGAGTACACAATGAATGAGGTAGGTTGAATTTTTGCCTGCACATAATTGGTGTATGAAAGACATAAAGGCTTTCTAACTGTAGTGAACGAACATGGTTGGAGAAGATCTGGTGTCATTTTCTAATATACAGCTGGTAATTATTGAGAAATTATTATGTGTTATAGGTGCCTTGAATGTTTTAATTCATGTAATGCATTCACAGTCATATTATATTAATACATAATCATACACATTAAAGGGAAAATAATGTAGGAGTTGTGATACCTTCCACAACCCCCAGGGGGTATTCAAGTTCTGTGAGGATCTTGACAAAGTCCGTGGGGCAGTCACCCACCAAGGCTGTAGCCTCTGCCTGGTGCTGGTGACCTGGGTTTGCACCCTCAGCTCCAACAAATTACTTGGCGTGTGACCTTAGGCAAGACACGCCTTTTATTTCTTTAAACCTCAGTTTTCTTATCTGGAAATTGGCAATAAATCTGTGCTTCATAGAAGGGCTATAATGTGTATCAGTGAATTAAAAATATATATTTGAATTATTACATATGAATGGCTTAGCAGACAACAGATGCCCAAGAACTGTTGGATGTATCTTTAAATATGAGGTCATCTTTTTTTTTCTAAAGTCTAACTATAGTAGAATACATATTTTTCAATTTTTCAATAAGATATCCTACACTACAAACTCAGTAAGAGCAAGCTTGCTACGGTTTAGTCTCCCAATTTCACTTTGTGCAGCCACAAAATGAATGATAAAACGCTGGTCCTAAAGGCAAAAAAGAGGACAAGCCTTTAAGAAAATTGGTTTTGATACTTCATCTAAATTAAGCTAAATAGTATTTGGGTGCATTATGGATTTTCTTCCTCCAGGTTAAGAATTATGTCAGAAGACCAAGAAGTGTTAGAGTCTTCTGCATTTATGCTACTTCACAGATAAGGTGTATGCCCATTATTTACTATGTAGTAGTTGGGGATCCTGGGCAACCCTGGAATCAGATAGAGTGAGCCTTAAATCCCATCTCTACTGTTTACCTACAGGGTGACTGAGGAAAATCATGACCTTAATTCAGGTGTGAATATTAAAGTGTTGTGTTACATAGAGCTTAGCAGTGCAGACCCCTGGATAAGGATCTGGGCTTCGAATAATGCCAATTATTGGTATATGAATTTGACCTAGTTCGCTAATTTTTCAGAACTTCAAATTTCCTCACCTGTGAAAGACAAATGCTTTGTGGAGCCCACTGGTCCATGGTGAAGAACACTTGGTGATGTGGTGGAGGGCAGGGTGTGTTGACATCTGTCAGAAGAATGGGGAAGCTGCACATATGGGGAACCTATGCATAAGAGTTTATTTTCTTGGGTAGAATAAAGGTTACTGCAACAAGAAGTTAATTTTAAAGAAGAAAATGTTGGATCACTGAAGAGAGTGCTAGCAAAAGGCCGGTGCCACAATCATGTCTCACTGTGTATAGATTGTGGATATATGTGTTTATGGTCATGATCATCACTTATTTTGTACCTTATGTCATATTAGCAAGAAAGTCAGCAAAATGGTCAAGCTTGTATTTTAGAAACCCCACTTGTGACGTAGCATGAGGACTATTTCCCACCCAGGCTGAACTCAGTCTTTAAGGGGTCAGTGAAGAATACACCACAGAGGGATGAGGGGAAGCTGCTGGAGTAGAGGCTAATGGGGAGGACAGCACGGACCCACCACACCCTCTGCCCATTCGTGGGCTCCCCCAGCTGCCTATCCTGAGACTGTGTGTCCTGCCTGCTGTTGATAAACAGGACTGACTGAATTGGGAAAAGGCATTACCTACAGCAAGTCATGGAGCTTCAAGGGTAACAGCAGTAAAGTAGTCCACTCAAGTGAGAATTTCAGAAAATGGTGAAAAATGAGGCAGAAGGAGTGAGTCTGGCTTACACTGAGAAGTAAAACCTCATGTTGAAAACCCTATAGAGAAAGGTCTGAGTTCAATGATTGATATCCTGAGAAATTACAAAGTAATGAGGAGAAAAGGCCATCTTTTCAGATCGCAAAAAAGATAATTTTCAAAAACAGAATTAAACAAATAAGGGAGCTGGGATGTATAATTTTTAAAAATGGATTCTGCAAATTCTGACATTAGAGGTAGAAATGTGAAAGGCTAAAAATAGGAAAGACTGGAGATGAGGAAAAACAAAAATGCGATCAAGCCTTTCAACATAGACAGGATAAAAATAACGAGTTTAAATTTTGTTAATATGAGAATTATAACAGACAAGGCCCAAATTTTAAAGATAAACTATGCTAATGCAAAGTATCTGAGATATTAACCTATTTATAATGTTGATTTCACTGTATTCACAGTTATGGGCAAAATAAATAGCCACCATTGTTCCCAGAATATTTTCCAGTCTGAGACAACTCTGTGAAGTCGAATTTCCTGCCCACCCTTTTGCAAGCAGGTTTGAGGAGAAGTCCTGTGCACACACCCAAGGGTATGCACCAGACACCATCCTGGTCTTGGCACATGATATTTTATGGCTAAACCAAAACAAGCTTGCCTGGTTGTGCTAGTTCCACTTCACGGGAAAGGAAAACGAGAAGGTAAATAATTAGACAAGGGTGTGGAGCTACAAGTGGTGCGAGAGTGAACAGACATACTGGTTTGCACAGACACAGAACTTGGTTTTAAAACCTGAACAGCCCTAGGAAAACCAGGAGGAACTTCCATCTGTGCTCTCCCTCAGTGGTCCACAAAGTAGGGACCATCTGAATCATTGCATGAGGATAGGGTCTATGTTTGCAGAGCTGAGAAGCTAAGCATGGCTTTTACATTTTTAGAAGAATTGTGGAAGAAGGAAGAGGAGGACAGGGTTAGGAGCAAGATGAAGAGGAGGAGGAGGAAGAGGAGGGGGAGGAGGCAGAGGAAAAAAGAGAGGGGAAGGAGGAGGACAGGGAGGAGGAGAAGGGAGAGGATGAAGGGGATTGGGTAGAGAAAAAGGAGGGGGAGGAAGGAGAGGACAATGAAGAGGAGGAGGAGGAGGGCAAGGAGGAAGATTGAATTATTTGAGTGCTGAAGCTAAACTAGTTACTAATTTGAGCCTCTTCTAAAAGGTCTGTCGGAGGTGGAAAAGCACAGGTGCTGTCCCCCTGGACTATATCATGACAGACTAACAACGCTGCAGGCCTTAGGGGTGTGTTCGTTGGATGAAGAACTGGAGGAGCTTGCTGGGCAGACCCAGCTGTTCTTTCTCATCTGGAGGCACCAGGGGAAGAAGGACACGGCAGATTCTCGGTTGTTTCCTCCCGAGTGGCTGAAAGGGTCTGTGATTTAGGACTCCAGAGCTGGGAGTCCACATTTAATCCCAACACTGAACCTCTGAGAGCCTCGAGAGTCTATTTTGGTTTCTAATAGAAGTGCTTATTGATTGCCAATCATACAGATGCCAGCACGGTCCCTGGAGCCATGGATGCATGTCAAGTAGCTTATATCCTAGTGAAATCACTGCTTTTTCACATGCAGAAGGAAAAGAGGATCCATATGGCCTAAGGTCATTGTGAGAATAAAAGAAAAGAACATGTACAAGGGTAATTAAAGTGGCTGGAACTTAGCAGTGAAGTGATGCTTCTTCATGGGCAGCTAAAAAGGTCACAGGAGGCTGTTGCCTCCTTTATAAAGTACTTAGTGTTTGCCTGATACCCAGCGACCACCCCAAAGGACAGCAGCATGAATACTGCTGTCTTCACAAAGGCTGCCTCCAGAATAAGGTACTTGGTGGAGACTACGAAGAAACTTTGAGCCTCTCTCCCCTCTCTCCCTCCGCTTACTCTCATTTCTCCTTATGTGTCCCATGGCTTCTAGGCACAAAGATAACTTGAAGTTATCTGCTGCATCAACTACGTTGGATATTCTCCATTTGCCCCTAAAGAACTGTGTGCCCTACTCTGTGCCCTGAAAGGTTAGTGTTTCCAGACTGCATCGGTTCTCCTAGTCCTCAGCTTCCTTTTAGGCTCTGCCATGGCGATTTCAAGCAGGGACTAGCAAGTGGGACTATAGGGAGAGACTGGGCTCATCTTTCCCCCTGCTGACTGTATTTCTTTATAGTAAACCTGGATCTCACCAGGTTCCAGTAATGCCATCCCTCCCTGTGCCCCTTCAGGCCCTCCAGGGGTGAAGGCAGCTTTCTCTGTGCACCATCAAGCCTTGTGGCCCCAAACCTTTGCTGAGTTCACTTCACTTACCCCTTTGAGTGTTGATGTTTCATGCTGGGACCTGTATATACATCTCCAGAGCCTTTGTCTCTTTGGATCCCTTTTCCTAAAATGTGCCCCTGGCCCCAGTCCCAACACAGACACACACATATACACACACAAATACACACACACCCATACACACATACACACACACATATAGATATACACGCATGCAAACACAAACACATCTACAACCTACACATACGCACATGCGCGCATACATACATACATATGCATACACACATACAGATACCTACACACATAGACACACCTCACAGCTACATACCTACACATAAACACAATGCATACATGCACATACATATATACGCACACACAAATAGACACACACACCTATGCATCTCACACATACACATACACAATGCACATAACACACATGCACAATGCGCGTGCGCATATGTATACACATATGCACACACATGAACCTGTACACACAGACACAGGCAAACATGCATATACACATACACATACACACACACACCCCTCACCTTTCTTATCTCCCTGGTGTTATTCACGATGCAGGGGGAGTGTTTCAGTACTGCTCCCTGAAAGTCCCTGCATCTCAGTCACTCACCCCGGCTCCCTGCCAGCCATCAGTCTGTATCTGGCCTTGTCACTTCTGTCAGGCCGGGGTCTGTCCCAGGTATCCCTGAAGGACAGTGCTACTGTGCGTTACTGCACCGTGTACCAGATGCATAGCAGTCAGTCAGTCGATGTCTACTGACAGGACACCCCCTGGATGTGTGTAGGAGCAGCGGGGAGACTCGGCAGGAGGGTCACTGAGCAGGCCGGGTGACTTGTGGCTGTAAGAAATGGGACCCCCGAGGGCAAACCAAGAGATGAACTTGCTGGACGGGGGCTGCTTCAAGTGTATTTACTGTAGAAAGGTGAGATCTCCCTACCACTTGATTATATTAATGTAAGATCTGCTACCTAAAGCCTCCAGGTAAATATGGCAGATTCTAGACCTTCGTGTGGAACAGGAAGTCTGAGTCACACCTGTCCTTACAGCACTGTAGTTCCTGGTGGCTTAGCAAACAAGTCATTGGAAAGGGTGGCCAATCCTGCCAAAATAGGGAAGGATCTTTAGAAGACACAAATAACAGCCATCATTGGGCCTCTGGCCAATCCTATTCAGAGCTCTGGGAGAAACGTCAGAACTGATGTTTCACAACTGACCTGTGACAATTTCCCCAGAATGGCATGGGTGCATGCCAACGCCAGAAGACAACCTTTCCATCAGGTGATTTCTTCAAGAGAAGGTTTTAGTTTCCCGATGGCACCAATATTTTGAGTCTTCATGACCCCTGTTTACAACAGGTATATAAGATTCATTGGTTATTAGACCAAAGCAGTGCTACATCCAACACAGAGAAGAGTTGTAATTAAGAGAAGCCATATCTGGCAAACTGTAGGAACACAGCAATGAAAGAATGTGCAAACAGTAGAAAACATCTGAAATATTTCCTGCAGCAATATTCTCTTTACTGGATTGCTTGACTAAACTGTTAGCTAAAAACGAATGCATAATACTAAATTAACTTGTCAGGAATAATAATGACTCAGGAAGGAATCAGAGTTCTGTCTACACTGTGTCAGGAGCCCATTCATGATTCTGTCACATAAAACCTACAAGTACTAGATCTCATACCCTCTCAGTATGTTTTCTAAGTGAGAGGACGCAGGTTCTGGCCTCAGAATGGACTTTTGGCAAAGTCTGGAGACATTTTTGGTCATCGTATCTCAAGAGAAGTGCTGTGGGGATTTAGTCGTACAGGACAGCGACATAGTTAGTACCCTACAGTGTGCAGGGTTATTCCCCAGAGAGCAATTTCCTGCTCAGAGAGCAGTGTCAACCTGAGACACCCTCTCTTGGAGTGGTCACCAGCACAAAGCAGATGCTCAGTGAGCAATTGCTAAGTAGTTGGGAGGTATCGGCTTCATTTCAAGGCTTTCTTTGGTTGCAAAGGACAGCAATTTTCTTTCAAATATCCACATTTCTAACCTGCTATGTAGATTGCTTCTTGGTGTCAATATGACTTTCATGTTACCATTGACCTGCACTCTGTGGATGGGAAGATACTCGGCATAGGTGGTGTTCCCGCTCTTGTGGAGCTCAGGTCAGGGGGAGAGGAATAATTAGCTGCAATTCCCATGCAGTGATGGATGTCAGGACTGAGAAAAACCAATGGCAATCAATGCTTGCCATGCAAACAGCACAATTAACTAATTAATAGTATGGAACACCTATTGTGTCCCAGACACTGCTTTGAAAGTTATGCCTCTATTGACTCATCCAATTAGCATAGCAACCCAATGACATGGATGTAATTATCATTATCATCATTATTATTGAGATGATCATATAATTTGTTATTCAAACAGTTCCAGCAATGAAAGGGATCACTCGATGCTTCTTCTAGGACCAGAGTCGTGAACATCAACTGCCCAGGTAGAACCAAGATGTATGGTTATCTTAGGTGCCACTTTATAAGTGGGGAAACTGAGGTAATGACAGGTTAAACACTCTGCAAATGGAAAGACCTGGTATGGAGTCCAGCTAGTTAGGTTTCAAAGCCTACGTTTAAAGCATGAACAACACCGTGCTGTAAGAGTGTACATAACAGCAGACTCTAGTGGAGGGGCGGGAGTCTGGGAAGGCCACTTGGAGGAGGTGACACTTAAGTCACACCTTGAGTAGGAGTTAGGTAAAGAATAAAGAAAAGGCTTAGGAGCAAAAGTTGTGTGGTAAGTTCTTGTGGCAAGAAAAAGCATGATCATTCAGGGAGGTGAAGAATACCCATCATTTCTGGAAAGGGTGATGGTAAGGTTAGAGTGGTTGGATGTGGGGTGAAGGAAAGAAAGGGTCAGGAAAGAGTAAGGCAATGACTACCTGCTAGGTGCTTCATGCTGCAGGGCAATTTTCTCATTAAATATGATTCTAAGCCTGCAAAGCAGAATTTTAAACATTGATATGAATAAAAAAAATAGAATCTTTGGCCTCTCAATTGGCCCCCAAATCATATATTTGACAGTGGAGTTGGGAACATGTCAAATGCCAAAATTGGTTCCCTCTCACTATATCTAATACTTGACTGCCGATTAGTTAGACCTCCTTATTTTAGGGTTCACAACAGCTAGAGAACATTCCAACTAGAGAAGGGAACTCTGATGAGCATCGATGTTAATGGATTTTACTCTAGGACTTCATGACTCTTCTAGGGGCGTGGCTATCTACGTCAACTCACTGTCATTTTGTAAGGAAAATAGTGGCCAGGTCCAGAGAAGCGTTGTCAAATGTGAACATGGTATTGGAGGAAAGTCCCCTACTTGACCCTGAATTCTACAAGGTGAAAATGATAATACAGTGGAGTTTTCTCATCGGTGCATTGATTTAATATGCAGTTTAATTACAGATAGGAACAAGAAGGAGGGAAGAAGAGAGAGGAGAAGGAGGGTGAGGAAGAGGAGGAGGGGGAGAGAGGGAAAGGAAGGTGAAGAAGAGCACGCTAAGTGGTTTGAGCAATGCTGTCCAGTCATGAGACCTATGACCTGGGGTGAGAAGACAAGATCTATAATCTATTCAGACCTGTGGTTTGCAGTAGTCTACAACCTATCTGGGCTTGCCACTGGGTTAAAAATGACATCATCTTCATATAAAATGGTCATTAAACCCAGGACCACTGCTTTATGCAGAGTGTCACTGTACTAGGGGAAAAACCAGCCATGTTGGATTATTGAGACATAATATCTTTGTTTACTGACTCTTTTATTGGCAATTCAGGGACTATTTTATAGCATGACTTTTTGACTTTGGTACAAGCTCTAAAACCTAACCCCAGTGTAAGTTGTGATTGCAACGTAGGGCAGGTTTCACAAGTAGCAACATGTGTGATTATGATGTGTATTGACAGAAAATAGAGAAGGGAACCAGGGAGAAAGACTTTGGAAAAGCCACAATCTTCGCACCCACACCCGCTGACAGAGCAGTGAGCAATGGAAGGCGCATTATCAATATTTATTGAATGAAAAACAAATCAATGGCCCATGTATTGCCTGTGAGCACTGAAGAATCAGGTACACTGTCTGAAAATGCTCTTCACAGCGACACTGGGACATTCTGCAGCCCTGCACTGGAAATAACACCTATAAATATTCACAGGCAGACAAATCAGATATGTTTTGAAGACCAAAGTGGATGCTGATTCAATTCTCTTCCCTCTTTATCTGGGGCCTGCCAAGCATTGCATCTGAAGTGCTTTATGGCTGGTGCTAGAAGGAGACAAAGGGCCTGATGGGTATCATGAGACTTGAGTGAATTATTTCCCTGCTGGGTGAAGGCTGCTGGCCGGTCACTGGCAGTTCACTGACAAGACGGCCATCTTGGCCACATTCTAGTCCCTCCCAACAGGGTATCGAAGAGCTGGGGATCTGCATTAGCTACTCTAAGAGCTCGGCTTAGTCCAGGATTAGCCTTAAAAATATAAAAATATAAAAATATAAAAACAGTGTGAGCCTGGGGTCATTTTGCTAACACCTTGAGAACAGAGGTGTGTAGGAGGATCTGCTTTGGGAGAATATAATCACCCTCTTCAGTAGAGTCGTGGAAGATAAGAGGTGTCCTTTATGGCACAGGGAATGTGGGGATGGGCATAAGACTACAAGATACAGTGGGTGCATTGAATCACCACTTCCAAAAACTGATATTATAATAATGAGGGAGCGCCCTATAGTCATTACTCTTCAAGGACAAGGTGCCACCCAGGAGATAGTGGAAACTTTAAATCAAAGACCTTTAAATGGTGTTGTGCCCCAGTAGGTAAATAGCTCGGGTCTGAGAAACAAGAGATGAAAGTAGGAATGAGTCTATTTGCTATCACTCCTGCGGGTCCACTAGGAAACCTGCAATTATAGAACAAAGCCCTGGTTTCTGTTGCCATAAGATTTTCAGCCTTTCCAAAGGCTGGCTACTTCTACCAAGTGGCACATAAAGGGTCTCACTGACATGTAAAATGTGATTTGAACCTGAGCATGTGTGCTCATGATGTCAGACAAGAAGCAAACAAGAAGAGTCATCATCTGGGCAGGGGTTATGTTCTGGCTTGAGAGAGGGGTGGTGACCAGAGGTTCAGACCCCTGAGGAGACAGAATTTGGATCATACCTTCTGGTAAACCACCAAGAACAGAAGAGGTGAAAGCTGAGAGTGAGGATAATCTAGAACAGAGAGTAGAGGAGTAAGATGCTGTATATCAGTTGACACTAGTAACCAGATGCAACAGTGGGAGTATAATTTTTCCCATTAACTATTCCTTTTAAGATTCCCCAGAGAAGGGACACTTACCAAATCATAGAAAACGGCTCTCAAAACTTGTGTAAGGAAGTAAACTGAAGACATACAAGGGGTGGACTGCAGTGGATCATGTGATCAGTCACCAAGTCTTCAGCAGAAATGAAGCATAGAACTATACCCAGGATTTCTCTCATTGACAGCCCTCAGCTGCCAGTCATCCTGAAGATCATGTCAGCTGAAGATGACCTTCTCATCCAAGCTCATGCCCCAGACTGACCAGCATAGAGGTACAGATAGCCAGCTCTCTATATCCACAGGTTCTACACCTGTGGAGTCAACCAAACTCAGACCAAAAATACACAATATGTAGTTAGAATTACGACAGTTGTACTGAATATGTACAAACTATTTTCCTTGTCATCGCTCCCTATTCGGTATTATAAGCAATCTAGAGATGGTTTAAAGCATATGGGAGGATGTGTATAGGTTATATGCCAATGCTGCACCATTTTATACAAGGGACTTGATTATCAAGGAAGTTTGGAATCCATGAAGTGTCCTGGAACCAATCCCTTAGAGATAACTAGTGAAAACGGTATAAATGCTAAAACTCCAACTCAGATATCTCAGAAATGCCTTCTCAGCTTCAGAATGACCCATGGGATTGACTGAGGTCTCTGTTGAAATTCCAGCACAACCCAGCTGGTCCCTTTTCCTTGTTTCTGCTTCTGTCTCTTCCATTTCTTGGGTGCTGATCCCAACAGCATTTCCCAATAAACTTCCTACACACCGATCTCCCTCTCAGAGTCTGCTTCTCTAAAGACTAAATCTGTATCAACTACTGAGCATTGATTACTCTTATTTATGTAATCAGCCTTCATTATTTGTTAAATGAATCACTTTTTTGCATTAGCGACTTGATTAATAAATTTATTGTGTACCATTCAGACCACTAGATGATGAGATGACTATTTCATAAGCTGTTTCCTCCTTTCCTTATTCATTTTATAAAAATTTATTGAGCACATGTACAACCTAAGTACATTTAGATTCCAGTGGTCAATAACACAACGACGGTCCCTTCCCTGTAGAACAATTGTGGGAATCTCAAGTTAGATCAAGTAGTTCAGGTTAACCTCTCTGAGGGTGAAATATTCAAATAAAACCTGAAGAATGAGGAGGAGTCAAGCAATAAAAGAGCTAGGGACTGTTTATTACAGGCAGAGGAAAAGCAGGAGGCTGACCCTAGATGGATGTGACCAGGAAAGGACAAAGTGGAGACAGCTCCTTGGTTAAGTTCTAATTTAGTTTCAGTCTGATGCTTGTGGGTGGAGTCCCTTCTAGGACACAGTGAAGCCACTATAGAGTTCTACAAAAAATAATTTTTCCATCAACATATCTCTGCCCCAAGACTCATTCCTCTCAGGGATTGCACAAATCAGAATTCCCTTTTCCTCACCAGCCTCCACCACCATCTCCTCCTTCTTCTCCTCACAGAACAGATGGTGGTGTCAAGGAGGTGGTGGCAGCAGTTCCAAAGGAAGTTCTTGGTGTGAGCATGAAGGATGTCTTGTAATGTGACGGTTACTATGGCAATTTCCATTGGGTAATTGAGTTTGAAGAAACATTTTGATTCTTCATTAGTTACTGAGCTAAAAATAGTACCTTACTAAGAGCTCCTTTTCTCTTAAAATGCATCATCTGTTGTTCAGGGTTGATAACTTTGAGGCATTTTCCTAAGTCACCTAAGTCTTGATATTAATTCTTCTAACGAAGGCCACATTATCTTCTACTCAAGAAAATGCTTCATTGCTATACTACAGCAGAATATTATGTTGACCTAGAGAGATGAAAAACATTTTATTAGCAGCAAATGGAGTAGCCCAATTCATGAAGAAACTGATGTGACATAGAATAACTTTATACAGTTTCTCGACTGCACTATTTTACAAGGTGGGGTCAGGATAAAGAAGTCTCCAAGCAATCCTTTTCTCAGATTGTATAAAGGGTGATGGTATAGAGTGAGGTAAAAGTGACTGAGATCAGATTGGTTTCATCTGCAGCAGAGCATAAACACAAGCAAATCTATTGATAAGAACTTAGTTTACCTTCAGGTTTCAAGTTTACTCATTTAACGCTGAATCAAATAAAATGCTCTCCAGATGTAAGTTCATGGTGGTAATACGTACAGTGTGTTTTGGTCTATAAAGTGGAGTTACATACTTTGCGACACTTAGGTTGTAAAAATATAAAGGAAGTTACAGGCACTGCCTTTCACTCACAGTGATTTCTACCTAGCACCATCTTGTTGCCATTTTTCCTCCCACAAATATGCCTATTATAAATTTGAATCCCAATACTGTTACATCTAAGGAAGTCTGTCTTTCCAATTTAAAACAGAGGGGCAATGAGCTCTCCAGGAATGCTGCAGGATGAGAGAGCTAGTGTTGGGAAGGGTTGCCAGGTGTGCTACTTGAAGCTGGTAGTGCAGAGATCTGCTCCTGGGGTGTCAACCCAGCTCTGCTTTTTACTAGATGTGGGAACTGTTTAAGCCTCAGACCCCTCCTTTCTTAGGTGGGTGTAGTGAGAGAGGTGGTCACACAGGGCCCTTGGTGTGTGACGAGCACTCCACATTTGCTAGCTGACACTTTAACAGTTATTTCTTTTCCTCTTTCTTCTAGACGGTATGTCTGTTCATGAGTCATGATAAGTCACACTTAATTATTTTGGACTCCATAGCTTTCATGACAATGTCATTTATTTTATAACATGGGGCACTTTTTTAGAGTGAAAGGAGGCAGCCAGCGTCTGCAGAGTCCTGGGCGCATTGCAATGTATGGGCTCCCTGCCTGTGGCCGACACTCCCGGGCAGGGGCAGGTCTTTAGATGAGATGCCTGGGCAATCATCTCATGAATGCGCCATAGCATGTCAGTGAGTGCAGGCCCAGCTCCAGGTGCTGGGGAGATGACTGTCCCTTACTCAGGGGCACAGAAAAACTCAAAGAAATAAAAACTGTAGCATTTCCTGTGCTTTGGTGAAAAGGGCAATGAAGGAAAACTAAAGCTAATTAAGAGGAGAAAGGAAAGGTGGACAAAGGAGTTCCTGCTTTATCTGGGACCGGGGAAGGTATATATAATTAGGTTCTATTTGCACAAAGGTGAACAAACCACACAGGTATCCAAGACAATAATGTGGAGTCTATATTTTATTATCAATAAATGTTCACAGCCATTGCCTTGCCAAAGGGAAAAGGTAAAAGCAAAGGAACAGCAAAGATGAACAACCAAATACAGTAAGATAAAATGCTTCTCCCTCTTCTCTCTTCCTATCTGCTTGTCTTCATTCCTGCCTTTTCTTTAAAAATAAACTAAAAACAATGAGAGGTAAGACATACACTGCTTTCACATAGACTTTAAAAACTCATTTCGATAATGCCTAGTGTCTTCGCAGTCTTTCTGGCCAGTTTGGCTATAACAGTGGACTCTAAGTGCTGGTTGCTTTATGGAAAAGACTGCGTTCCTTAGAGGAGCAGGTCAGCATGGGATGGTGACACCCATTTATCAGGTAAGGAGCAGAGGACTCAGAGGCGAAAGAACTTGTCAGGTGGACACACAGCTCAGTCAGGGGCTGGACAGACCCGTCCAGCTGCTGATTTTAAAAGGCAGGCTGGCCTCTTTCCTATAGATGCTGTCTCTAGGCCTGACACAGGTCAGACGGCTGTGTCCATCGGAGAACTCTTGAGAGCTAGCACAGGACACAGTGATCGATGGAATTCCACTCCTTCCTTCATCATCAGCAACAATTCCCACAGGCCCTACTCTGTGCCAGCCACTGTGCCAGATTCCAGAGACACATGAATGAAAACAAACACAACTTTCTGTCTGTGTGCCTGCCTTATAGCAGAGCTAACAACATAAAAAGTCAATTATTTGGAGTGGTGGAGGTAAACACTAACGAAGATAGCAGGTGAAGGGACAGGATGGTAGGGTACGATGGGATATGGTGAGGGACAGTGTTCCATTTGCATGAGGACCTTGGGTGAGGTGCTTTCACTGAGAAGATGGTTTTAAAAAATCCTTACGCACTTCCTTTCTGGCTTTTATTTATTTATTTTATTTTAGGAAGGAAGCAGGCAGGAATGAAGGCCAGTCAGCAGGCAGGCAGGAGGAATGTGGAAGAAGCAGCATTTTAAATTTACTTAGTTGTTCATTTTTTTGGTTGCTTCCTCAGCCCCAGATCTTGAACCCAGATGCACAAATTGACACAACACTGGTTTAGTTTTGGATGTAGAACATTCTATTTTGACATTCAGTATATACTATACTAAGGTCACCTTCAAGTCTAGTCTTCATCAACTATCATACATTTGACCCCTTTAACTATTTATCCCCTCCGTACACCCCTTGAATACTAGCCAGTTATATAAAAGCACGTGACACCTCACTGTTTATGACAATGATGGACCTAGAGATTGTAAGACGGAGTGAAATAAGTCAGATGGAGAAAGATGTACACTGTATGAGAAGATGTCTATTGAGCCGGGCCTGGGAGGAGGACAGTAAGTGAGGACACAGCTCTCTGGGTAAGGGACACTCTGAAGGAGGGGACAGCCAGTGGAAGGCTAGGGGGCTGTGCTGTAAGAACTCTAGGAGAGGGACTGCAGCAGAGCGAACAAGGGGGTGAGGCTTGGGAGACAGAGCGGACACTGGGGCACAGAGGACTGACTTTGCCCAGCACGGAACGGGGAGTCCAGTTAGGTTTGGAGCAGAGGTCTTGTCTGGATGATCTACTCAGTTCAAGAGAGCTCTCCAGGAATCTGCAGCCCATGCCCTAGAACTGACAGACTGCGGAAAGGCCTGTTAAGTCACCTCCTAAGTTCCTCCTAAAGGCTCTTTAGCTCTACAGATCATAATCCTGGCCCCATCCAGATCTTTGCTGCTTTGATCAGAAGAAGCCTTGGGTGGCTTGGGCCTCCCCTCAGGCTTGGAATATCCATGATCCTAAAGGCAAGGCAGGTAGACAGTCCAATGAGTAGATCAGAGACTTTCAGATTGGGAGTCCCTGTGTGACTAGTTGCCCAACCACTCTTTATGGTGTGGAGTGGAAACTGGGGGCAGCGGTTGCTGGGTGGGGAGGCGGCTCTTCAGGGTGTCTGTGGGACAGTTGCAAAGACAGCTGCTCTCGCGAGTGACCCCAGATTCTGGCCTCACTGCCCACGAGGGGCTGGCACCGGAGACAACTAGCAACCACAGCCTGTTCATCTCCTTTCCTCCCAGAGTTTTAGAAATGGTGACCAAGGAATAAGGCATGCAAGAGAAAAACATCCACAGTGAACTAGGGCATAAACAGACCTGAATCATAGCCATTTCCACGTTTGGATGTTAAGAAACCTTTGGGCCCATGATTCCCTGTGTGAGAAGCAACGGGGCTAGTAATCAACCCTCTACAACCAAGTGAGGACACCACCAGGTACCTTAAATGTCAGAAAACTTGAAAATGTAACTGGTATTACAAGCGCCAAACATATTATTTCAGTGTGAGTGCTCTGAGTGGATTGTCTGGAGTCAGTGTTCGTTCAAGAGAGAGAAGTAGGCTTTGAAATACATGTTCTTCAATATTTAATCAACAGTGACTCAACGTAGTTGCAAGCCAGTTTCCGTTGGCTATTATTATTTTTCAAAGGTCAAAAAGAACACTCAATAAAGAGGCAGTTCATTTTCTTTTGGTAAAATGTACTATCTTGGAGAAATGAGGTTTGTATCAAACCTATTCTTGCAGATTTTAATCAAATGATTTGGCAGTACCAGTTAAAAATATCAAAGAGATACATTTTCATTAATTCTCGAATTTGCTAGAATTTTGGCCGAGGTGGACTGCCAAGTTTCCATGTTGGCTGTTCTGAGAGTTCTGCCCAAGCAATAATTACTTATGGAGCATCTGCGATGTGCTAGGCACTCTTCTCGGGGCTGGAGATTGGGCAGGGACTTTGAGAATCAAGTCCCTGCCCTCTTGCAAGCAGCATGTGAACAGGTAACACTTACGGGCTAGGCCCTGCTCCAAGTGACCCCACCTGTGGTCTCCCACAGCACAGAAATGTCAGGGACGCTTGTGGAGAGGGTGGAAAGGGAGGAGAGAAGGCTGAGGAATGAAAGGGATGGAATGCTGGTATTAGTGATAATGAGGCTTTCTCTTAGGGCCTAACTGGTCTTTTGTAACACACATATGGCAGCTGCCCGTATCATGGCAGCATTTTCTGTAAAAAGAGCTGTCAGTGAAGGCAAAGAGCTACCTGGGGGTAAAGTGAGCTTCCCCTCACAGGGGTACTAAGAATATGGTAAAAAATGGACAGAAGATTCATACATTGATTTATAGCCATCATTTAAAAAGAACAGTCATTTTTATCATTTCTTTTGTCTATAATGTTACATCCATTTTAGAAGACTGAAATTGCATCTCAGTCTGTTTTACCCTGTGCCCACCACCAGAGTCCTAATGTCTTCCCCACCACCTTGCTCCCTCCTTTCCTCCCCGCTCTGCCCGGGGCAGCCACTGCCTTGTATCCTGTGAATTTTGTTGGAGTTTGTCTGTTTCATTTCTTTATATTCCACATATAAGTGATAACATCCTTTTTCTCTTTCTCTCTGACTTATTTTACTTAGTATGATCCCCTCCACTTTCATCCAGGTTGTTACAAAGGGCATGATTTCAGCATTTTTAGCAGCTGCATAGAACTACATGAAGTATCTAGACCACAGCTTCTTTATCCAGTCATTGCTGATGGACATTTAGATTCTACAGCTTTGCTTATGCTGGTCATCGCTCCCCCCAAACCCCAACCCACTGTTAAAAGCGAGATGAAAAGTGAATGGCTCAGCAGTGCGTCTGTCAGTCCATCTGTCTATCTATGTATCCGTTCATCCAACATTAGTGTCAATTTTCTCTTTATGAGGTCAGAAGATCCTGGATTTGATAACTCAGTCTTCCCGAGAGCCATCATGAGAAATAAGCAATGAAAGTCACTAGTTTAATAAAATGGGTGTTTGTCTCTTTAATGGTAACATCTATTTAAAGACTTCGGAAGCCAGGAATATATTCAACCAGCACCTATTCCAGGGCGATGCTCTTCTTGTAAGAATATAATGATTTTGTGTAGAATCACTGGAGTTCCACTTTGGCAATTTCATTATTAGGTCATCTTCTGTTGGTACGATTCCTGTTCAGCTGTTGGTCCTGAAAGCATTTCCCTTGCAATTTTTAGCCTCACCCAGGATTTGAGCCAGAGAGAAATAGGTCAGAAGACAAGTGGAAGCACTAACCTGAATCCTGGTTCAACTCAGATTAATCTCACCTTCTTGGAGATTAAAAATCTGTTGCCAAACACGTTCTCGAGAAGTAAAACAAGCAACTGATCCTGAACATCCGCTCTGGGATTCCCCTCGCTCCCTCCCTTTCTGAATGAATGAATGAATGAATATTTGTTCATTTATCAAGTATGCAGCATGGAGAATATTCTGGTGGCCAGCAAGCACACCTGATCCCAGTTCCTATTTTCATTGCACTAACTGTCTGGCAGAAAGACAAACATAAACCAATGCTCTCATATTACCCATGCACAAGCATCAGAGGTGCGTGTTTTCTAAGACAATCTGTGGGGACATTGAAAATGTGGGAAAGGGACAGGAAGTCTCCCTGAGAAAGGTTCCTTGAGCTGAGAATGAGGATAGAACATCTCAGGAAAAGGAGGAAAATAAAAAAAAAAATTACTGAAGATATGCAAATATTTCAGAGGCCAGAAAAGGCACAGACCTCTTGAGGAAGTAAATGAAGGTAAATGAGATGGGAGGGGTGAGAGCTGGAGGGACTACTATCTGAGGAAATAGAGGCCACACAGAGAAGGGGCCTCCCAGAAGAGACTTCCATCATGGTCTTCAGAGCAACAGGCAGTCATGACATTTGCTGGAGGATCCTAAGCCTTATCATCATAAGAAATGCTCCATTCTGGTGACACTGTGGACAGCAGCTTGGAAAGAGTCTCACGTGAACACAGGGAGCCACTGTGGTTCCGATGAGGGCAGTGGGGCGTGGAAGTAAAAGTGGATGCACTGGAACACATATAGGAGGCAGACTTGAGCAGATTGGTTGCAGAAGCTGAGAGTGCAAGTGACAGGGACGCCTTACAGGCTTTCTGGCTTGGCCAACAATAAGAAGGGACCAGAGAGTCCTAGTTTCATTGAGATCAGGATCCTGGAAGAGGACATTGTTAAGGAACCACGTGATGCAAATTTTCAGCATTCCTTTCTGAGATTTAGGCGATCTCTTGAGCTTCTCTCCTTTTCAGATTCCAATTATTCTTCATCTCACCAATTATTTATAACATCAAGAGTCATATGCTTCAAACTAGAAGGGATCTTAAAAATCATTTTGATCAGCCCCTTCCCCTTTGTCCCATATCCCTGGTGATGGGCATCTGGTGTCTGCTGAGCACCTCCGGGGAGGACATTTGAATCTCACAGCCTGGTGCAATTTCAAAGAGCTATAAATAGGATGGCATCAGTGTCTTCCCTTGAGAAGCCATCCCACGAGTCTTCTCCAGCCATAATTATCGCCTGGCATTTATTCTAGTGCTATAAATTATATATCAGATGACACAACATCTGATCTGGGTCTTTCTGTTCCCCAAATCTCAAGTACGGCGGTAAAAATCACAAAACAAAAACCGTTCTGTTTGTCTTAGACGATCAAATCGTTAAGCACAAGAGAGAGAACTGCAGTGTTAAGTAGCAGTTAGTGTTAATTTATTGGGCAAAACACCAAAATTATATTTTGCAACCAGTACTGATCATAAATTGTGTTTGGTAAAGGAGAACTAAAAAAACTGCAGAGGAAGCAAATTTGGAGTCTCTTTTATGTGCCATGAGACAATCAGACAAACGAAACAACCCTTTAGGAGTGATCTGTCCAGGCTTGGTATGGTGACCTATTATTTTCAGTGTCCTCTAAAACTTCTATTCTTTTGTGATATACTATCCTATGGTGGGGGGGCTTCCATCTCCAAGGTCCCTGGTTGAAGACGACTGGTGGAGGTGATGTTACATCTGGTCACCAGGCAAAAAGATGACTAATTGGGGTGGGGAGGGCAAAAAGGATGGGCAAAACTTCCAGATGAGTCAAGCATTCTTTAAAAGCTTTCCAAAAGCCTCCAGTAATGATTACCACTCCTATCTTAATGGTTATCTCCAGCTACACAAGAGATATATGTAGCCATTATCTATCATCTATCTACCTACCTATCATCTATCTCTCTATTATCTATCTCTCAGCTATCTACCTACCTATCTATCATCTACCTATCCATTCATCCATCCCTCCACCCATCTATCATCTATCTACCTATCTTTATCTAGGTACATTACCTCCAAAATAAAATTTGATTCTATATATAAGAAAGAAAGGATAATGCACTTGGGGAGCGAATCAGCTGTCTCTAAAACAGACTATTGAAACCTGCCCCAGGTAGATGGGTAGGTCCTCAAATTTCTTATCATTTTAAGACATATGAATCAATTTAGTCTGGATTGTTTTCAGGAATAAAAGCAGGAAAGAAAGGATTTCATTTTTGCAAGTGAGGATTGGGGACAAATAAGGACATGTTCTGCATATATTTTAATAAATTACATAATGGTTACTTTCTTTACCTTCTGGTGTGCTCACTAATCTGGTCTCAAAGAAAGATGGTGAACTATGAAGTCATCGGCATTTTAAACTTTTCAAAATCTCGGTTTCTTCTCTACATGTTGGTTCTACCTTTAGCATGTGCAGTGTGCACGTAAGGACAGATGGAGAACCCCCACCTCCAACAGGTAGAGGAGCACATATTTCTCAAAACTTTACAGCATCAAGCCATGAAGCCCTGTGGCTCTGTGTGGAACCACTACCAGAGGCAGCCCAGGCAGGGATGCCTGAACTGTTCTGTCTGCCTGGACCTGAAGAGAGAAGACATGTCTCACTTGAATTTGCACTCCTCGCATTTAGCACATTGCAGACAGCTGGTCCATGAGGGAAACAAGCAATATTTAATGTGAACATACACATACATAGATGGCATGTGCAGGGTGGTGGCATTGGGAGCCAGCACAAACCCATGAATGTATGGAGCCAAACTGACTTGAGTTCAAATCCTCCATTGGTCACACAGTCTGAATGAATTCAGTCAACTTAATGTCTGATCCTCAAATTTTTTTTTTGAAGGTTACAATTCCATTGTGTGGGAATACCACTGGTGTGGCTAGGATGCATAAAATTATATAATGTAGACACTAAGGAGACATTGTCGGAGAAATCATCTTTTAAGACATTGTCTAAGTCACTGACTATGGAGACACTAAGAAGAGAGGTGTTCAGAGATTATCTTGTTCTCCCTTTAGAAATATTTAAGTTCTCAAAGCCCAAAGATATGGAAAGGCTCTTCTAAAGGTGTGGGTCTCACATGGTGTTCAGTGGAAGCTTGGGAAGACCTTTGGCAAAAGAAGGGCGGTACAGAAAGGAGACAGAGAATAGCAGCCCATGTGAAGAGAAACAGGGTGGATCCCCCATTAGTTTTATATTTTGGAGCTCAGTCCAGTTCGAAAAAGTGACTGCTAGTCTACAATCTTTTGTCTATTCTATTTGTTGGAAGGAACTTGATATTTACCCTACTATGAGATTTCCTACTAATCGTATTGATGATGAGTCAGTTTGTCTGTCTTTTAATAGTGTTTAATATTAGGAAAGATTCACAATGTGAATTACGTTTGTAATTCAAATACGTGTCCAAGATCAGTCTGAAAAAATATGAAGTTCATTAACTAGACTTCAAACCAACCTGTTTAGCCTTTTTGACATCAAAATTACTTTGACCCAAGGGCTTCGTTTTTGCAGGATGTCAAGTGAAAATGCATTTCTACCTTCCACAAAATTAGAAAGGACTTTGCATAGGGAAAGACTGCAGAATGACTATAAAAAGGGATACATGTCAAAATTATGTGCAAAATGGTTTCTCTTCCTTATGAGAAAGTTCCAAACATATGACAAAGGAGTGATCCCTAACTACTGGTATTTTTGTACATGGAAGGAACACTGAAATCATATGTAACTTGAAATACAATAGTCTTCTTCTCATCCTGAGGTACAATTCTTGCATCTCTCTATATGGTCATTATGGCCAGAAATGGCGGAGCCTCTCACATGGCCCAACATTCAGACAATTGACCTATGGGCTGCTGTGCTATTGTGGCAGAGTGCCACTCCTTTGGCGAGCGAGGCAATCTTTTTCCATGCAACTAAAGAAGATGCCTTTGAATTACTGAAATAAGACCACCCACATCTTGTTTACTGTTAATACCAGTTCAAAACTCTTTCCTACTCATCAACTTTTTCCACATTTATTAACGGTAAAGTTCTGACTACAGGTATTATCTCCTCATCTTGCTATGGTTGAAGTGACTGATGCACAATAGGACTGAGGGAGTTCCCCAAGACATGAGATCTCCAGACAAGTAAGAAACCACACAAGTCAGACTCCCCGCTGTGGATATCATAAAGGCCCCACTCAATCACTTCTGGGTAATTTTGACATAAAATGGCTTGCTGATCTCCACTGACACACACAGTTTGAAAAAGCCAGACAGGTGGTTCTGATAAGCACCACAGAGTCACTAATTAAATATTCAAAAGAAACAATCATCTGTCAATTAAATATCTCAGTCACTATTCCCTTTGAAACAAATTGAATGAGTAAAATATGCAATTTTATAGCTCATGGTGTCAATGTAATTAAGCCACTAGGAAAAATGAAATATTAAATACCACCCAATAAGGAATTCTCCCAGCATCTGCTAGATCATTATCATATTCCTCTTCCTTCTTGGAGATCATAGACCTCAGCAGCTATGTTTTCTATAGGAATTGTCATTATTTAGTCTCAGGAGCAAAATAAACCAGGAAAGCATACAAATCCCACATTCACATTTGCTAGAACTCAGAAGAATACACATGTTGTTAGGGCGATGCTAAACCTTAGAAACTACTTCAGAGGGAGAGGATTTTTAAGCTGTGAGGAATCCATTTGGAGACCAAGAAAGGTTGAGTGGTCTGTATCAAGTGGGACCCTAGTGAATGTAAAATCTGCTGTCAGTCTTTCTAATGACATTAAGGTGCCATTTTTAACACGATGTGATCTCCCCCAATCTCCACAGAGCAAGAACATTATTATTAAGTATTGCTATCATTAGAATACAAATTTCATTTTTCTTCTCCTTTATTACTTTTAAATCATGGCCTCTGAAATGGGCAGAGTTAATTGAGATAAAGTGGTTTTAAAAGACCATCAACTCCAGAGGCAGCTTTGAAATCAGACACACGTGGTATAGAGTCTCTTAATAGCTGTACAATCAAAGGGATGTGATGTAACAGGTCCGAGCTCAGCATCCTCTGCTGCCAAAAGGGAGGCACTGTTCTGCACTAAGATGATGGTCCAGGCATTTCCTCCAGGAGCCCCACCACAAGCTTCCCTGGTGACGTGGCCTTTCCAGGGATGTGTGGAGCACACATTCTCATAAGAGAAACAAACAAACAAGAAGCAAGCATTCCAGTCTCACATGACAACGCTAATCTTCCTTCAGGTCTTAATTAATGAGTGATCCCTTCTTCATCTCAGTTCAAGTCAGTTTTTCCCTTTGAAGCAGAAACCAGGACCGGGACTTGGGAGAGGAAGGCTGGAGCAGAGTTTCAGAAGGCTCTTTCTCTCTGACTCTGGCAAGTGCAGTGGCCACTGTAGAGACCATGCACCTCTTTCAACTTTGTGCCCTGTCCCAGTCCAGTCCCCAACCAAGTCACCTAGTTTGAAAGCGCATAACTCATTTTGAAATTATTCACACATTTAGATCATTATTTGACCAATGGCTATCTCTTCCTCTTGATGATGATCCTACTAAAAACAGAATTATTTTCTTCTGCACAGTCTCTCTACTCTTACACCCAGCACACGTTGGCATTCCTGTAATACTTGTCAGATGACCAACTTCATGAAAGAATGAATGGATGAATGGTGGAGGGATGGAATGGGAATTAAGAAAGCCCAGATGCAGGAACTTAAGCCCACCTGTCAGGGTGTCAGGGAAAGCACTCAGAGAAGGTGGGGACTATCCAACACAAAAGCCTTTCTTCCAAGTTATAATTGGCAGGACGAGCAATAGCCAACAACTGAGCACTTTCTAAAAAGGCAGAACTTGGTTCTTCTCCCTAAATCTAAAAGTTTTACCAAGATCTCCAGGTGATTCCTATGCACAATAAAGTTTGAGAGCATCAGTTTAAAGGACAGATGGGCTTAGCCAGGTGGAGCCTGGGTGAGGACCAGTCAGGGTAGAAGTTTCTAGGAAACTGACATCTTTGAAAATTAAGTTATAACAAATAACGTTGTGTGATTTATGTCCCAGGCCCACATAAAAATATGCTCTTCATGTGTATTATTTCATCTCTCCCATGACTTCTGGGCTGATCTTATTATTCCCAGTTTACAATGAAAGAAACTGAGGTGAAGGGAAAGGAAGGCTCTGGTTAGAGCCATAAAATTAACAAGCGGCAACTGAAACCCAGGTAGTATGAGCTCAAATCCTGTACTGGGATCTCAACTGTGAGGTGTGAAAGTCTGGCACAGATCAATTCTCCACACAAGTATTTCTCACTGGGAGAGCCTTGCTGGAAGGACTGCCCATCTGTTTGTCAAATTTTGTCTCACCTGCCAACCCCTCCTCCTCCTGTAACATCTAATCTGAGCTATGAGTCTCCAAAAATTCAAACAAGTATGATTCTCCAATTAAATGGATGCCATTTGTTCCTAATCTCATGTTCCAGAGAAGGTGCACAAAGGGAGAGAGCTGGGGTTTGACACCTGAGAGAACACCGACAGACAAGAAGATGGTCATCGTGGACGGCACACACAGGCATAAGCCAGGATGAGGAATCCAGGAAACTGGTGATTGGGTTCCACTCCAGAACATACCCAGTAGCATAAGGTGGTGAGAATACTAGCTTTTGGGAGAAGTTCATACTGCGTGGGGGAGGTAAGGGGCTTGGAGAAGCATAGAGAATTAGCTTAAGCAGTCATGGGAGGATGCACTAGAACAGAAAGAGTAGGATGTTGAACTGTGGGATCCAGCAATGGGAGAAAAAGCCATTAGGATTTCATATAGATGACGGATGAAGGAAGGTAAACTTCAACTGGAAGACTGAGCTGCCTTTGGAAAGTCAAATGGAGGTGCCCAGCAGATCCTTAGAGGGACTTGTCTTGAGCAGAGGGAAGCAGGCTTGAGTTACAGGTGTAGCCTTCAGTGACATACCGATGGATAGAGACAGATGCATGCCGTCAGCCTAGGAGGGCGGTTGCCCAGGGAGCTGTATGGAGCCCTAATATCCAATAAGATGAATGGAAGGGTTGTCTCTGAAGGCATTCAAGAAGGAAGAACAAGTAACCAAATAACCAGTTCTAGACTCTATCATAGGACACAAGGATGCCTCAGATACAACCCCTCCCTTGTGAGGTCCCAGTGCAGGTGGGGAGAGAGTCATGGAGCCAACGGCAGTGCAACCTGCTGCACGGTGGTGCAGGGTGAAGCAGCCAGAGAAGGAATATCTAGCTCAGTCTAGGCTGTTGGGAAACAATAGCGCTGTATTTTCTTCACTACTCACAAACCCTTTGAGGCATGAAGATGCTCATATCTGAAGAAGTCAAAGTCATTTGGCCAAAATCACTGGAAAAAATCCATGGCAAACGTAAGATGAGAATTTCTGGTTTCTATATTTTGAATGAACTCAAATGGTTTCAAATATTCTCTATTGGCACCGTTTACAGCTCCTCTTTGGCTGAAATGGTGTGAGCAGGGGTCCAAGATCTGTTTCTCATGTCATTCACTTGGTAAGAGACAAGGGCAGGGTGCCAGGACCCTGTTCATTGGACATTGTCTGGGGCCATAATTCCATTCTCAAATGAGATACCCACCATCAATAGGCTACAAAGACTCACCAAGTAATGGGGAGATTTTAACTTTGAACTTAGAAGAAAAAAGCTTTCTCTTAAAGATGTTGATTTTCCCTCCCTCCCTTCTTCCATCCCTCCCACCCTCCTACCCTCCCTCCTTTGACTTAAATGATCTCCATATTTGCTTGATTTTTTCTTCATTATATCTACTATAACTTCTTTAATATACATCTAGTAAAAACTCAGCTTGAGGATTTCTGTTCAGAGTACTTCAGGGGATAACTTTTGGTGTGCTTTTGCCTGGGTTGACCAGAGACACGGATTTCTGTTCTCTCCCTGGTTTCTCATTCCCCATTGATGACTGTGTGTTTGTGTATGTGTGGAGGGTGGTCAGGGGGAAGGAGATGGTCATGTAAAATTCCTTCATTCCATTCACTGAAAAACACAGCATTAGAACCAGTCATGCCCCCAAGTGTCATGACAGTGCCAGAGACACAAAGATGACTAAGACACAGTCTTTGACATCAGGGGGTCCACAGCCTGACGGGAACATTACGACATTGCTTTCTTTGATAGGGGAACCTGCAGGGTGTAGCATGGAGAGGGACATGAGCCTTAACGAAGCTCCTCATCTGTCCACCTTTGTGTGGCTATGGTTTGCCTGAAGCTCCAAGGCAGGTGTCCAGTTTTTAGCTGAGGTCTCTGGGAACACAGAGCAACCTGAGTTCCTGGAGTGACAGAGCCTGAACTTCTCCAACAGGAGGCAGACACTCCCTCGTGTCATGTCTTCTGGTCATCAGGCTTGCAATTCAGTTAGTTTGCAATAAGCTGATGCTTACATAACTGACCTCTAAGCCCTTCCCCAGGCATTCCTCTTCACCTTCACAAGGAAGGAAGATTTACTCCCACCTACAATTTCTTCTAGAGTCTGTTTTTTAATTTAATGCAACTTCTAAAACAAATTCACAGTAGCTTTGAATTTTCATGCTTTAGAGGCCTGTAGTAAAAAGAGTCCAAACTTACATTTGTGTCACATATCTACCAAGTGCCGAGTTCCAGAAGGGTTGTAAGAGCTTGGTCCAAACCTCCCAATCTCTGCACCAGAGTAACGAACTCCCTCCCTAAAGCCATTCGAGTATCAGCCTCCTCATGGTAACAACCTTGGCTGTTTAGATACATGTGTCCCAGAGCCTAGAACCCAAGAGTCAACAAATATTTGCTGAATAATTTACCTACTAATCCTCATTCTCCGGTTCTTCCTAATGTTTGAGGGGCAGTAAGATCTAATCTGCTTTAACTCTTCTCTCTTCTTCCTACAGGGGCCATGGATTAGAAGTCTGGTCATCAAAATATACAGAGGAGCTTCTAAAAGGGCAGTGGACTGATTCAGTTGTCAAATGCCCTTTTGCCACTTTGATCTCTTGTCCTTTAAACTTCTTCCTGTTTGTAAAGTGAGTGTGGCTTGGAGAGGCAGCCAGTGGCTTTCAGCTGACCTCGAGGAAGTGACCTCTCTAGATGGGGATTTCCATAAGGCCATTCTTGATAGTTTGCACTACAGCTTGAAGCATCCCTGTGAGGGTGAGCTCATCACTTCAAAACAAGCCCCGTGTGGAAGTCCGAACGTTTTAAAGCCTCGCCTTTAGGTGAACCAAAATCTCTCGTGTTAGAATAATTCACAAAATAACAGGTCTTCTTCATCAGAGTAGCACCTTAAATATTCAAGGACTCATCTCTTCTCCATCCCTTCTCCCCAGGTTTTTCAGGATTCTTTAATACTATTAGTATTTTTGGCTCTGTTCTGTTCATTTTTATGTCAAATTTCTTCTTCTCATGTTCAGAGTTAAAGAAATACATAGATTTTGATTACAGACTCCTTTTTCCACAGCCACCTTGATTTTATAAGCCATCATGTGTACTGAGCATGTAATCACAAAAAAGAAGAAAAGATCTGAAATGGTTTACTCCAGTCAACTGGAAAATCAGCTGACACAGAACAAGGATGTGTTGTTTCTAAAATGAAGTGGCTATGGTTCCTGCTTCATGTGAAATGTTTATGCTGTTAGGCACTTTATAGAGACATATGGCAGTTTAAAAATTTTACTCATAAAAAAAAAAAACTATTAGTATGATCTCATTTCACATCGTGTCTCCACTTTGAATCATTTGATCATTTCCTGATTTAGGAGAATTTGGTGCTCCAAAGACATTTTTCTCTCAGTAACCTCTGAGTTCAGGCAAAGAGGGCAGGAAGTGGAGTAAAAGAAACGGGAAACCCCAGTCATTAATGAATTTGAAAGATATTGCCCATATAAAAATGATCGTGCTAAATGAGATTCAAATGTTCTTTCACATCCATGCCCAGAGTCTATTGCAGAGGTATAAAGAAAGAAGGAATGACATTTTTTCCTGATGATACACCAAGTTACAATCCCAGCTGACTGACTGAGAAGGTGGTCACATAGTTGTGATCATGGGGAGAATGGCTTTTATTCCAACCAGGATGTGGTCTGGCCTCCCTCTGCCGGTCTTGTACCTCAATGGTTAATTCATCTCCTCTGCATTCTTCCTTTGCCCTGCAGGGCTGACTGTGAAAAATCTTGCAGTGAGAAAAGATGACTTCCAAATTGCTGCTTAAGTGACCTGACTTCTTAAAATAGTCCTTCGTAAACAAAACATGATATAATTTGAGTGTGTAAATCCAATTACATTTCCTGGGGAAGCAGAGGGCAGATCATGCTGGCTTCCAGTCCTCTGCTGTGGCTGGTGGCAAAATAGCATTCTTTTACTGGCACTCAAAGAAAAGGCTAGGGAAGAAATGAGAAACAGACCCCATCCTCTGGCTGAGGTCCTGCCCTCCTATCACTGAAACTCACCACCCCTCCGTTGCTGTCACCTTGAATCCCAGACAGAGACAGCAAAGGACATGCTTCCCAGGCACTATGTCAAGTGACCCTACAGGCTGTCTAATGACACCTTTTGGGACCTGCAGGTCTCTCAGACAATTGATATTGTTACCATTTGTTGGTGAGAGGAAAGATTTGAAATGGAAGTTCCAAATGTCGCCTATGTTCTGAAAAGAAACACATGTAGAAGAAGCTCGAATAGATACTCTTGTGAAATGAATAAATTAGCACCTTAGGAAATATTTAGACAACAGTGAAATGTCACATCAGCGTGACTGTAGTAGTGTCCTTTGGGTGCAAGTTGCCAGTAGCACTGAATTGAGGATAATTTTTTTTTTAATTTTTTCTTTCTATGCTTGGCTTCCCTTATTTTTGATGAGCTCTTAATATGCCACCAGTCATCAAGGCGTACGTATGATGAAAGCACGTGTTCTACTTAGCTGGAGGTCTCAGCAGAAGCTCCAAAAGTAAAGCCTCCCCAGAACTAGTCTAATTGTGCCCTGGCCCACTACCAGTCAGGTGACATTACCGGATAGGAAGGAAAAAAACCCATCATTCAATCTTGCAAAGTACACATCACACCATCATTTTACAACTCTCTCTAAATATACAGACACCAAGCCTATTTGCAACTCCAGGGCAAAGGTATGTACAGGTGAAGGGTGATGGGAGTGAAGCGGTATTGTAGCAGTCATTAAAATATCCTCCGCAGAGCCTACTGTCCAGCACACTCACACACACACAGACACACTCACACACACACAGACACACTCACACACACACACACACACACACACACACACACACACACACACACACACACACACACACACACACACACACACACACACACACACACACAGACACACACACAGACACACACACTATAAAGGAAATGAAAGGAGAGAAAAATGTGAGAAAATGCATAGAGGGAGGGGAGGGAGAGAGAGAGACAGAGGAAGGAGGGAGGAGGAAGGGAGAAAGAACACAAAAAGCATAGTCTCTGAGTATTTTTCACAGGTAAGAGAGAGCAATATTTACATATCCTGGCATTCAGAGGAAGCTCTTGGGAAAGTTGACACTCAAATCTGTTTTTGAAAGTCATTTTTCTCAGACATGCCAGGGCATTGTAATACATTTTTTAAAGGCTATATGAATTTTTCTAAAGAAAAATGCACAGAAACGCAGATACTGGGGTTTAAAAAGACCCATGCTTTAACTCTGTAACTAGTGAGACACATTAAAGAGGATCCCAGTCATATTCATTGATGGTTATTTATATGATTTGAAGTAATTTCCTTGATATAAACTATCAGACTGAAGTGGTTTAAATTACATGTCATTTGCTGTACATTAACAGTTACACAAGGCCTTTGGTTTGAATGAGCAAACTAAGACAAAGAACATACAGCATGCATTCAGATTAAATTCTACAAACATGTGTGGGTGGGTGGTGGGGGGAGAGGTTGCTAATTCCATTATGCTCATTTTATCTTTACTGTGAAGTCAACCCTTCATGCGAATGATCAGAAGTGCACATTCAAGCCACATACAAAGTCAGTTTCTCTACTGACCCTCTCTTGCTCATCCCATACACTATTATCCTAATTGTTACAAACAATTCATTTCCCCATCCCCCAAAGGATTTTTCAAAGGCCAAATGGTAAGCTAAAGGTCCCTCATTACTAGTCAAATGTAATCACTGTGATTTCATGATCATCTTCTGACTGTAGTCTCTGCTGTTTGATGGGAAGAGTGTAAGACAGGAAGGAGAACGCTGTATGGGACATTCAAATTGGACAGCCCTGGAGCACTAACTACGTGGATTTGCATAACTGGCTGCCTTGGGTCCTAAAGTTAGTTTGGAGAAATCACCTGCATGCTGACACTCCAGCTTATCTACCTCATCAAGAGGTCCAGAGACTAATGAGCCACTCGATGGACCATTTTAGAATCCCCAGGAGAGAAGCATGATGCAGCAGTCTTTCTGGTTAAACACTGCTGCCTCTCAGTTTTCCATTAACTACATGATTTTCACCATCTTATCACTAATGAGCTGAAGAATGAGAGCAAGATGAGTTTCAAATGTTGGCTAGTTCCTATTATCACCATAAGCAATTAAAATAGAGTAGATACTAATTATGGCAACAGTGCTTAGACTGTGTCTGCCCATAAAGACGCTAGTGAATATAAATATATCATTACAGTATTATTTATCCATGTAATGCCATTTTCTCATGAATTTTCAGGTGGGTAAATTGAACTGGAAAGATAAATCAATTTGTGTAGGATGTGGGAAAAGTCGGTATTGTAGAGAGGATGTAGACAAAATAATCAAAGAATCGTGGATTTGAATCACCTACATGAAGTTGATTTAACTTAACGTGGTGAGGCATCCCGAGGGAAAAATAATTGTAGCCCCAGTGATACCTAGAGTTGAGCCTTGTCAGGGTGAAAAAACAGATGGTCTGAATATTCTGAAGGTTCCTCAGTTTCTTCAGGGTCACTTTGAACCCAGCAACTTTCTGGCTGGTCACATACTGACAGCAACCTGTTTTTTTGAATTATCCTCTGAGTGAAGAAAAAGAAAACATGAACCACCACTGTGCAAGGAAATGTCTTGTGTGGTCTCTTTTGAGGTTCCATCTTGTACACACTGTGGAAAGCACAATATGATCGAAATGAACTCAGGACCTGATCTCTTCCTATAGGACTCTGTCAGGATTGGCAGCTTGGTTCTTGTTACTCTGTGAAGCCATCCATAGAATTTCCTTAAGGAGGGAAAAGAGACGTGGATTCTCATAGCTCGAACTAAGGGACAGCATTCATTGGCTAAACTGCTTCTTTTAAAAATGACATTTTTGGAAGCAACTGACAGTAGTGATGGTAAATTCTCAGGCAAGCTTTCTGTTTCTTAAAAACTAAGTGTAAATGTGAGCCATCCTCTCAATGAGAGTCAAACTAATGTAGAGAAAAGATGATAATCCAGTATTTATGGCTTTCTGTAGGCAAATCTGTACTCAGCTGGGCAAGATCATGAGCTAGCTGCAAGGAACCTATTCCTAGCAATTGAGTCATTTTTCTTTAATGAACTCCCTTGCACGCTTTTATTAAATGTTAATTCATGTGCTCTCTGGAGTGTTACTCTTTTGAGTAGTGAAACAGGTACTCCTTGCTCTGGAACCATTTCAAATGCATCTGGTTTTGGAAGGAGAACTCTGAAAGAGTCTTTGGAATGACGCACTGGAACAAAGACTTCAGTCTTGTTCTCCCTGGTCGTTAGGCTTGTCATCTCTGGGATGTCTCTTTAACATGTCATCTATCTTCTGAAATAAAAATGGAGGATGATGGCATCTGCTTGACATCATTCGAGGTGATATATAATGACACTTATTACATGTAAGAAATTGAACAACTGTAAAACACTAATAACCTGCTCTGATTTCTCCAAGAAGTATTTTGTGCAAAAGACTTCTGCAGACATATATAATGTGGGATGTGTGTGTGTGTGTGTGTGTGTGTGTGTGTAAAAGTTTTCACCAATGCAACATCAAGGGTCTTGGATATTTTATAATCTTGCTGATGCAGTCAATAATCTTATTCATTCAGTGTCTATTTTTTGAATGTCTATATTTTATTTAGTATCTTTCTAGGTGCTGAGGATAAAATGGTACAAGTGATAGGCAATGACGTGTTCTCTCTGTGGCGTTTACGTTCTTGTGACTGTGTGAGTCTGGAAAAGAAACACAGTAAACATAGACAAATAAGGTCATTTCAGATAGTGTATGTGCTCTGGAGAAAATAACAGAAGGTATGCACACGAGAGTGGCATTTGGACTGAGTCTGGAATAATTAGAACATGTCAATCCTGAGAAGACCTGGGGAAAATCCTTCTACGAGTAGGTGCAAAGGCTAAGGCGTTAGATTGATCTTGAGATATTTGAAAGACTGAAAAATGGAGAGTGTATTTGGATCTGAGACCTAACAGCGAACATATACTAGAATAAGAAGCCTAAGCATCTTACAGAGAGTGGGTGGTCAGCTGTGGTGAGGAGTTAGGATCTTACTCCAGCTGTAGTGAGAAGTCATTAGCTGGTTTAAAGCATGCCTTCTATATTACCAAATAGGGAAAACTAAATAGTATCTACCCAAAAGTCAAAGTAGGGTTTTTTTTTCCTGGGGGGGGTGGGGGGCGTTGGTTTTGTTTTTTAAGGGATTAATTTTCCACTTTATGCGTCTGCAAGAGCGAGGACAGAAGCTTCACCTCTAGAGGGCGCCCAAGGAAAAGCTTTTGAAGCCAAAGCCACAGGCCTTTTCAGCACCTGCAGGAGAGGAGAGCGCACTTGCTATTCCTTCAGTCTGGAAAAGGTGACTCAGCTGTGAAACCCGACTTCACCTGCAGTTCCTACCCAAGTGGAAAGTTGAATGAGCTGAGCTTGCAGGAAAACCAGAACCTTAGTTTTCCCAGTGAGGGTTGTTTATGATGAGGTGGGAGTGGGAAGGCATTTGGGGCTATTTTAATCTTCTCCCATCTGGTAGTGTTGAGTAGAGTAGAAAACAAATATGGAGCCAACATTTACTTTCTGGATTTATTTGGCAAGAAAAGTATCTCTATACTTAGAACTTTGAAAATATTCATCATTTGCCACTTAGGATGTGTTATTCCAAATACTATTCCAAACTTGCTTGATGGAGTCTTTTAGTAATGTGTACTCAGGAAGGCTGTGCACAAAAAGCTGAGGGTTATGATAAATGCATTTTTCTCCAAATGCTCCGATAGCTATGACATACTGTGAAAGCAGAGAAGGGAAGGGAGGAGAAGGAAACAGACAAGAACGAGAGGGGACAAGGGAGAGGAACAAGCAGGGGATGAAGAGCTCCATTAATATCTAGTACACGATAAGAAAATGAAAAAAAGAATGAGAGAACTTGGGAGAAAGCAAGAAGTAGTGGGGGGTCTGATCCCCTTGTAAATAGGAATGAGAAACACAATTGAAATACAGTTTTATTCAACCCCCAAATATGTTGGTATTAAAGGTTCATGGTGATTGAGAAAACATTCATTATTGTTTTTAATAGGAAAAAGTTCAGCGAATCAGTCCTTTGGAGGCTCTCATCTCCCCATTTCATGCCTGATGACCAGAGCCCTGTAGTTTAGACTCTTTGCTCTACCCAGGGACACTTCGAGAAGCACTGTAAAAGCAGTCAACCAGATAAGTAACCCAAGCAAAGGGTTAGACAACCATCAGAAAAAAGAGAATCTAAAATGTACTAGAAGCCCAGAAGGTCAGCAAAGGGAATGAACCCACGGTGCTGGAGTTCTCAAAGACAGGAGCAGTTTCTGGAGGCACTGCAACTATTTATATGAGGAACTATCTATCTAAACCAGACCAAGGAAGAGGAGGGTTTAAGCTTCCAAGGAGCATAAGTGGTCCAGCAGTTGAAGCTAAGGACACATAAAACCGCTTCCTCTCAAAGTACCTCTAACCAGCTTTCTATCTGGAAACACCTGCGCAGACATGCATCTTCATTTTTAGAGCAAAGCCCCCCAATTCACTCTCCTGTTACCTACCAGACATTTGGCAAAGTCAATGCCAGACCATTCATTATCTCTAGATGGTAATGAATTTACACAATAGAGTCATTGTCCGCCTTCTCACTCAAAGACAATGACACCTTTGTTCTCACAAATACATCCTTGTTTAATGGGGAACCACAGCAAGAAAGGGGAAAGAAGAGAAAGAGACTTAGAGGGTCAGCTTCCACCTAAATATTCTAGGCTATCAAAATGCCCTCTTTCAATCATGCAAAAGGGCAATCTTTGCCAGAGACTCCCAACACACACACCAATTCCTGTTCAAATGAGAGCAGCAGACAATTTCTGTTGATTTAGTCAAAGCGCTGGGTTGGGATCCAGTAATAACAGAGGACATCATCTGAGATTCCTCAAGGCAATAAAGATCCCAGAATAAGCATGTCCTAGGAGTGTCTGAAGGTTTGGCTGAGATAAGGTATGCAGAGTACCGTACATAGCTATTGGTACGTGCTGAACAAATACTGGTCCCTTGGACAACGGAGGATTTGCGGGAGCAGAGACATACAGAAGCCCAACTGTGTATTCGAGTCCCAGTGGTCATGCTGCTGTGACTTTCATGAGTAAAGATGTGAAGGACTGGGTCACCTTTTAAATCAGGGTTCTTCTCCTCCCCTTCTGTCTCTTTCTCTAGAGACTGCTGACCTGGGGGGGCAGGGGGAGGCAGGAGGAGCAGCAAAGAAGGAAGACTATTTCTTAGCTGATGTTAGAGAATTACAGAAGCAGAGTAGAAGGGTAGAGGCTGGTGGAAACTTCAGAGGTCATTTAGTTCCAATTCTTTTAAAAGCAGAGATGTCATCCCACTACCTTACAGAGCCTCGGAGGAGCAAGGCATTGTGCCAGAATGGGGAAGGGACTCCGAATGAGTGTGAGAACCCTGACACCCAGAAACTCTTGTTAGAATAGTAACATTTAATATTTCTTTCGTTCACCATGTAAATTCCATTTAGGATATTGAAATCGCATCTCAATGTATATTTCACACCACACCCACCACCGGAGTCACAGAAACTATTTCTTAACCATCCCGAGGAGTCAGACGGAAAAGCTTTGTCAGCTCAGACTTACCTGGTTAATGGAAATGACCGCCAGCCGGGGGATGACCACTTGAAGGACCACCTGCAGCAGCGAGGTGCCCAGGCCGGCCAGGATGGCCCAGGTGAGGGGCAGCGGCAGCATGCTGTAGGTGGCGAAGAGGGTGAAGAGCACATAGCCAATGCCGTCGCCCAGGAGCCCGTAGCCCAGGCCTGCTGCCAAGATCTGGGTGGTCATGGCCACCCAGGTGACCACGCCGCTGTACTGCAGGTACGTGTGCGAGGTGGTGTCCTTCCTGACCACCACCAGGGCGCAGATCACCACCTCGATGCCGGTGAAGAAGCCGAGCAGGATGCCCTTGAGCGGGTCCATGGGGGCCGAGGCCAGGCTCAAGTGCAGGACCAGGAGGGTGAGTTTGGTCAGCACGTCCAGCACGGTCATCACTACCTCGGATTTGCGCCTCTGGCCCAGGAAATAGCGCTGGTAGAGGCGCTCCAGATCGCGGGACTTGAAGGAGTTGCGCAGGGTGGGGAAAATGACCCCTCGGTAGCTGTAGCCTCCGCTGAGGAAGAAATCCGAGTTGCTGGGGGCGCAGTCCAGGTGCAGGAAGGCCAGGTCGCCGCCCCCGCCGCCGCCGCCCCCGCCGCCGCGCTCCGGGAAGACTTTGGTGCCGCCGCTGCCGTGCGCTCGCTCCCCGGGGCCCAGCGCGTACAGCGGCAGCGCCGAGTCGCCGGACAGCTGCGGCGCATGGTGGTTGGCGCCGCCGCCTGCAGGGTCCGAGGCTTTGCCGGAGCCTCCGCTCCCGCCGCCGCTCCCGCCGCCGCCGCCGCCGCCGCCCCGGTGCCCGTGAATGAAACGCTGCTCGGTGATGTGCCGCACCGCCGTCTGCCACAGCAGCCGCTGTGGCCGGGAGCCGCTCCTGCCGTCGCCGGCCGGGGGCGTCGGGTGGATGGTGTAGAGTTCCTCGCCGCCGCTCCGGCAGCGCACAGCGGAGAGCTCCATGGCGCCGGGCCGCAGGCGGGACGCGCAGTTGGGAGGCGGGGGCTCCGAAGACCCACCCGGGCGGCCCGGCGGGAGCTCGGCGGCGAGCCCGGCTCTGCCCCGCGCCCCGCTGCAGAAGCCCTGGACAGGACGCCTCCGCGCGTCAGGTCATAGTGCGCCCCGGGGCGAAGGGCGCTGGGAAGACCGCCGCGGACCCCTGCGTCCCGGCGCACCGCGCTCCCGGCGACCCGCGCAGCTGGGTGCGCGGCCGCAGTGGCTCGTCTTTCCGCAGACGCCGCGGCTCTGGGAGCCCCGCAGCCCCCTCCCGGAGCAGGCAGCTCGGCTGGCTCGAGGCTCAGCGTCTGGGCGCAGTCTTTGCTCTCCGAGAGGCGCCCGGGCGCGGAGCGCTGTGCTCGGGCTGCGCGCCGGGCGGGTCCTGGCTGCGCCACTGGGCCCGGACGCCCACGACTCGGCGGCTGCAGCCGGGTTGGCCAAGGGTGACCCGCGGCGGAGACGGGTGTGAAGTTAGCAGCTGTGGCTGGAACCAAGCCCTTTGGAGAACTCCATTGCGCCGGGATGGGGAGTCGGGGCGGAGCTGGAGGCGGGGGCAAAGCAGGGGGAGTAGTGGGGGCCGGGGAGGCGGTGGGCGGCCCGGCGGGAGGGCTGGGAGTTGGTAGCCTCGGCGCTAACGAGTCACCAGACAGTTAATTTGGAGGCGGGGGTGTGCTGAGGCTCCCTCTCTGGCTCATTTCGGGCAGTCACCACTTCTGAGCGAGGACTGACAGCGCAGCCCTGGCTCTGGCCCGACGCAGCCCTCGGGAAGAGGCCGGGCCTCCGGGTCCCAGGCGCGGTTATAAGGCGAAGTCAACCCTTCCAGCGGTGCATTGGAGGGGTCGCGGCAACCAGTTCCCATCCCCGTCACTTAGCTCCTGGTAGTCCATTTGCTCCGGAGCTGGAAGGAGCGGGAGGCGGGAGCAGAAAAAAAGTGGGGAGGGCTCCAAACCCACCAGCCCTCGAGCCTCCGGTGCGGCCCCCGGCGGCTAAGAACCGGAGCTCGGTGGGTAAAGCGGGTGTCAGCTTTGGGCGAGAAGGGAAGCCAGAGGCCGCAGGGAAGTCCGCCGAGGCGCCTGGGCTCCGGGAAGCGCCGCCGCGTGCCTCCCCAGCGCTCCGAAGCGCGCAGCAGGCGTCGGGCGGCGGGACCACTCAGGGGACCTGTCAGAAGGGCCGGACACCCGCGGCGACTGAAACCCGCCCTCACGCAAAGCCCCGCCCCCGGAGCAGGGGGGTGTGGTGGGCTTGGTGGGAGGACCTGGCGCTCAGATCTGGCCCGGACGGTGCAGAGTTCGCAGGCGACCGCACGCGCAGAGCGGCGTGGAGAGGCTGCCGAGTGCCGCGGGCGCGCCGGCCTTCCCTGCGCAGCTCTCCAGCGCTGCAGCTGGCCGCGCGGGCCCGGGCTCGCTCTCTGTTCCTTTTTCGGCACTGGCTCGGGTTCAGGCAGGTGCAGAGCCAGGACTCCTAGGACGCTTGGCTCGCGGACTCCGAGAAGCCAGCCGGAAGGAATAGAAGGTCTCCTTCCAGCCGTCCCCATCCGGGGGTGTTTAGGGAAAGCTAACTTTCGGGCTACAAGCAAAATGCCCCTAGAAACCGCGGTGACAGCGTCAGACAGCTTCCTGCGGGGTCATTTAGCCAACTGGAGCGGTTGGGAGGTGCTAGGCATGAACCTGGGAGCATCCCTGGAGGCCTTGCACGGAAGGGGCGCAGAAGAGGGCGTGGGAAGGCTTTTCCAGCCGCCCGCTGAAGCCCGGGTTTCCCGCCAGCCTGACTCGGCCGAGTGCGGACTGAGCCCCGGCGGCGCAGGCCAAGACCGAGCGTCGCGCCCACGCCGGGCCGAGCAGAGGCTCCAGGCAAACGGTCCGCGGGGCAGGCGCGGCCGCTGCATCCCCGAGCCTGGCTGCAGGTGGCGGAGAGCGGTGGCCGCCACTTCCGCCACGGTGACTGCGGCTGCAGCCGACCGAGCCCCGGCCCCGAGCAGTCAGCTGATTGCCTATGACGTCAGGCCCCGGGCGCTTTCTGGGCTCCCGGCGCCAGGCGGCGTCCGGTGAAGCCCGAACGACCGCCCCGCCGTCAGCTTCTGCGGAGCGATCGCCCAAGCCTCCCGAGGAGAAACTCCCGGGTCTCGGGCTGGAAGCCAGAACGGCTTCTGACGCCTCCTCCCCAGCCACACACATTCCCAGGGTTATTTGTGCCTGCTGTGTGTCCCAGAACCAGGGACTTAACTGTTTCCTTTTTAATTTTGAAATCCAGAACTGGTCAGCCGCCGCGCACAGAGACTCCCAGAAGCGGGAAAGCGCCTCTAACATTTGCCCAGATCCCCTAGCAGTAGATTTCTGGCCGGCGGTGAGCACCCGGCAGAAAATTCCTTAATCCCAGATCGCTAGCGATGTAGTCTACCATCCCCCAAGAAAGGGAACAGAACGAAAGGCTTGATTTTAAGTAGAAAGAAGTCCTATTCTATTTCTGACTCCCGTTCGTAGATGAACTGATTTTGTTAAACATAAATGTCTCCCGGAGTACCTGGTTTATCCCACAGGACTAGAAGTTAAGGGGAGGCATACCCAAAATTCAATTTTGCATTTATCTAGACTTTAAGGAAATAATTCTAGGAAACACATCCCTGGGAAAGAATCACTTCTTGATTTTCTCCCTTCTCAAGTCCTGTAACTCTTCTACCTAGCCAGCTGCCAGCTGCCCCAAATCTCTGTTGTGGGTAATAAGTATCTTGGCTTGAGGAGGGAGCACAAGCGGGGCAGAGGGCTGGGTAAGTGCAGGGGGAGAGCTTCCTTAGACCCCGTGCCAGGATACGTGGGGAGCTGTGTCCTCTGTCTGGAGCCAGAGCCGGGAGTCATCTGTACTAATGACCATATTAGTAAACTTGGCAGTGGAAGACACCTCTTTATTTTCTCAATTCTTTCTCCTTGGGAGCCTGAGAACTCAGCCTGAATAAATGAGGGGTTGAATGCAGATGGAACTTTCCTATGAAAATCTTCCTTCTGGACATATCCCCGGATGATTTATTCAGCAGAAAAGGAGGCAAGCCAAGGAGGGGGAGATTGGACCCAATCAGATAAAATGACTCAGACTGATGAATGAGCAAAGCATGCCACAGGAAAAAAAAAAAAAAAAAAAAAAACCTGAAAGAATTGCATAAACTCGGAGGTTGAGTGGATCAGGGAGAACCACTGCACCTGGTCAACTTAACTGTAGAGTGTTAGGGCAGGTTAGGGACCTGAAACCAGAGAGATCCTGTTTCTGCAGGGAATTAGGGTATTTGTGAGAAGGCACAACTAGAATCTAGTGTTATTCTTTCTTTGTGTTGGAGTGACACTATTATACCTGCACCCCACCGCCCCCCCCCAAAAAAAAAATCCCTGTTTGAATAACATCATTGGCTCCACAAAAATATGGATAGGCTTTTGGGAATCTGGGAACCATCAAATGAGTATCACTTGAAACAGGTGAAGTCAACACACTGCTTGGAGGCCAGGATGGACCTTGTATGTTACTCTTATTTATTGTGTGCATGTTATGATGGTTGAACCTCTTCTATGATCCAGAGATGCTATTTTGCCAATGTAGTGTCTTCTTGGACATGGTTCCCTTCTCTTGGAATGTGCCTCCTTTCCCCCCAGCCTAGTTTTCCTCTTTCAAAACAGTACTCACCTCATCCTTCGAAGTCTCAGCAATTTTGTCTCTGCAAAGCCTCTCCTGGTATCCCCAGTGAGAAACAGTGACTTTCTCTTTCGCCCAACAGTTTGTTCTGGGAGCCTCTAGTCCTTATTATAGGGACTGGTTAAACTTGCTTTCTCACTTGTCTTCCAACTCTAAGAAGCAACTCCTTGAAGAGCAGAGTGGATTTTCCTTGTCCCCAAACCCTCCAGTTCTTATTATCTGGAGTGTACATAGTGATAATAATATTAGTGACAATTTACCAAAGACTTCTCCCTTAAGATCTTTACAGACATCTTATTTATGATCCTGGCAATTCTGAGTTAGAGCCTTTTCTATTTTTTTTGTTGTTGTTGTTATAGCCACTTTCTTGGTTAGAATACTGAGACTCCAAGAGGCTAACTAATTTGCCTAAGATCTCATGATAAACAGACAGCAAAATTACAGTGAATAAATTTGGTGTGTAAATCTGGCATCTATGTGCTTAATAAAAATACTGTAACAAGCAGTGAAAAATGTTGAACTTATTTAAATAGGACTCATAAAACTGAAACATCAAATACAGTTTGACTTTCTAAATGCAAGTGAATTAAAAGATGCAATTTCAATATCTAAGTGAAATTTAGCATTGTGAAAATAATAATACTTAAAAAAAATTGTGAAAGAACCCTGAGATATTTAGGCTTTGAGAAGTCTGGTAGGATGACTTCGAATGGCAGACAAAGGTAAGAGAATTCATCCTTATTTGGAAAGAGAGGAGATTAGCTTTTGTTCAGTTCAATAACTCAGCAGAGGCTATTTCTATAGTTTTGGAGAAAAGACAAATTTTCACCTATTGATTTAACAAAAATGACGGATTTGGTCTACAGTCTTCAGGTGGTAGTAATAGTGAAGAAAGCCCCATTGGAAAATAATCTATTGGTTTTATGTTGTCGCTGCGAATTTATAGAGATACGTTCAAGAAAAGAATATTTGTTTCCCTGAATATATCTTGACTTTCTAGGTAAGAAAGGAACTTAAACTTTATAAGAACTGTCCTTTTGGCAGACTCCTCACAGAAACCCTGACACTCACTGATGATATAAAATATTCACCTGTAAAAGAAAAGATGAACTGGGGCCAGACAGGGGACCTGAAACCAGAGGGATCCTGTTTCCACAGGGAAGGAGGGTGTTTGTGAGAAGGCAGATCCCAAAGCTGGAAATCCTTAAAGGAGAAGTACTTCTCATTCGCTAAGAAAACAGATCAGATCTCGCATATCATCTGCATGAAATGGAAAGAAGAAAAGAGAAATGGCAACAATATGAGGTGAGGGATATGTTGATTAGCTTCTTGTGATTTGTGCAATGTGTATGTATATTGAAACATCAAGTTGCACACCTTAAATATATTTAATATTACACACACACACAAATATACATAAATGTTCATTTGTACCTCCATAAAGCTGGAGATAAAAAGAGCATGCCTATCTTACCTGGAAGCATTGCTCTTAGGAAATATCAAAGGAATTAACTGCTTTGACAGAACACCAAATGCCTAAAATAAGTAGGTTCATTCACGAAACAGTATGAATTAAAATCTTGCACTCACATTTATTTCATCTTGAAGGAAGCACAATGTACAATCACAAAAAATAGAATGTCTGTGTTTTTTTTTTTTTTTCCTACTTTGTAAGATGTAAGAGGGAAAAATATTGGTATATATTTTGGAACTTCACAGGAACTAGTTGAAATTAGATTCTGATGTCTGAAAGAAGAGTGTTTCTTCGGTGGGAAAACAACATTGGAACAAGAAAGGCAGAAATCTTCAGTTAAGAAAGTCAAAGGAAGATGTCTTCAAGGAAGAGACTTGAATTTATTTTTTTCTTTTTCTTAAAGATGGTTCTCTTGTCTCTGGCTTAAATAGAGCATGAGTTTATGACAATACTTATTGAGTCTTCACTTACTAGAATCGCATGATAGACACACACACATGAAAAGTGACTAAGAGACTAGTAAAATATATAGTAATCAAAGAAAAAAATAAGAGGGTTTCCAATAATGAGCCCATGTCAAACTTTCTTTTGGTCTTTAAGACCTGAACTTTAATTTGACACCCATGTGCTCTCTTGGGGAGACAATGATCAAATTACAGGGAAAAGAAAGCAAGCCATTTTCTTGTTCTCTTAGAAAAGTTACCTAGATGCTATTTCAAAACCATAAAACAAGCTATTTAAAAAATATTTCACCCTGTTACTCTTTCCCCCAGCACTGGAGACCTTGGAGGTCTAGATAGAAAATGTAACCTAAAAATTATAGATATCATATTAATACAAATGTTTATGTGTGTATTTATGTAGTTACATATATGGATCTCAGTCCATTAATTTAGCATGAAAGAAGCATGTCTCTTTACCTTTCAGAATCAGTCTGTTTCTAATTCCGCCCAGTTGGTGAGGTATTAAACTTATATCCTTCCCGACCAAGCCTTTCATCTGGACCCTCTTAATCCCAGGAAGAGGCCACAGTTCCAGACTCTCATCAGCAGCCTGGTGAGCAGTGGTTGGGCAGGAAGATATGCACCATGGTCTTTGTCCATTTTTAAAGGTACCATTGAGGTCATCAACTTTGGGTCCAACTTACAAGTACCCATGAGCCTGGCAGCGCTCTACATTGTTTTAACATGTGAACTGGAAGTCTTCATAGGTCCACCTGTGGTCTCATGTGTGTCCTTCTCTTTAGTTTGCTTTCTCACTCGTGGGCACTCTAGGGAATCCATCACTAAGGACACAATGGCTCTCCCTCCTTCACCTTCCTCTCTTGTCTTCTCTATGTCTGTCTCTCTCTCCCTCCCTCTCCTTTTGCTCTAGTTTGGGAGTATCTCCTTCAGTTTGGTCAGAATCCTTGCACTGTGTGTTTTTCTTCCAAGTCCATCTGATGTTTTCTGTGCATGTTAACTCTTCCTTGCACGTCATTACTCTCTGAGCCTCTAAAATCTTTAAGTGTTCTTTGGGAATTAATGATTTTGTAAAAACAAATGATGGAAAGATATTTGCTTTCTGTTATGCCTTACTTGAAGTGATTCGTAGAAAGCTTGAGTGAAGGAAGGGAAAAAAGGCTAATTGCACAAAAACTCCGTAAATCGATATTTGAAAATATGATCCATATACCCAGAATATATGAGACTCCTCTCTCCTCCCCGTCAGTGATTTCTGTGGGCTCCAATCAGTGAAACTATGAATTGTGAAGTCAGCTTAGTGGGCCACAAGTAGTGTTTAGAGAATAAGTCAGTAAAATAGAGTAAAATGTAATCAGAAGGACAATTTTATCTTGATATTCTCCTTATCCAGAGGCATTTTTTTAACAACTCAATTCTTCCTCTCTGAAGTTCAGAATGAAAGAAAATTTGATAAATTCAGGAAAATACCTTATCAAACTCTTGGGTCATCTGAAATTCACAAAAAAATCTTTGCTTAAATGATATTTCTCAATATCTAGTCTGACACTCTGGCTACCACTTTCTGATTAAGAATCAGATAGATTCACTAGCACAAGCTGTGCACATACACATGCCATATGTGCCACTTAGAGTGGATTGAAATAAAAACAGTATCGGGAAGTGATTTGTCGAGTCCTGAGACCCTGACTCATGAAATAACTTGCTTGTAAGTATGTGTCCCTGAAGCCATGGTTTTGTGACATGAGTTGATTTTTTGGCCAGAAAGGCTTATCCTTGAGTTCTGACTTTAAAGGTGCTAGTTCTCTGATGTTGATGAAGTGACTTAACACTTTTGAACTTTCAGAACATACAGCTCTTATGGAGACTAAAACTCCTATAAAACACTAGTATGGTGTGCCACACATAGCAAATGCTTGGGATTTAAGAGCTCACTCCACATATCTTGTTCAGTAAACAAGACCTGTGACTACTGACAACACAGATCACAAGTTTCTGGTTTTCACCTCCCCAGCACTGACGTTTTCTTATTCCCAGCTACCATCCTTTCTCATCTGGACGATTTCAAGAGACTGAACCTGTCTCTCTAGTCATAGTCTGCCTCCTTTCTCCAGCTGTTGTCGTCATTCCAAACTAAAAATATGATCATTTCACACTTAATTTTAATCAGGCGGAAAAACAATACCAAATTCACCCTCCCAGCACTTTCCAAGTATGTGGTACAATTCCGTCAACCACGTGCACACTGGTATGTGACAGAATCCCAGAACCCCATCTCAACTACTTCACTGACTGACATTTCGTACTTACCAAAGAACAGTGACCCACACCCCCTTCTCTCCAACCAATCAAATTGGACAATTCCTTAAAATATTACAAGATTCTGTTTTGTCTTAAAGATGAAGTCAGTCATGTAAACTGGTGCCATCTTTATAGATAGCAGTATGGAGACTCTTTAAAATACTCAGAATGGAAATTCCATATGATCCCATTATCTCACTTCTGGGTATTCATGCAAAAAAAAACCTGTAAAACACTAATTCACAGAGATCTATGTACCCCATGTTTACTGCAGCATTATTTACAGAGCCAAGAATTGGAAATAGCTTAAGTACCCATCATCAGATAATGGATAAAGAAGATATGGTGCATATACACAATGGAATACTACTTAGCCCTAAAAATGAAGAAATCCTGTCATTTGCAACATGGATGGAACTCAAAGGCTGGTGAGCAGATGTTTGCTCACAGCATCTCCATGATATACAAGCATGTGCCCATCAATTAACTAATGAATCCATGAACTGCATGAATTAGGAAATATTTCTAAGTACTACAGGAAGCTAGTGAACAAGTTTAAACAAAGAAGTGATGTCATCTCAAGATGTTCCAGGCAAATAGGACCAAGTCATTCTTGACTTTATTAAAACTTGCATCATCACTAGTCTTACACAAGACTTTTCCTTCCCATAAATTATGATTTAAAAATAAAACCATGCTTTCCTGCCATACTGACTAGTGTGCAGGGGCAAGCTCATGCTGCTGTGACTGTTTCCTTCTGGTTACTTTCTATACAGGACATTTTACCAGCTGCAATGATCACATTTGGTTGTTTACTTTTGCTTTCTCTGACTAGGAGGTAAACTCTTGGAGGATAAGGTCCATGCTCCCCATCGAACATTCTCCCCAGTGCTTGGCATAGAGGGGAAGCGTAGCAAGCAATATTTGAATAAATAAGTAAAAAATGACCCAGTTTTAGATTTATCTGGCCAATGACGCTGATACAGGCAAACCAAAAAAGCAGAAATATGTTCAGAGGAGATCTGTCTTTTTCATGAGCTGCAGCAGAGCAGACTAGAGGGGAAGCTGCAATACCGGGAATGTTTCATTGGGCTCCACCAGGGACACGTCTTTATTTCCCTTGGGGAAAACTAAATGAAGTTCTTAGGGCATACATGCAACAGACTTAGGACTACTTGGTAAGAACCCCAGGAAGGTGCTAGGAAAACATGGACATGTATCTGCAATAACTCCCCAAATCACTCTGGATTATAGGGCTCTAACTTCTTTCCAAAGACCAGGAGGATGTTACAGTGTACAAGTTACAGTGTACAAATATCAGTATGTTTGAGTTGCCAAAACAAAGCATCATGTTGTGATTTGGTGGCTTAAATAAAAGATATTCATTTTTCATAGTTTGGAGGCTAGGAAGCCCAAGGTCCATGTGCTGATTAATTGGTTTCTGGTGGGGACACACTGCCTAGCTGGCCTTCTTGTTATATGCTCTCTCTCTTTTCTTATAAAGCTGATAATTCCATCATGAGCCCCTGACCCTCATAACCTCATCTAAAATGAATTACCCTCCAATGGCTCAAGCACAAAATTGTACATTGGGGGTCAGAGGACCGATACAGGAATTGGGGAAGGCAAATTCAGTCTACAGTAGTATCTGTTGACGTTTAGTTGGTAATGTCTGTTTTTTTCCAATGTACATGGTTGCAGGAATTGAGTCAAAAATCTCGAAGATGTTTGAGTGGAAATTCTCCTGGACCTCATGATCATAAGAGAGCTGCTGTAGATCCAGTCATCTCATTGTCAATCAAATCTGAATGAAAAGGAAGACAGCAGATCTCTGCCTGCCAGCTTCCACCATTTATGTTTCTCGTTTTGGAAGGGAAGTAAGAAAAGCAAGAGCTCTCTCTCAAACCTCTAATTGTTAGCAGATTCTGCTTAGAGGCCATTGGCCGGAAGTGCATGATGTAACAATGTAAAATGTAAGGAGGCTGGAGAAGCAACAGACGTAATTGAGACCCCTGGCTCCCCTTCAGAGTCTACCTCTGGGACAGGAGAAGATGATGTAGGGCTACAATTCAAAGGGAGGATGGGATTGAGTCTTAGGTAACAGGTAATGTTTGTTAAAATCAAATAAAAGCAACCACAAAAAACCCGGTTGATTTACTTAGAATTCAATCAAGGTCATACTGATCACCGAGAACTGATTTAGAGTACTCAAGTATTTGAAATTAAGTTTCTAAGTATCAAGCTAGTCACGTCGGTTTCTCTGTAGTGACAATTAATACAGAGAATGAATTAGGAAATGTCAGACCGTGGGTCTCTTTCTCAGTATCCAATTTCACTGTGTGTTCTTCGCAGGCAAGATGGTGAGGGAAGATAACCTTACGCAGCAGCGAGGAACACACACCTTTACCCACTTTGTGACTTCAAGCACTATTCTTGTGTGTAAGTCTTTTACAGATTTTTCAGCCTTGCCAGACAGAAGGGAGTCTCAAACCTACTGTGTCTGTGATGATTTCAGGTGGTAAAGACAGAGGGTGGTAAAGACAGAGGGTGAGAAAAAGAAGGTTCAGAAAAGAAGAGGAAAAAGCAGCACAATGGAAATAAAAAAAGAAATAAGAAGAGAAAGGAAGGAAAAGTGGGCGGGGGTGGGGGGTGTGGAGGAAAGATTTTGAAAATGACAAGCTACAAAAAGGGGAAAGGGAGAAAGAACCGTAGGGGGGTTGAAAAGGCAAAAGGGAGAGAAGGAAGCCAGTGTCCTGCATTGAGTCAGTGTGAACCAGCCTGTCCTCATACTTTCTTGTATTGAATCTCCCAACAACCCTGCAAGATAGATGCATCACCCCATGGTACAGAAGAGGACATTGAGGCCTCTCAAGCTCATAGAGTGATTTGTCTCATTGATTCAGGAATGGAACTCAGTATCAGCAGAGGCTATAAAGATGCTATTCCTGAGTTACAGGAGGAAAAACATCCTAAAGTATGAGTGAATGTGAGTGGGGACTGAGAAGGGTTTGGCAAGAAGAGCAGGGAAGGTGAAATAAAGTATCAGAGTTAAGACCAAAGGGACATCTGATGCCCTTTTGTCTTCATTAAAGCTGTGGTTACTCTTCAACGACTGTGCACACTATTATTCAGATTGATTAATTAGACTAGAGTGTTCCTTATGAACCCAGGGGGTTACCAATAAATAGTTGTGACTGTGGAATCTGCAAGGAGGTTTGTACCATAAAACTTCGATAGTTGGATTCAGTGCTTGGTGAGGCTGCTGGTTCCCAAGCAGGATTTGGTTGTAAGTTGTCCTTGTGCCCAGAACCCAAGACCCCCTAACTTTCTCCGGGATGTCTTGGGTGGAGTGCTCTTCCCGTGTGGACCCTTCGACCTGGGATCTCATGTGTCCCTGGCTCTCAAATGGACAGGGGATCCTAAATATACCCTTTGGCACTTTTATCTCCATGAGGTTATCTGTCTTCTTTTGACATTGTCTTCTAAGACCCAGAAAGGGTTTGATTTAAAACTTGAAGAACTGGCTGAGTAGACAATCCAACAGACAGCAGCAGACACTTTTAAGAAATCGACTGCAAAGACTTAGTATTCAGGTCACGAGTGAATAGGAGAGATAGGTTGATGTGAACCTTGAGAGCAGCTAGACTCCAAGTCAAGGCCACCAGGGCTGCCAGGTGAGGGAGTCTGAGTTTCATCCGGCATATCACCCGATGGGCAGAGAGGCTTTCGCTGTGTGACCCTCACAGAACTCCTGTGTGCTGTGACTCCTAACACAGGGATACAGGGAGCTTGAAGAGACCAAATGAGGTTTCTTTTAAATCCCTCGGAATCTTTTACTTTGTTTATTCATTTATTCATCTACGGTGGACATGCAACATGGTGTAAGCTGAAAGTAAACAGCATGTTGATTTGACTTATTTATATAGCAATATGATAATCACTATAGTGTTAGTTAACGATCACCTCACGATTATCATTTCTTTTTTCTGGTGAGAACATTTAAGATCCATTCTTGCAGCAACCTTGAAATACATGGCAGAGCACTGCTGAGTGTAGTCACAGTGTTGTGCATTACACACCTGCATGGTAAGTTTTAGAGACTCAATGAGATGTTTTGATTCTATCCAACTAGTAAGCAACTAGTTTTAACTGAAGAGGGTTCTCTGGACTTTTCAACTTCTCATCTCATGTTCCCCTTGCCAAGGATAGCATGGCCACACTGACCCACATTTTTCCTTCAACTTTCAAAGTTCGTTCACGTGTTAGCATGTTTGAGTTTGCCCTGCGTCCCGATGGTCTCTGGGTCCCCAGACGGTCCACTGATTATCTTTTCTTTCTCTCTCTTTTTGTTTTGCCTTATGATTTTCCCTGAAATGCCTGCTGAAGACCTCTCTCTCTCTCTCTGAAGTGACTCCTTATCTCCATTTTCTTTATTTTTCTTACTCCCAATTATATGTCCTTTGTCACAAACTTATATGACTTTACCCTGTCTTCTTCTTTTAGAAGACTGAACTCTTGTTGACTTCAGTTTTTATACTCCTTTCCTAGAGCACCGTGATTGATGCATGGCTGACAAATGTTCTTAGAAGAATTGAATGGTCCAGTGAATAACTGTTTCTAGGCTATAGTCTGGGAGCACACTCAGTGCCTATGTTGAAGTTGTAAGAGGAAGCGGCTGTGAGCATCCACAACATAGAAGATCTTTTGGTGATTTTGCCTGTCACACCCCCTTCATTCCTATAAGTCATCTAGCTTTCTTATTGAGAAGTTCAAGCAAAGATTTCTTTTTCACACACCAAAAGAAAATAAATAAACAATTATAAAAAAAATTCTCCCAAAACAATGAAGAAAGTTCGTATTTAGCAAGAATTCATCGAATTCCTAAGCACTGAGTATACGCCTGAGGACACAACGATAAACACTTTTGTTCATGTTCTTTAAACGTGCATATTTTCACACCATTATTTTGTTGCCCTGACTTTCAAATTATCTGAATAGCATTTTGTATTTGGGAAAGCACATAGTTCCTGAGTAAAACAGTGCTAATCAAATGAGCAATGTGGGGAAATAAATCAAAGATAAAATTCTAGAATTTAGAATTTTAATTTTAATTTAGCCTCTCATCTTTGATTTATAGATGGAAAAGTGAAGCACAATTTTTCAACAAGTCTAAGACCTGGTGTTAAGAGGAGGAATTTAGTTCCCTTGATTCTTAAAGTTTTTCCAGTGCACAGAATTAAAAATATAAAGAAACAGGAAGTTTCTTCCCTTTAGACATATTTAACCATTTAACCACTTTTAAGTGACCTTACTGATGGGGTTTGTAATCAGTCATGATTTTGATGATTGCTTAACCAACAAAAGCCCCTGGTGGAATTACGTTGAACTCTATTACCTGACAAGAGCTGTGGATAACCTTTATTTTTACTAATCTGTTTCTGAGATGTAACAGGTGCAATGCACTTTAGTTTTTATTTTAACTTACAGATATAATGCTCTGTTGACTCATATGCACTTTCAGATTTGAAAGTTTCTTTTTGTCCTTGATCATTAAAATGATCAGATTGCATAGGTGGACTCAGAAGATAGGGCTTTATTCTACTGCAGAAGAGGTAAAATCACTTGGGGAAATATCAGGGCCTACTTACTTTCGTTTGATTATCATCCCTTTGGGAAAGCCAGGGCACCTGATATACCAGCTTCTCATCTACACATACTCTTGCCTTACTCATTTTAAGGGTGAAAGAGATTGCTTTAACTAGAGTTTTCTAGAATATGTCTTGACAGGAGCAGGTTGGTGGGATACCTTTGTCATACTCATCTTTATGGGTGTCAGAGTCTCATGATCACTGGTTTATAGATTCATGGAAGCTTTTGGACAAAAAGTGGGCCTGATGACTGATATCAGATGAGGTTGCTGCAGGCAGTGACGAGAATAAGACACATCAGATTCTTCTTATCCTACTCTTAAGCATAAGCTGAGGGAGTCTCAGCCATGGAACGCTTTTCTGCCCTTTGCGAATCAGTCGTCTATAGAGCTCAGGAAGAAGCTATGTCCCAGGCACCCTAGCAGAAAAGTCAGTGGCCCAGGTGGTAGGAGAGGTGAAGAAGCCAGGTAAGCCCAGAATCTCTGTTTTCACAAACACTGGACAATTCTGTTCTATTTGCCATTGTTGCTGATGCTGCTGCTTAAGTGATGATTCTCTTATGCTCTTTAAATCCCAACTAGCTATAGAGGAGAGCCTTAATAATTCAATTTTGTTTTCAAATGAGAAGTTCTGCATTGTTCTGAAATACTCTATATGCAAAACTTTAATTGCATTTGAAATCCATTCATATTGTCCCAAAACAATCAGGAAGAAAAGGATCTTTGAGATTCTGTAAATTTAAATTTTGACGGTTGCAAAATTTAAATGGTTATAATATTATTGATATTTTATGATCACCTACTTGTATAAAGATGATTTTTAGTGGTCGTGACTATAAAAACTTTGAAAATATTTTTGTTAAAGAGTATCAACCAGAAATTGTGTGTGTCTAATTCAAGAATAAAAGTCCACAATAGAATATAAGTCATCACCAGAAAAGCAAGTTCAAGTTGCCTCTTAAAATTTTGATGGGATTTTATTTGACTGTTTCCCAGTTTCAATATTTGATATCTTCCACAATAGTAGTTTATCTTTTCTGATCATAATTATAATTTATAAGAGAATTTAATGAAATTTTTCTATTACAAGCTCTTTGCAATAAATAGTTTCATATTTACTATTGCAGTAAAAAGAATTCTGTAACCACTGCATTTGCATTGTGTTCAATAGTCCTTTTACAATTTAATATTGTGATAGAATAACGATCTTTGTCACAAGCTATTTACAGTTTATTTGAACAGAAAATTCTCAGTGGCTTGTCCAACATCCTGGGGAATGAGGCAAATTGTTGTCTATCTTTGGAAAGATGAGGACAGAAAACAGTGGGGTTAAGAGTCTTGCCTACATTCACACAAACTGCATGGTCCATCCCTTTTGTTTCTTGTCCTGTTCTTTGCAGATTGAGGCAAAGTTCCTCAAGAGAGAGTTTTCTCCATCCCAACTAGAAAACAGAGATGCTGTTGGTTATTATGAAAATACTAACCCTTTTTATTTAAAAAAAAAAAAAGGGCATAATCCCAGAAATCAGGGCAAGCACTCATCTAAGTATGTTACTCAACATTGCAGGAGAGGGGATGGAAGACTTCCTCCATTTGTAGATGGTGGTTTACTCTTGAGTAGGGGAATGCTTATTAACAGGAAAAAAGTGCTCTCCTAGATTGCAAAAGACAAGATGAAAAGGTACATAATCTGGGGATGTGTGAAGTAGTGTGGAGTTTATATCCAGAAGAAAAATAATTCCAGCCACGCATAACCCAGTTTCAAGAAACCTGAGGCTTTTGTGAAACTGGGATTATTGTGACATGCAGTTACCACCTCTCTCTAGCTTTGTGTCATCTGCTGTTGTATAATTTTGTGGTGGTTAGATATCTCCCAGATCTTTCTCTTTTTTTCTCAATTCCAATCCATCTAGCAAAATAGTTTGACTAGTCTCCTTTCATCATTTCTCTTCAATTATCTGCTCCTGTCCACACGATATTTTGGCAGTAATAATCTGGTCATTAATGTAAAATACAACAAATCTAATCAACTACTCAGCTTCCTATTGCTCATCTGGTTAAGGTCAAAATGCCCATTGTGAGCTCTGGGGCCTCCCTTGACCCAGCTTCCACCTGTCTGTACGTCTCACCTGGCCCCAAGCAGCACGTCACCTTCAATCCTGTTCTCCAAGCCTCCTGTTCTCCAAGCCTGCTCCTCACTGTCAGTGGGCCTCTGCCCATCTTCATGCCTCCTGAGTTTGCCTAGTCCTCTCTCGTACTTGATCCTTTTCATTCCTAATATTTGTGCTTCATTATTCCATCCCCAGAGAATGCTTTTTGGACCCCTTGATTTGGTTAACAATCCTATCACAGTCTTTGAAAGAGTGACATAATTTTTTCTTGGTTGTGTTTCTCATAGCTGCAATTCTCCATTCACCAGGAAGTTATTTGATTAATGTCCATTTTTCCCACCCGATCACTTGCACCCTGTAAAGAACTGTCTCCCGCCCCCCAACTTTGTGATCTCAGGGCCCAAGATTAAGTCTCATTTAATGCAAAGGCTTAGTCCATTTCAGCGGCTAATTATTATTGATGACTTTTTTAGGACATCTAGTCTATCCATTTGAATATACTAACGTGTTGATCATTGGCCCTTTTCTGTGTGTCTGGGTACCAGAGTCTCAGGGTTGAAGATGATCAGAAGAATGAGAACCAGTCTTGTGGCAATAGAGAGTAACACAAGTTGTGTGAGGCTGGAGAGCTTGCAAGTAGTTGACCACTCATCTAAGACAAATTTAACAGTAACTAAAACATCGTGTGCTGTGTAATCATGTACCATAAATTCCAATCTCCTCAGGAGGGAATATTTCCATTGCTTATCAGTTAGGCAGTGAGGTCAAATAAGAAGACAAGAAAATCTATTGATTCTCACATGAAATATTATTAGGGAAAAACAGAGTCAGACATTTGATGGAGAACGCACATGCTTATGGTTGTAAGGACTCATGAATGGGCCTAATTAAGCCTAATAAGCCTAACAGAGTGAATTAATCTATTAGGCATTTAATTGAATGGGAGAAGTAGATGATAAAAAGGACAATAAAATGTGAATCAACATCATTATAATTTGTTAAATAAACACAGCATAGAATTCAGGCTCATCTGATATATATTCACTCACGTGGGTCAAAATTACTCTAAGGTTGTAAGGAAAGGCTGGACTGGGCAGAAGGAGAAGCTGAATTGCAATGCAATTAACAGAGAATTCAGCAGCAAGTCTGGGAGATATGGGTACTAGGATGACCCTTCAGGGTCATTCTATATAGATGGATTATTGGATGAGGGGTCTCCCAGAATGGGGGTGTAAACTTGGGGGAACAGATTCACAGTTTAATGGCAGAATCAAGAGAGGAGCACAGTCATCATGCTTGTTTACCAAACAATGAAGTTTAGAGGCAGTATATGTAAAAGGTACATCCTAGGTTCTTCCCCATCCCTGCCTAATAAACGTCTGTTCAGGAGCCTCTCGATTTGAATTATGCAGAGACTTTGAGAGGCTTTAGAACAAAGCCTATCTAGGAAGCAAGAGAAGATAGGCAAAAGAGCAAAGGGAGAACACATCTTCCCTAAATTATTGGTTTCATCTGATCCTTGAATATGTTTGACATGAACACAGCAGATTAAACGATGCGAGGTCTCAGATCCATCAGACGCAGTGAAGTCAAGAGCACCACACACATTTACTAAAATTCAAGTTCATTGTGATGCAATATTTTGATTCTTGTGAGTATTCATTTAAAGTAGGAAAAAAGAGAACCAGTAGCCAGATTTTATTCTTTGAAGCAAAGTAATCAACTTTTAGAAAAAAGGACTAAAGAACCAATCTACTATTTTAGCTCATTTATTTTTTTAACAATTTGATGAGCAAGGAGTGGTTGCCTTCATTAAAGGAGAAGAAAGACTTCAGATTTGAATATGCTGATCATACAGATAGGGCAGAGCAAAGCTGGGATTTGAACTTCCAAAGGTCATGTTAATCCCATTGTTTTGTGCTCCTTCACTCCAGTATACATAATGGAAGACAAATCCTGTCTATACAACTAATCCACAATCTCCGGTCCAAGAGGCATTAAATAGGAAAAGTCTTAAGGTAAGATGTTCAAACATAGAATGTGAGGTTTGGTAGCGGCCGGAGATGAGGCTAGGGGATAAGTTCATGGCCATGGGGGGCTTTAGAGGAAGTGCTTATGAACTTCTCTTCCATCTTTTATGAAACAAGACTGCTTGGTGGCTTTTTTCAGGGACTGGACTTAGAGCCATTTGGTTAATTGTGGAGTATAAATTTGGGGAAATCGTTCAGAAAGGAAAGAATAGTTAAGCAGCTGTTTCAGAAATCTAGGTGAGGGAAGATGCATGACATGGACTGTGGTGAAAGAAAGAAGCCAGGGTCCCTGCTTTCAAGAGTTTCTGTGTATTTGGGGGACCAGAAAACAATATGAGTTTACAGCATTAAGCTGTAAAAGAACAGCTGCAACTTCACACCAGAAATCTATTGCGAGAATACTTAGGGATGGCACCTAGTACTATTGTGGATACTGTTTACTCAGTCTGATTTTGCTTTCCCAGCAGACTTGTGAAGGTGTGGGGCATATGTGACTCCTGTCTTGCAGAAGAAACAGGACTAGGAGTCTAATGGATTCTCTGCTCATGTTTCCAGGGAAAGCAGAAACTCTACGAGAGTCGACATCGTCTCCAGTGGGTGCTTTTTCCAGGACACTGGAGCTACTCCTCTTAGGGCAAATCTGTTTAAAGAACATCTGGGATGATTTCAGAATCAGGAGAAAGGTATACTGGCAAGAGATGTATTACTGAAAGAGGTGGCCCTTGGTGAAAGGTTTTTTCTCTGGGCTCCACCAAGGAAAGAATGCCAATCAGACAAAAAGTTGAATAGCCAGGGCTTTATTGGGGTTTGCGCACCCGGGTGAGGTTCTCCGACCCGCAGAACGGGGGCGGGGAAGTCACTCCTGAGCAAAGGGAAGCAAGCTCCTAAGCAAAAATTTCGCGGGCTTTGGGCGTGGTGATTGGGGATTGATTCTGTAACACCAGGTGTCGGCTTTTCATTGGTGACTGGCCCAGACCGGGGTGCCATGCTGATGTCCGCCTTCGCCTGGGTCTCTGTTTCGGTTCCTCGGTTTGACATCAGCCACCTTTTCCCGGGCACAGCCGCCATTTTGTCCTTCTGAGCCAGCACGGCCGCCATTTTGTCCTTCTGAGCCAGCCTAACGCTTGGCTTTGAGACTTGCAAGCTGTAGGCTGAGGCTGGACCCCAGAAGCACTAGAGCGAGGGCAAGCCAGGTCCAGTGGTTAGGAAGCATAAGCAGGTTCTCCTTGTAATTCCTTGGGGGCATATCTATGGTTTTAACTCATTGATTAGGTACTTATTTCACCCTTGGTTCCAGGAGCTAGATTAGGGCCAGGAGGTGCCAATATACTTGAGAACCAGGCCTCTCTTTGAGAAAAAGGCTCTCCATTAGAGCTGACAGGGCAAGAGGCTGGGAGTCACAGAAATTGGGTTTGACTTCTGCTGCCAGCACTCAGTAGCTGGGTGACTTTGGGAGTGTCAATGATTCTCTCTGCTCCTAGCCTCCCTATCTGTATGCAAATTGCAGGGTGCTGTTGAGATCAGAGTTAGTATATGATGTGTTTTGTGCAGTTCAGAGCACAGGAGAGGCTCTGCATCGATGGAAGTTAATATTTGGGATTTCTCAACCTAAGAAAAGAGTGGGGAGAAGACAACTTTTGAATCAACCTTCGGAAATCAGGTGGTGTGTGAGAGCTGACCCCGATGCTGACAGGCTCCAGGCAAGCTAGATAACGCTGGTATGTGACCCTCCCGGGCCAAAACCCTGACATCTATGTAACAAAACCCTATAAAAGCCTGTTAAAAAGTAAACCCGGGATCCTTGACCAAATCCACTGCGTTGGATGAGGCTTGGACCCCAGCATGCTGGAAATAAAGTCCCTTATGCTTTTACATTGTTGACTGGTGTGTGTGTGCGTTCCTGGGAGGACGAATGCTGACCCTAACAGGTGAAGAAACAAAAGTCTTGATTAGAAGAGGCGTCCTCAGAAAGATCTGGAAGCCTGTGGGGGTGATGTCGGCAGGGGTCTCAGCAGTCATCTCCAGCCAACCACCATTCACTTTAAGGATACAAGGCCCAGAAAGGGCCCTTTCTTGTTCACAGCCATTGATGTTGGTTCCTTCCAGCTATTAACAAGAGGGAATATGGCTGCCAGGTAGCCAGAAAGAAAATAAAACAGACTGAGTAGTGGAACTCAAATGTCGTGAAAGGAGACAGAGGAAAGGGCCATGAAGATGGGACGATTGGCCTTATTTTCAGAGATTAAAAGAAAGAGATGAAAACAACTCATGGCCATATCAGATGACCCCAAAAGAAAAATGCTAGCACTGATATAACCTGCCGGGTGGCTCTAGGGCAGAGGTATAAGGAGAAACTGGAATCTAGGGGTAACCTGATAAGTTTTGTCTTCGCTCTATCTTCCCCTGTCTTCTCCCCAGGTGGCCCTGTGATCACTGGACCCTTCAAGGAAGGCACACTGACCCTGTGCCTCCAGCCAGATGCTCAGAATACCGTGAAAAAGTGGACAGCCTGCCCCAGAAATCATACACAGAGCACTGGGCAGGAGAACTCAGTTAACAAGGTTTGTTCTTACTGCTCTCTATTTTATTTTTTTAAGGCATGTCCTTGTAACTCTTGGGGCCTCTGACTTCAATTTTGAGGGGAAAAGGAAGTTCCTGAAAAGATCACAACTATCCATCTCACTAAGTTATGGAAGATCCTACTTCAAATACAGAACAGGCTTTGTTTTATTCTGAGCTTGAGCTTGCTTGTGGAGTCCTTACCACCCCACCCCCCTCCCCCACAGGACCACCCTGGGCATGCAAATGGCTAGAAATACAAAATCAAAGGGACTGTCTCTATCCCAAGACTGACTACTGCTACTGAGTGAGGAAGCTGTAACCTTGAGACATGACCCCTGGGCTGCTTGCAAAGGGCCTGGGGTCAGAGTGCTTGCTTTTTGATATTGGGGACAATGTCAGGTTACTTTTCCTTTTCAAAATGAAAATTCCTTGTTGCTACTAGTGATTGCAACCATGATCATATCTCATTGAAGTAATATCAGAGAATCATGAGGAAGCGACAAATTCTTTACTTAGGCTGCCCAGAGTTAAATCCTGGCTCTCTGACTTGTTAGTTGGGCTGCTTTTGGGCAGGGTTACTTTAGGCTCTGTGCCTTAGTTCCTTGTTTGGATCTAAATAAATATTAGCTATTATGTTGCTCTGCCGATACCTCTTCCATTCATATGTTTAATAAAAGTTTATTTTATAGGTAAAAACCATATTGATATGCTATTTTTAAGCAGCTTTCTAAAAATATAACTTACTATTAGATCTATTTTCATATCAATCCATAGAAATCATCATCATGATTTAAAATAGCATAAGGAGTAAGGACAGGGATGGTACAGCCAGATGATCTGGATTTGAACTCTGTTCTGCCACTTGCAAGTCGTTCAGCCTTCTTGTCCTCCGTTTCTTCACATGTGAAAGGGGATAATAGTTGTGTCAGTCCCATAGGACTGTCATGAGGGTTAGTATGCAAATATTCATTTGCAAAGACAACAGAGAAAGTTAAATTGAGGATTTGTTGAAAAGAGAGGGGAAAAAAGGAAGGTAAATAGGGATGTTGGGTGCTTTTCCCTCCTAAGGTCTTTTTTTCCAGTACTTCTAGCAGCAGAGCCCTTCCCCATGTAAGACACTATACCCCACCCATCTGTCCACAGAGTGGGTCTCGGGATCCAGGAGAAGAAAATCCCTTTAGTTAAATGATGACTTCAGAGCTGACCTAAAAGAATAGCAACTTCATAAGGTTCAGTGTCACAGAAGCCATCTCAAAGTCCTTGTTCAGTTTTCCATGCAGGATCTGCTGAAAAAGGTTATTGTTCTCCAGTGATGTTAAGCCTGTGGATATGAATCTTGGTTGCCATCTTACCTTATAACATCATTTAATGTTCACAATTTAAACTCACCGCCCTCCTGTTCTACCCATTTGTCTTGCCCATCTCTACCCTGTAGTTTCTCAAAGACCTCGACCTCTCTTAACCATACCGCACAATCTGTCAGAAAGTTCTATTTTAAGTTCCATCAAACGTATACAGAATCCAACCATGTCTACCATCTCCACTAAGGACAGCCTGGGCCAGCCACCACCATCTTGCCTAGAACACAGTGGAGTCTCTGTTCTTGCCCCTTGAAAGATTATTTTGTGATTATCACACATCCAGTGAGATTTTTGAAATAACTCCCCTTTTCTCCCAGGGAAAAACCAAAGCCTTTATAATGGTGTTCAAGGATCGTCTTAGTTGGCTTCTTGTTTTCCCTCTGATCTCTTCTGCAATAGCTTTCCCTCAAGCTCACTTTGTACAAAACACAATGATGTTCTTACAGCTCTGGGAACATACCAGCCACTCATCTGCACTAGGATCTTGAACTAGTTGTTGGCTCCACCTGGAATGGCTCTTTTTCTCAATATCCCCTGGCTAATCCTTCACCTCCTTCAAGTCTTTGCTCAAAGCTCATTGTCTCTGAGGAATTCATTAATCAATTTTTTTTAATATTTGAAACTTACCTATCTCATCATCCTATCTACATGCCTTCTTTTTTATCTTTTTTCCAATATAACTTTCCATTTTTCATTCTGCATAGTTTACTTATTTATTATATTTATTGTTCATGGTCTATTCTCCTTCCCTCCATTACTCACTATAAAATGCAAGTTCTTTGTAATAGAGATACTTGTCTGTTAGAGTCCATGGTCATTAAGGTATCTCAAAATTATACCCAATACCTGTCACACAACAGAAATTCAATAAATACTTGTTGAATTAAGCATTTGAGTTCATATTTCATAGGTGTTGGAAATGAGATCTACTCCTATACTTTTGGTTATTTTAACGATAAATTGCATATTACCTTAAATTAGTTGAAATGGGTCTTCTATCGCTAATAACTGAAAGGATTGAAAGCAAATTATGGAATAATTTTGGCTATACCATGATGTCCTATTGATGGATATTCATGTGATTTCCAAATAGCTCTTTAATAAATTTTACTGTATTAACATTCTTTCATATATACATTTGCAAATAGCTCGATTATTTCTCTAAGAGTAATTTTTTTCCAATAACAAAATTAAAAGTGGATTTTATGGATTAAAGGCTTTTGAAATGTATTGCCAAACTACACTCCATAATGGATATTCCAATTTATAATTCGGCCAAGTGTAGATGAGAGTGTTTGTTTCTTCACATTCTGGCCAATGCAAAGAAAGAAAAAAAATATCTCACTGTGGGTTTTGTCTGAATTTCTTTGGCATGCGATGAGAATCAGTATTTTTAAAAATATAATCCTTTTAATTTTTAAATTGAGGTATATCTGTATTGACATATAGTATTATATTCTTTTTGGGTTTATGTAATAATGATTTGATATTTGAATATACTGCTAAATGATCACAAGAAATCTAGTTAACTTCTTTCCCCATCCATAGTCAGAGATTTTTCTTATGAAGGCTTTTAAGATCAGCTGTCTTAGCAACGTTCCAATATGTAATGCAGTACTACTCAAATAGTCACTATAGTCACTATGCTGTACATTATAATTCCATAATGCAATACTTTAAAGCTGGAAATTTGTACCTTTTGACCCCTTTAACTCATTTTTCCCATTGGCACCTTCTACTCCTGGCAACCACTCATTTGCTCTCTTTAGTTATGATCTTGGTTTTGTGATTGATTGTTTATATTCTATTTAGAAATTGAATAAAGATACTCCTTTACCTGTCTTATTATTATGTATTTAAAAAGTCCTAACATTTATGGACTAATGGTCACAAATTAGGAGGGTCTTAGATGTGTCAAGCACTGAGCTAAGAGCATGACTGAATTTTTCTTGAATCTTTGCAGAACAATAATACAAGCTCAATGATCTCCATCCAACATAATCATGCTGAGGCAGAAGAGAAGGTAAGGGGCTTCTCTGATACGATACAGCCATTTTGTGGGACACCTGAGCTTAGAACTAACCTCTCTTGCCTCCTGGCTGAGTGTGTCCCTTGAGTTTTTCCTACCCTCTTCTGTCTCAGTCTTGCCTAGTTGCACCTTCCCCACCATCATTCCATTTTTGGTATAAGTTAGGGAATGTGGACTTACTCTCTTAGGAAGTTGAGGATCTTCTATTGATATCCATAAAAGGAATAGGGGATAGTAGTAGATGGGCTTGTGAAAGAAGGGGGGAGAGGGAAGAAAGCTATCAGCTTGGCAGTTACCATGCTGGGAATAGTTTGAATAATCTTCACCATTTCTGCTTCTGAGGGTCATACATGTATATGATTGTCTTTGTCCAAGGGGATGACCTCACTGTAGGTCACTGTAGACCCTTTCTCAATCTTGGAATTTCCTTTCAGAAGGCTAATATTTTTGCTTGTATACCAAGTCCTAGCAGATTTGTAATGGTCTGGGCACTTTAGTTATTGATGATAGAAATTCATCTTGAACAAGCTCTAGAAATTTCCTGAATTCCATATAAAAAAAAAATAGATGAGCTAAAGTTAGGGCATATTTGTGATATTTCTCTAGCATATTTAGTTATCCATATGAAGCAGGGTAGTTTGTGTCCTCTAGGCTGCTGTATTTTAAGAAGACCCTTTAATTTGCTCTGCACAGTGATGCCTGCTTACTGTATGCATCATTCTTAGTTGTGCTTTTCACTTGTAGTTCTCTTTCCTGGTGTCTGTTGTCTATCTCTTTATCCTTCTGCATTTCACAGCATTCATATCATTTCATCTTTCCCTAACAAACCCCCTACTTGCATTTTTCCCCATGCTTTATTATCTTACTGAAAATAGTTGTTTCGTTACCAGAGTTTAGCTCAGTTCTTGTCATTGAGTAAGAACACATTGAATATCTGCTGAATTAAGGAACACATTTTCTCTTTTATCAAAAAGGTACTTGCCCCTTTGGATCTAAGCTTAATGTGTATCTCCTATTAAAGGGCACACCTACTGCCATGATACCCCTATTACAACTACTTCCACCATTACCGTTGCAGAACATCAGCTGTTGAAATATACTGAACACTTCTCAGCCAGGAATTTTCCTACCAACTTTTAATGTAGGAATTAATAAAATCCTCATAATCTTCTTAGGGGAAAGACACAATCGTTACTGACCTATTACCAAGGATGAAATCGAATAACTTCCTTTAATGAGAAGTTAAATAACTTGTTTTAGATCAATGGTTCTCAACTGAGGATGATTTTTTCCCTCTCTGGGAACATTTGGCAATGTTGGAGGCATTTTTGGTTTTCGAAATAGTCAGGGAATACTACTGGTATCTCCTAAGTAGAGTCCAGGGCTGTTGCTAAGTATCTCATGATTTACAAAATAATCCTGTGCAAAAAAGGATTGCTTGATCTCAAATGCCAACAGTGCAAAGGCTTAAAAATTATTGCACTAAATAAAGTATGGCAGTTTTCTTTTCAATACTTAGAACTCCACATATTTTGCATATTCCTCTATTTTTGTAGGTAGTGTATATCTGTATGGCTTAAATAGAACTATCATTCTATGTCTTTTCATGGGTGATTTTGGTTAACTTCTCTTTGTTGCAGTTATTGATATAATTGGGCCTTTATTTATCATCTTGAAATTATTAGTGTTTTATTTTATTCCCACATTACGTTCAAAAACTTGATATCTGTATCAGGGGTCATGCAATTCTCCTTAACATCATTGTGGCTGATGGAAGGGATTGGATGGTGAGGAAGTTTTCACTGGGGTGAAGTGAATTGTCCTTTTTGTTCCTAACTATAAGTTGATTGGATTAGACCATTGAAATTATCATTATAAATTACATATTTAAACTTTTTTGTTAGTAGAGATACTATTTCTGTACACTGCTCCTTTTCTGCATGAATGTTTATAAGTTCTTACAGATAAGCAGGGCCATATGGTTTCCCTGAACAGTGGATTCCAGGAGTCACTTCTGGACCAAAGCATTTAAGAGCTGGTGCGTGATCTTCCTGCTCTCTCTTTCTGACATGAATAACAAGTCAGATTCCCTGTAAGATGAGACAGTTTCTCCAGTCTGGGTCTCTAGTTACTCTGCTGGTCAGAGACTCTGGGTGGCATCTCATGGAGGCGAACATAAAGCAGTGTGCCAAGGCACTAAGATTTTGGAATTTTTTACTGCAGCATATTCTCTATTATACCTTCTCAGTGTTACCATTAGCTGAGAGGACGTTTGGTCCAGGAGTTGTAAGAGAAAAGAATGGTAGATACAGAAAGAAGGTGGCAGAATTCTTCACCATCTTCGTGTCCCTACATCATTTAGTTCTTACTCCAGTGTAACATGTCTCAATGAGTTTAGTGTATATTTTTCAATAGTACTCATCTCCACAAGATTGAGAAGTTCTTATTCATAATTTTATGTCAGGATTATGACTTATTTATCCTAGTATTCACAGACCTATTAGATGACTGGCATAGAGTAGGTTCATGGATGTTGAACAAGATAATGAATGTGTAAATATGTGAAAGCAACTGACACCGGAATCCACATACAAGTGGGTACTCATCAAATCCTTGGATGAATGAATGAATAAGCATATGAAAGAATAAATGAGACCATCGGACACCAAGAAAGAGGAATAGCATATATATAAGCCATAACTAGGACCCTAAGAGCAAGTATGGGAGGGTATGTGGGATAATCTCTATGTATTTGCTGAGTATGTAACATACAGTAGTGTCAAATGTGCTTGGACACAGCGGGAAAAGTATAAGAAAACCACCTGGATCCATGGTGGTACCCTTGGAGGTAGGGGTGTTGAGATTGCCTTGGTCTCATGGGGCTATTTCACTTACTGAGGGTACAGGGCAAGTGGTTACATAGACTAGGAAAGAAGCTGTTATAAAACTTTCTGTGTCTTGGGTTTAAGAGAAGCTGTTAAGCTTGGATGAAGCAGGACTGTGGTAGGGAAGCCAGAGAGAAATGGTTCTGGAGCTCCATGTAACCTGATCTGGTCTGGTTTGGAATCTGGGACGTTCTGCTGCTCTAGGACCTAGGCTCAGACCTCTGTCCAGAGCACTATCCTATCTGCTACTGTGAGGTCCAAATTTGAGGTAGCTTCTGCCTCATCACTGGAGCATTCCCCATGTGGGGGCAGATACCCTGCTCCTCCAGCTTCCCAAGTGAGTCAGGGATGTCACCTGGTCTCTGGGCACCTACTCAGAGATTGCTCCTGGAAGGGTTCCCTCCAACACGTAAATTAGTTGTATGTTGGAAATTTTATTACTGGTTGTGGGAAAGGGCCCATGGAGGGCAGAAAGGGGCATTTCATTTGAGGCCTAAACTATGAGGAACATAAAGTAGAAAAAAATGCACCCTAACTCCAATGATAATCAGTGTTTACATTTTTGTTGTTTTCATTGTTTTATTATTTCTATTTTTACATTGCTGTGTGCTTTTCAGGATGTTAAATTCATAATACAGTCTGTATGCATTTCACTGCACACCGTCCACCAGAGTTCTAGTCACTCTTTATCACCCTCTTGTTCCCCCTTTTGTCCCCTGTTCCCTTTCCCTAAGCCCTTTCCCCATAATTGCAATCTTGCATCTTGTGAATTTCATTGGGATTTGCCTGTTCATTTGTTTTGTTTCTGTATATTCCACATATGAGTGAAGGTATCCTGTCCTCTCTTTCTTTCTGGCTTATTTTGCTTAACAGAATCTCCTTCAGCTCCAACCTGATTATTGCAAAGGGCATGATTTCATTTTTTAAATAACTGCATAGAATTCCATTGAGTATAGATACCATGGTTTCTTTATCCATCATCTTTTGATGGACATTTAGGATGGTTCCATGTCTTGACTATTGTGAATTGTACTGCTATGAACATGGGTTAGGACCTCACATTTTTTGAATAGTTACTAGAGTCTTGGGTGTTCTGTTAAGGAATTTTTCATACAAGTAAGAATCCTGAATTTAAATCCAGAAGTGAGACTTTGTGGACATCATTTAACTTTTTCAGACCTTAGTTTCCTCTTCTTGGAAATGGGAATAATAATTCTACTCTCTCATAGAGCTGCTGTAAACATAATGAGTTAAAGTAAGTAAAAGACTTAGGACAACATGACCTGGTGAGTCCTCAGTCAGTGTTGTTGACTTTTGTTGCATTTTTAATCCTTACACAATTCAGTGGGGATCATTATTATTCTCACTTTTCCCAACAGAAACTGAGGCTTAGTAGATGAAGTTGGTAAATGATGTAGCTAAGATAAGCATCCATAACTGACTCTGAAGCCTGCACTCTGAGTCACTGCAGGGTTGACCAGCATTCCTCTCAAATTCATGAACCACACTGGAAACAACTGAAATATACCTAAGGAACAAGGGAAGTATGGTGTGTACATCTAATCAAATATATTTCATCCTTAAAAAAGAAAATTCTACACCATGTCACAACGTGGATGAAACTTGAGATTATAACATGAAATGAAAGAATTGAGACACAGGAAGACAAATATGACACAAATCCATGTATAGGAGTTATTCTAAAGCAGTCGAATACATAGACCCAAAGAGGGGCATGCTGGTTGTCAGCAACTGTGGGGAGAAGAACACGGGTAGGCAGTTGTTCAGCAATGGCATACAGTTTCAACTGAATAAGAGGAAAGTGCTTGGGACACTGCTCTACCACATTGTGCCAACAGTCAGCAATACCGTACTGCACATTTAGAAGTGTATTAGCACCTCTTACAAGTGCTCCTATCACAATAAAATAAAATGTAAAGGAAATAATGGAAGGTTAGAATGTGACCTGATTTGGAAATAAGTGATTTTTCCAGTGTAAGTAGTTAAGAGGAGATCCTACCGGATAAGGATTCCTCTACATTCAGTTTAACTTGCATGTTCTTTTAAGAAGAGCAAGCATGTGGAGCTATTCACAGGCAGAAGACCATGTAGAGCTAGAGAAGATATACAGGGGTGATGCAGGGACAGAAAGTCGGGGGCTGTTGGTAGACCCCCGGAGCTCAGAAGGATTCTTCCATAGAGCCTTTAGAGAAACTGAGACCTTGCAAACATTTCCATTTTAGACTCCTGGGCTCCAGATGGTGAGAAATTAAATGTCTGTTGACTCAAGCCACCCAGTTCCTGGTGTTGGGTTACAACTCCCAGGGAAACAAATACAGCCACTGTGTCCCCTGCTTTACTACTACTGTGGGCCAATCCTGCTCCCTGAAAGGAACTTGCATTTGCGGGGAGGTAGAAAGTGCAGGATTCTCTGTAGAGTCTTTCCTGCACCTGACTGGCAAGGCTATTTTTAAGTTTAACGTGTGAAGCTCATCATGAAGGATTTTCTCACTTTTCAGTAGGAGTCAGACTGTACACCCTAGTATGTAGAATTTTAAAATGACACACTTGTAGAAAGAACTTGTGAAGATGCCAAAGGGCAAAAGAAGCCGCTGCCTCTGATGGGAATGAACTCCAGGCAAAATCCATCATCTCCAAAATGTTTGTGTTCCATACGTTATTCCATACATGACTGGGCTGGCCACAGGAAGTGTGTGCACGTTACTCCTCATCACACACTCTGCAGTAGCTGCTGATTTTGCAGATCAGGATGCTGGGTTATAAGCTGACATCATGCTAGGATGAAGTACAACTGGCTCCTGGCTCTCATCCCATGTCCTTAAACACTAGCCCTGATGGATGGGCACTTTGATGTAAACATCTCTGAAAGAAAAATTGCTGGAAACAGTCAAACTCTCATTGGCATCTAATAGTCCCCATTACATCAAATGAGGTTGAAAATCTTTCCATCCACCTTGAGTCCTACACACTCTAAATGGCTAGAACACAGTAAAATAAAATTGTCATTCTCCATTTGAGAAACTACAAAGGAAAAAAAAAATAACATGAAACAGAGGTTAGTTTGGAAGCCAAGCCAAGAGGACTATTTGTACATCCCACGAAGAAAAGACTATATTAAAAGGTGCCCAGGAGTGCTTCTGTGACATGATGTAAGCAGCATTTTTCATAAATCAAGATGCAACAAAACACCAAAGTTTAAACCAGAGGGAAAAATGACAATGCAATGACTACTTTCTAAATGCCCAACTCTGCCCTATCTGTATTTTCACACTGATTCTTCCTACATCCAATAAGGTCAGTATCAAATATTCTTATTGTACGGGTGATAGAATTGGTACTTGCAGGTATTATGGGACCTGTCCGAAGTTACCACATGCTCATCACTGACTCTGAATAATTCTTAAAATCAGTGTTCCAGAATGTTTCAGAAACCATTTCAAGGATTTAACAGGGGGATTCATTTAATCCTCACAAAAACCCTGAGAGGTAGGTTCTGTTACTAACCCCACTTTCACATGGAGGCACTGTGGAGGGTTAAATCAGTCTCAGGCCATCGTGTGGCAGAGCCAGAATTTGAACCCAGGTGGATGGGTTTCTGTGCTCTGCGACTTCTTATGTTCTCAAACAAGCAGCATGCAGGGAAGGCTGTAGTAGCAGCAATAATAGTAATAAAAATGATGCATAACTAGGTCAAGAAATTTTTGTTAGAATTTCACCTCCTAGTCTGAAGACTAGGGTGTAAGGGGGAGGGGGAGGGAGTAGGTCTGATACAACAATCAGCATTCCCTGAATGGGAAAGGTGAGGTGGAGAGGAGAGGTAGGGGCAGGAGGGAATGCTTAGAATAAGAAAAGAGTTGGTGCCCTCTATGGTAGATCCCCAGTGTTGGGTAGAAATTGAGAAGGGCCTGAGTGTACATGGTATGAGGAAGATACAGCTCTGAAGGAAGCTATAGTCCAAGGTGCAGAGTTGATCAGAAGAATGTAGTCACCCAGATATTGAGGAAGTTCTCCAACTGAGTAGGAGAGGCTACAGCATTGGGTCAGAGAGGCTACAGGCAATCATACCAAGTTTTCAAGGTTCAGGGAAGACCATGGACTTACTTCCTGAGACAAAAATGTAATTCACTTCTGAATGGAGCAACACATCTAGTTCTTTTGCTCTAAATCTTCATTAATCTTGTTTTCTCTGTGATAGTGTTACTTCTTTGACCTTGCCCCCTTCTCTTTCAGCCAAGAACATGGAGATAGGGAAAAGGGGAAGAAAACAAGCACGTTTTTAATGACTGCTCTATGCCCTGTCACCCTGTGTGCTTTAGACAGTTTAATCCTAGAGCAATTAACCCTACAAAGCAGGGATAACATCTGAATTTGGCATTGAGTAGAATAGTCTCAAAGAAATTAAATGATTGTGCAGCTAAATGAATCATCGCAGACATAGCATAACTTTCCAGAGAAAAGACTTGGCAAACTTGCCTTGGGAGACTTAAGTGACTTGATGAAGGGCTTGACCACAAGGTCAGATGCCTTTCCCAAGGTCATTCAGATTCACTGGCTCCAAAGTCATGTTTGAGCGTCCTCTGCTACTTTCTTCTGTCCCAGAAACACTTTGGTGCCTTTAGTACCCAACCACAGATTTAAAATCTTACTAGTCACCAGTACAAGTTTCTCCTGATGAGAGATAACTAAGTCCAGCACCAGTATCGGCCATTTTTGTTATCGGTTTTTTCCAGCTGTGTATCCAGGAGAAGCCCCAGATATCTTGGAATCAAAAACCAAACAAACACTCTGCTTAATTCAGGTAATCATTTTATACTTAATGTTGCTAATTCTTCCTGTATCCTCCCAGGTTCTCAAGACTACTCAATAGATACCTTCATTTTCTTATTAAACACCTTCTTGTCAGCTGTTAAATGGGTTACTAGGGGACCTTAATGATTACATCATGCCTTAACCAGATGCATGAAGAGTATTGTTCTACTGTCTCTCTTATCTTGTGACCTGGTAAAGAAGTTGGGCTTTGGTTCCTTTTAAGGAAAATGGGGATATTGACTCTTTCACGATATTTTAATAAATGTACTTAAGTGATTAAAGTTTCTACCAGAAGAGAAGGTAAATCCTGAGCTTGGGAAGCAGAAATTGTTTTGTATTGTTGATTTTATTCTCCTTAAATTCTTGAATCTATTCTTAACCTATATTTCCTTAATTGTTTTTTTAAAAATAATAATAACCACACTTCCTATTCCCAGGTGAAGTTTCCCCCCATGGAGTTATTCAGTGAGTTTGGCAATTATGATCAGCTTGGATCCCTGCAGTGAATTCCTAGGTAGTCTCTCCATCCATCTTCATGTCATTCCATTGACCATTTCCCAAGTGACAGCTGGGAATGCATTGAAACGCGAATCAGATCCCACCTCTCTCTTGCTTACAACCTTCAGAATAAAGGTCAGTGTTGCACAAGCAACCACTCTACATTTTCCAATTAAAGAGGCATCAGCTGGTATCTGACAGAGTCTACTGGGATCCAGTCAATGATCCCCATCCCCAACTCAAAGTGATGTCATTGGCTCCCCCTAGCTTTTACTCTTCAATAAAAGACACAGTGATTGTCTTCTATGAGGGAGAGAGGTTGCAGGAAGAAAATGGATTTTTGTGCTGGGCCACCAGCTAAGTTTAGAAGTAATTTTGATCCTTAGAGGTTGTGTAGACCTTGGAAAATTTAGTTTCTCCAAGGTTGTTGCTTCATCTGGAAAATGGGGACTACAACAGCTCACAGAACATCCTGCTATTGATTTTTCTGGGCATGTATGTCTTTACCATTACTGCCTCATTACCTGGCTGTTACCCAGTGACATTCTAAGTTGTCTGGGAACATATCTGCCATGCTTGCTACTGTATGCCCAACATCTGGCACAGGACCTGAGAAATTAGTATTTAACTGATATTTTATTTTGATCCTACAAGTAAGGGTCATCCTCAATTCATGAGGCTCACAAGTGCTATTTTCTCTCCTCCATTGTTGGAATCTCTGCAGTGTCTTTCCTGGTGAGAGCAAATCAGGACAAGCACAGCGCAGTAGAGTGGAGAGATGGGGTATAGATCATATCATTGGGGTGGCTTCAGACTGTGTGAGGGACATCTTAGTTTTCCATTACTATGAACCAAAATTCTCCAAATTTAGTGGCTTAAGTGAATATCTGTTTGTTAGCTCATGATCTCCATGGGTCAGTGGTCTGAAAACTGTTTAATCATATTCTCTGCTTCAGAATTGCACAGGGTGTTAGTCAGGTTGTGTTTTATATTTGAGGTTCAAGATGGAAGAGATCGGTCTCTACCCTCATGTGGTTGCTGGCAGCATTCTGTTTCTATGGGCTGTCAGATGGAGGACCACAGCTTCTTGCAGAAGGTTGATCAGAGGCTGCCCTCAGTTCTCAGAGACTGACATCAACTTCTCGCTTGATATGTCCTCTTGGTCCCTTAGAAATTCAATTTCTGTCTATTCTGTGCCCCCAAGAGGCTGGCTTCTATGGAGTGTATCAACTGAGCTCTGTGCCTTCCAACTTCTGGTTGAGTTTGATTCATTGAAGGTATTGGCAGGAAGCTAAGGAATAGAGGAGGCTGAGTGCATTATTATCTATTTCCCTGCATGTCTTGTGACAGAATTTAGGTTGGCGCTTTTACTCTAAGCAAGGATCTGAGCGTTTTCCTTTTCTAGTTGCTTTAAGGGTCAACCACTGTCTCTGAGTCCTAGTAATGGCTTTCTCCCCTTGTCTCAGACAGAAGGTGGTAATGGCTCTCTCAGTTAGGCAGTTTGCTGGACTAAAATGACACAGATTTATTAATCTTATAGTTTTGGAGGCCAGAGACTGAAATCAAGATATGGCCTGGACTGCATTCCTTCTGGAGGTGCTAGAGGAGAATCTATTTTCTTGTTTTCCCAGAGTCCAAGCTTTGCTTTTATTCCTTGGCTAGTGGTCTCTCCCACTCTCAAGGGCAGCAACAATTGATGGAATCATTTTTCATACTTTAGCACCGTGACAACCACTCATGCTCCTCTCACTTTTAGGACCTTTTGATTATGTTGGGTCCACTTGGATAATCCAGACTAATCTCAAGGACAGGTATTAGTAGCCTTAATTCCATCTGTAGTCTTAATCCTCCTTGCTGTAAAATAGTCACAGGTTCCAGGGGTTAGAACACCAACATCATCCACCACAAATTAGCTTTTACAGAGCTCTTATTTTAGAAATTGAAACAAAGAGATAAAAAATGTGCACAATATTGCTTAAATATTGTTTTGCTTCTTCTAAACTCTTGCATTTTCTTTTTAAGTAAGGGTAAGCATCTAACAATGGCATTACATCTCTCAATACAGTTCTTTTTTTTATAGTGTCCTCAGAGAATTATATTGACTTTTGAAATGATATATATGAATAATGTGTTTATTACACATGAACTTTATTTCAGAGTAATAAAAGACTCATTGGATTTATTTGCAATAAAATGGGAGTGGTGGATGTGATAGGACCTAGAGCTATTAGATTCATTTCCTGTTCTCAGTGTTCCCATGACTGAGACTGGCATACAGTCTCGGCTTACTGTGTGCTGGGGCATTAGAGGACTTACTTGCCTTCAACATCAGTATAATGAGGTTGGTGGGCACTGCTGTGTGTTCTCTTTGAGATCACAAACTCTACATCATTGACTTATGGGTTGGGGACAACATTCTAATCCCCAAGGGTAAGGCAAACTCTAATGAGAGAACTTGTCTTGCAGGTGGCCTTTTTGGGGAGATGCATAGTTTCTCCTTTGCTCAGTATACATCACCTAAGAGAAGGGTTAAAGTTTGATATTTTAATGAGCTCAGAAATGGAGCACCAAGGGAGCAAAAAGTCCAAAGATAAACAAAGAGTTCTCAGTGTTCCTTGGGAATATGCTGTTCCTGAAGACAATTGATTTGCCCAGTTCTTAGAGTTCTTGCCTGTGAGTTTCTTCAGTTACTTCTAGTCTGCTCTGAAATCGTTTATCTCCGTATATATCTATCAGTCCACTCCAAGCAGCCCATGTTCCTCTTTTGCTGTGACAGCTCTTATCGCGTTGTGTGCCTGGGCCTGTATGTCTCCCAGAGACCTGCAGCAGTTGGGGGATGTGCAAGGAATGCTGGTAGGCGAATCTTTAACCTGGAAATACTATTAGAACCACAATCTTTTCATGTGATGAAAGAAGTAGAACTTCCCATAAGTGCAATGACCTCTCTGGTTAGTGGCAGAGCTTGGCTGCAATGCCTTGACATAGGACTCTCTGTTAACAGAAAATTTTGTGCTTGAGAGTGAGTTAGACACAAAAAAATTTTATACTAAATTGTGAGGATATGGTCTCCTAGATCACTAAAAGATTGGAATATATATTGCTCATAGATATACATGCTGTCTATGTAATTATGTAACTACATTTAAAATAATAGATATCATTGAAAGACATGATCAAATGTGGAATTAATTTGCATAAAATATACATATTTATGTATGAAGAAGAAACAGTCAAAGTGAGAAAAAACTAGTAAAAAGAAAGGAGAACTCAGTGTTCTCAGTAATTTACATACTGACAGCAAGATTCCTTGAATGGAACATACAAATGTATGTAAATTGGTCTGCCTATTTAAGAAAAAGATATGCAAATATATGTCCATAGAAATCTGCTACATCTCATGTTAAAGCAGTATACAAGATGCTTAATTTTCACTCAGATTATTTTTTTATTTTCAGAATGTCCCCTGAGGAAACTCCAGGACCCCAAATCTTACTTATCCAACATTTTAGCTATCCATTCATCCATGTGTCCACCCTACTTGCACTCTCAGACAAGCATTAGACAGGTTGCTGGAGTTATAATAATGAATAAGACACAGAAGGTACTAGACCGTGAGGAGCTCAAGACACTAACAAGGGAACAATACAGGCACATGGATTCTGACGATGTACCATTGGGGTACATGTGTCATTAAATCCACTTTAATGAAATGGGAGCCGTGGGTTTGACAGGGCTGAGAGCTACTCTTTTGATACATCTCATCTTCTTGGTGTTCTCATGACTGTTAGTGCCTCATTTTGCAAACTCTCCCACTTTTTCTTTCACTGCCCTTCTCTTGGTTCCTCTAGTCCATCTGTTCTAAGCCTTTGTCTTGAGCTCCACATTTTCAAGTGAATTTCAATATGGCTTCCTTCAGCACTTTCCAGTCCTCACCAGGCTGTTTGGAGGGAAGTGAGATGTGTAACTCTTTGTAGGCACATCCCTTATGGTTCTATAATAAACTTAACACAAGTTAGTTTGCAGGGATAAAACTAGAAACAAACGGAGGAGAAAAAGGGTTATGATATCTCTAGAAGAATTAATTTCAAAATGCAGGGGCTTTGGAAGGGTAAACGTGAATCCCAAACTTTAGTTAATCAGTTATGGTGTCATGGGTAAGTCACAGTCACTTTGGAACAACAAGAGGGAATGCGGCCTCCTTGATGGGTTGTGAGGAGGGGTGAATGAAATCATATAGTAAAGCAAATTTATATTTCCTTCCCAGAAGCTTATAGGCTCATATAACTAATTCACTACTTGGTGTCTCTACTTAAATATTTAGAATTAATCTCAAAACATGTCTAAAACAAAAATATCTCAAGCTTCTGATCTCCCCACAATTCTTCCACACATTCCTTCCCTTATCCATTGACGATCACACTACTTTTCTAGTTGCTCAGACCAAAACCCTTGGAGTTCCTTTTGACTCCTTTTTTTCTTTCACACTTCACATTTTCTTCATGAGAAAACCTGACTGTATCCACCACCAATATCAATCAGCATCCAACCATTCTTTCTCTACTCCACTGTCTCAAGCGACCGTGGTCTCCAACCTCAAGTACTGCAATCCCTCAGTACAAGTCTCTTCTATAGAGCAAAGAAGACACAATGACCCTTCAAAATCTTAAGTCAGATTATACACATCTCAAAACCTTACAATGGCTCTTCATTTCACTCAAAGTCAGTGCTTCAGAGTGATTCCCAAGGCCCTAAATGAGAGACTCTTCTCTTTCACCTCATCCCTCTCCTGTTCCCTTATCATGACTTGCTGTGGTTTAGACATGGCTTTCTAACAAGCTAGAAACATTTTGATTCATTGTGTGTATTGTTAATGGCATATTTCTTCCTCCTATAACTCAGGCTCTTCTGAAGGCAGGGGTCTTCATCTGTTTTGCACATCAATGTGCCTATATCTGTGTCCAGAAACGTAATAGTAGTTTACAGGTATGTGTGAAGTGAGAGCACCTGGCCAAAAGCAAGTGGCCCACTGTAATTAGTTTTCTCTTTCCTTCCTCTCCTTCACATGAAAAGCTACAGATGTTGGGTCACAAGAGGAAATGGTCACCACCACTTCTCTTCGCAGTCCTTGCTGTGGCAAATTACTGATACTCCTGTGGTGACACTGTGAGCATGGGGAGGCCTTCACTGTTCTTGGCATCGTTTCATCCCTTTTTGGGATGAATGCCATGAGTCCTCCTGCCAGACGCCACGTCCCACTGCATCGCATGAACAGACGTATTGTATGCTCACCAGGAAAACGCTGATCCTCTTCTCTGTGGCCAGTGCTGCGTCATTTAGCCCCTGAGTTTCACAGTGTCTCTTTGTGGAAGGGATTTTTCTTTGTTACGTGTGAGAAAAGTTTCGTCTTTCCTAATCACACCTGCTGTGGCTTCTCAACCTAAACTGAGCTTTCTCTTCTACGACCTGCTCCTCCAGGCACTAGGTCTTGGAAAGGACGGACTAGATGACAGATGATTAATCAGAGCACATTGCTAAAACAATGCATACCATTTTACAGTCTACAAAGCTCTTTGCTATTCATTGACGTATTCACTCTCACAGAGTAATTCATCCTCCTTGGGGTGGTTGAAAGTAAATGGCCTTTAGGAGAGAGCTCTGCATTCAGATGGGGCTTGTCCACGGGTCACCTGTGTAGTCTTCGCTGTCCTTCATGGTCTCTCTGAGCCTGACTTGGATTAGGGAGAATGACAGGGCGATCATAACATGCATCATCCAAATCTAGGCATTTTGGAGCTTGAAAGGGAGTGCTTTTAATAACTGAATGAGGAAACACACACATACATAGGCTCTCTTCTGGATTCACCAGAAAGATGCTTGCTCTTGTAATAATATTACTTCCTCACTGTCATTAGGCTCTAAATGGCAATATAAGAACTACTTCTGATAATAATAATATAATGACAAATATTTATATCACTGAGTGATCATGAAGATTGAAAAGTATATCTTAAAAGCCCTTATGTATCATTAAATGTGGTTTAAATATACATTGTTTATTTAACACCCATGGAGAAAGAGCAGGAAGTTCACTCCTGAACAGGTAACAAAGGATGTAGAGACTTGCCAGTGGCCCTTTTCAGAGTTGTCCAGCTGGTAAGAGGTAGAACAGGATGTCTAACTCTCCATTGATAGTGATATTTCTGTTCCTTTCTTTCTTTCTTTTGTAACATTCAGAAACAGACTCTGTTCCCCACCTGGAGGCTAGCCACGCCTGCTCGCTCAGTGCCTTTTAGAGACGTGGCACCATGTACATGCCTGATGCATGCCACAGCGGCTAGAGGAGCATATAGTTAGAGAGGCAAGTCCTGAAGGAATGGGAGACATGACAGCTACTTTCTCTTCCCTAAGAAGGCAGGCGGAAGGAAAGGTTCAAGTGCAGGAAGAATCAGGGTGAGAGACCCTACCTAAACTGAAAATGTAGAAGCCCAGAAATTCTATCTAGGCTGGCTATGTTTGTACTGTAAGCTGTTAGCCTAGTACTTGCACTGGTCAGGTTCTTAATAAAATGTTGTTGAATGAATCAAAGCTTTCAGTTGTAGTCTGACATGCAAAGGAGCATGAACTTTTTCCAGAAGGCAATCAAGAGGTTAGAGACTTTTAACCAAGAAAATCAAACACCTGGAAAAGTCAAGAGCAGGTCTGAGCAGATAACAGAGTGCCCCTTCAGTGCCGTAGTTTGATGGGTATCCCTGGCACTCTGCACCTTCTTCAGCTGGAAGTATTGGCTGCTCGCCTTTCTACCTGGTTTGATCTAACCCAATGCTTCTCAAAGGCAGAACACAGCCCTCCCCACACCATAAGTCAAATGATGGAGTATGTCTGGATTCTTATTCATGTGTATTCCATATTCAGCAACTCTTCTCTTCTTTAGTTTTCTGTAAAACTTCAATTAAAGGGCTCTCTAGAAAACCAGTCGCATGTAACCCATTCCTTGGTCAAAGTGCCTAAGTTAAGGCATGTAAGGATCACTAATCTTACAAGATGTTCCATGAAAAAGGAGTCTCATGGATAATCAAGGAGAAGATATGTTATACTATTTTTTCCTGCTTAAAGATTCCCAATGCAATTTAGAGGCTTGAGGAATCCTTCCACAAAGAAGCTTGTTAAACTTTGTGAAACACAGCCTTCTCTGCCTTTGTTTTTGCTTTCTTTTCCCAACTAATAACATCTTGCCATTGCAGTGTTTAGTCTAACACACTGGGCAATATGAACCAGGATAATTTATGGTGTTCATTTCAACTCAAAAGTTCTGCGGATCTCTTTGAAGAGTGCAGTCTGTGGCCTGTCTGGAAAAACTTGAGCTGATGCTGTTAGTCCTTGACCCATGTTTGAGGAATCTTTATTATTTTTTGTATCCTTTAGCTTAGGGTGCTAGTATGAATTATTTAGAAAACACAAACCCTTCTCAAGAAGGGCAATGATCTCTAAGAAGCTGTTTGAGTGATGGATCATTGCTCTGAGTCCTGTATCTGCTGATCTGAGGGAAATCTTTGGAAGGATGAATTCTATCTCAGAGGAGCCCTGAGATGGATGAGCTTCCCTGTTCCAAATGGTTCTGCAGAGGATGAAAGTGGCAATGATTTGTTATATGTCAGAGGCTGGTGTGGGCCTGGGGACAGGTTGCATCTATGATCTTGCCTGCAAACCTCTGAGATCCAGAGACAGGCAGTCTGTGCTCTGGGGATGGAATTTCTCTCTTTAGGTCTCCTTTTGAAAGGTCATTCTAATCAATCTGCTATTGTTACTTTTAAATCACCTCTCTCTACATTTCCAGGCCATGGCTATGGGGGTGTCAGTGGTGAAAGAGACAAGCTTCCACTGGGTAGTACTCTCCCTTCACTTACAGTGTATTAAACAGTATTCCTGACTTGTCTAGCAGTCTTCTATCTCAGCCAGAAGCAGACGTCTGTTGGGATGATTCTTTGAGATTGGATTCCAAGCTTAATGGAAAGAAGAAGGTGGAGAGAAGCTGACCCTAATGAAACTACAGAATGCAAAAAACCTGGCTCCAATGTGGGCCCTGTAACCTACCAACTTGGGCTGAATGCAGAGCTCTTGGCTTTGGAGATTCAGATAATGCCCTAGTCTCATGGAAATTATATTCTCACAGGGAACAGGAAGGGAGCAGACAAGGCCTGAGCAAACAAACAAGTGAGTAAGAGAATTTCAAAGGTTACAAATATTGTAAAACAAACAAAAAACCAAAAACATACACACATAACAAAATACAAAGAAATAAGAGAAAGTAAGTAGGGATGAATTGGAGTGTCTCATGGGTGAGCAGAGAGGCTTCCTGAAGAGGTGACCTTTGAACTAAAAACAGAAAGGAAAGATGCAGGGACAGAGCCCTCCATGCACAGGGAGCAATGACAGCTGCCTCACTTCGAGACGATCATGGCAAGTTCAAGAAAAAAATAATGTCCACTATGGCTGGAATTTATGGGCTAGGTGAGTGGTAAGAATTTTTGTTGTTTTGTGCTTATAAGCACAGTCTAATGCCATTGAGAAATTTCAGCAAAGTTGTACAATGTGATTTCTGCTTGAAAAGGCTACTTCTGGCAGTTTGGATATAGACATACCTGAGAGGGGGAGTGCAGAAGCAGTGAGACAGTGCAGCTCATGTGGGAGAGGGGTACACTAATCTATGGTAGTAAAGGCATTAAAACCCCAATAGCTGATACCCAAGTAATCAACACATGATAGCTATTATTAACATGATTACCTGGTGTCTTTTTAACTTTGTGTCCCAGAGTTCCAAATTGCTTTCACATCCCTTTGGTTGCCTTACATCTAGAAGACAACTCTTTCCTAGGTCCAGGGTAGAGTAGCCATCCAAAGGGGTCAGAGATGTTATGAGGGAGGGAAAGGCAGATGAAAGTTCCTGGAAAGCCCAGAGGTTCATCTCCTCACTCATCATGTGCACAGGCTGAGCCTAGAAGAGCAGTGCTCTAAGGAACACGAGACCAGAGAAACGATGTAGACTATATTCTCTTACAGGCTATTATTGTCCCTGTTGAGGATGTGTATAATTGTCTATAAATAAACACCTTCCAGGGCAGCTCCCATGCAATAAATCACTTTAATTTCCACTAAATCTTGCCTCCTTTTGCGTTTTTAATGAAGGGGGTCTATTTTTAAAACAATTCTTTTATCTTGCTCAAAATTACAGAGGCAAAATTACCTTTAACAGCTTTCTCCCCAGTTATGTGCAGTCGATTGAATTCAAGTCTCCTCTCAGTAATCTACTGCCTTCTCCCGCCTAATCCTTTTTGTCCATCCTGCTAATCATATACCTTTACTCTTGTGTCTTTGCCATCTCCCTCTCTCTCATTTATACTTGTAGAGAAAGATGAGGAAGAATGAACAGATTATTCTAACGAATAATTAGAATGGTCTTTGCACATTAATTCCAAGAATGTTTTAGCGAGGAAGGACTGGTGAAATACCAGAAGGCAATCCATGGAGGGATATTGAATGGACCCTAAATGTGCTTAGTTATTTGGATATTTCTATTGCATTATCCCCTCTATTTTCTTGTAGTCTTCCTCACATGCATTAGCTCTACATGCATTTCTACAATTCTGATTAAAGAACTTCAATGTACCAAGTACTTTTTAAATAAATTAATCTATATAGGATTTGAAATAGATTTATAGTTTTATCCCAATGTTTTCAAGAGATAGAAAGATAGCAAAGTATAGTGAAAAGGACAGTGAATTGGAGGCAGAAGACCCCAACTTTTGTTAGAGATCTGGTTCAACAAATGGTATCACTTGGACAAATAATATTAACTTTCTGGATGTCCTTTTTTGCTTTAGAGACAAGGGTGTGCATATAACCCTTAATAAATTTACTTTTTATATGCATATGTGACATGTGTAGGCTCCCCTAAAGAATAGGGTTCAGGGAAAGATCATCTTGTGCCAGGGTCGAAGACAGGAAATGGGTAGATGCTGCGGATTTGCATTCAACTTCTTTCCAGTTGCCTCCATACACATTTATTTTTGCAAAACTGGTCATCTAAAATTCACACTTTCCACCATCCTTTGCAAGCAGGACTGTGGTGAAGCATTGTTTTTGCTAGAGTGGATGTCCTCCTGTGAGATTTGGAAGGCAGAGGTAAGGAGAAATACCTCTCTGCTGATACTGCTGCTGCAGTTCTCAAGCCCACTTACGGAGACTGGGCCTCACAAAGCATGGTTACGGGTCCCAGCTGGGATGGCATCCTCGGTTGTCATTAGTGCAGAACTGGCTTGTATAGACTGATCGCACGGGGTGTCGGCCTCCTGCTTCCTGGAGTCCCGGTGAGGTGGTGTCTTCCTGGAGCTTAGAGACACCGGGCAGCCCCTCACACTGGCCCTCTTGCCTCTGACTGAGCTGGCAACTCTCCTGAAGGGCCAAGTGAGGCCTCTATTCTCCACCCTCAATGGGCAGCAGGGAGCAGAGGCTTGAGCAGGGAGATAACTTTCAACACAGCCCAAGGGGAAGAGAACACCCTGAGACAGGTACTAGTTTTCAGTGTATTCCACCATGAAATTGTACTTCAGGCCTTATCTCATTTACTACTACCAACATGCTTATTTTTCATGGATGAATAAAGTAAAACAGCTAATACTAATTGAGGTCCATGTATGGCGGGTGTGTCTGAGTGCTCTCAAATGTGTTTTCTCTCTGAGTCCTCACAGCAAAGCGTTGAGTGCTTGATCTTCATTTTGTAAACGAGGCCGTGAAAGCTAAGGGAGAGTGAGGTCGTGCCTTCAGTAAGTAGCAGAGATGGCTTGGACTTCTTGTTATTGTGTCTCCAACTTCAGAACCTGTCTCCTTCTATAGAGTGAGGCATAGAGATGCAGTTAAAGAATGTGGGTGAAAGCGCTCTCTGTAGTTTACTGGAGCCAATCATGTCAGTGTTTCCCTAAATCTGCAGTGTCTCCTTTACCTATAAAAACAGTAGTAGATGATCCTTTTAAAAATAATTTATTGATTTTCATCTTATTGTGAAATGAAATTTATCATATTGTTTATTTGAAATAATTTAGATAAACACAGGAATAAAAAAGACATACAAATGATTTGAATCCTACTACCCCCTAATAACCACTGTGTTCTTCTCTCTTTCTAGGCTTTTATTTTTTTCTATGTAAATGAATGCACGCAATTTTGATTACACACCTCACATTCTTTAATCTCTTCTTCCTTCCTTTCTTCCTTCCTATCATTCTCTTTCAAGGAAAGGTGCAGGTAGGAATGCAGGTGAGCAGAGACATGCAGGCAGGCAGAGAAAGGAAGAAGAAGCGTTTTAATTTGTTTTTTATTTTATTGCTCATCTTGGTTGTTGCCCTCGACCCCAGGTGTGAGCTCTGGTCCTTGAGATGTGTGTGGACTGCACTGGCCAGAAGCAGCAGTCTTTCTTGCTAGACCACCAGGTCTGTTCATTTCTTATTGATATGCCATGATTTATTCCACTGACCTTGTAGTTCTGGGCATTTTTCCCATTGTTTTCTGACAGTCACACACAGTGCTATATCGACTGTACCCACTGATTTTTTCATATGCTTATTGATTTGTCAAAAAATGATATTTGGGGGCCAATATGCATTGGGTGTTTATGTACAGTATCACATTGTCATTCAAAAACCTGTACCTTACATTCTCAAGAGTGACTTCTCTGCATCCCTCCAGTGCTGTGACTATTGACTTCAAAAGCAAGACAACAGTAGTTGCTTTCTTAAAGAGGAAGACATCCCCAATTATGCTAAAGCTATATTAACATTGACTAGTGTGGGGCTGAGGGACAGCATTGTGATTTTTCCCATCACTTCACTCAATCTGTAAGTCAGGTTTTCTATTCACATCTTACATTCAAGAGCTCCTGTCAAGACATGTCCTGTCCTTACACCTCAAGTGAGGTTTGATCTCTGCCATCAAGTTGTGATAGCATTTTGTCTGGCTAATTATTTTTGCTCTTGATCTTGAAAACTGACCTATTTGGGCAATGCAATAAATGTTTGAGATGCAATTCTCCCTAAATATATGAATTATGCTAGCAGATTCTCAGAACTGGTTTTAGTGTACGTATTTTTAAAACTCCATTTTTGAACCTAACACTTAGATCTTATTTTTCAATTCCTTTTGCTATGATCAAACTCAGTGGTCAGTAAAGTACTTGAGTGAGCTGAGCTCTAGGAGGTTTCCAGGTTTTCCCTGGTTATCTATAGAGACAAGAAGAAATGTTCTTAGGAGTTGAGAGTTGGGAACCCAAATGTCCCATCACTCTTCCAATCCTGCACTGAGAGCAAAAGTCTATGCTTTCTATCTTTTCATGGCTGCTGTCATCCCATACAGTTCGAAGTCCCCTACATGCATTGTCTCGTGTTCTCACTGCTGACCTAAAAATCTGGATGTTTTTCATTCTTGTTTTACAAACAAGGACAAGGAGGCACAGAGAGATGAATTATCTTGCCTAGATCTTCATTGCAACTAAATGGCAGAGCTCAGAGGCAAACTCAAGTAGCTTAATTCCAGAGCCCATAGCTCTTAGCACTTTGCTGTTTACCCTGAGGAGGAAATTGCTGCTCTTTGACCCATTCAGACTCACTCAGATTTGATTCTAGCACATGGTCTGTCTTCTGAGTCCTCTTGTGTTCTGGAGTGCACTGATTGGTAGTGTGGGGTGGAGAAAAGTCTTCCACCTCTTGCCCATGCTGAAACTCGACATGCTCAGCTTTGCTGAAGTCTCCTTACCCTTACATGCATGTGGGAATCACAACAATCACAGCATTACTTCGTTGTGACTTTGCAATAAGAACTTAAGAGGAATGCTTCAGAAATAGATGGACAGCAAGTTTTCTTCTTTATTTTCCAATATCCCAGGCTCACTGTAGCTTTGTTTTCTCTTTGTTAAGCATGTTTGGCTCCATTCTCTTTAATAATAATAATAATAATAATAATAGTAATAATAATAATAATAATAATAATAATAATGCCTAAAATTTGCATCAGCTTTGCATCCTGGTGCTAATGATAGAATTCCCACTGCAATTTTGTGAGAGTGACAGTGACACTGTCATCTCTACAGAGTACAGAATGAAGCACCAGATTAAGGGACTATCTAAAGCTATGGCAACTATACACAGTTGAATCTGTGTCCTGAAAACAGGAGAACTATTTCCATCAGAGCTTGTTTGCTTTCACTTCTCACATGATGTGTTTTCCACACTTCCCTTACTCCTCTGACTCTTTCTTCTGGGTCACAGTTGTTAATATTTTCTTGAAGGTGACTAGAAATGAGCACTATGTTTTAGCATTTTAGATGTGACTGCCTAGTGACACACATTTTTCTCTGTCTGTTCAGTCCATGATGCCTGGGAAACTGGATTTTAGTCTTAGCTCTGTCACCGATGTGCTATGTGGCATTGGTCAAATTGCTTTGCATCTCTGGTCCTTGGTTTCCTGACTTGAAAAGGAGAGGCTTGCCTTCTACAGTGTTGACTTGCAATAGATCTTGTCTGCTTGAATGAATGAAATCAGTGTTTTCTTAGTTATTTGCACCTTTGAACTTTAAGAAAGATATTCAATAATTAATACAGCTCTATCAACTTTAATTTCCTTAGAATTGCTTTCTATCATGTCCACTTTCTCCATTTTGCGCCAATTTGAGTGGGACAGACTTCTTGTATCAAAGAGGGAAGCAGAGATTTGAGATCATGATCAATTTTTAATGTGTTAGCAAGCCAATTGGCTGTGTAAGGCAGCCTGGACAATCAATATAGCATTTTTCAGTCAAGAAGCTGACATCTTGATCTCCAACTCTCTGATCCCAAGCCCATATATCATTTGGCTCCATAATTATAAAAGACTGCTACTATTAACAAAATTTCTACTCTTTGGCGAGAGCAGATAATTTTAAGCCATGGATAACAAATGACATTTGGGAACAAGATGAAAGGTGAGAATTTATTGGCTAGGAACATAGCTTATGCCCCAAGTTTCTAGCTTGTGGTCCCTGTGTGGGATGTTGACTAATTCACACTAACTTGTGTTGTACCACGGGCCAGTAATTCTGACAATGTGATCATTCACTATCTCCCTCCACCTAGTTCAGAGTCTGCTGACATTTTCTTTCTTTTCTGCTGATAAGCTTCTTCCTTGTGGCCAGGTTGAGGATGGACTGTTTGAAGAAGTATGAGTCCTCCACATTTTTTTCTTAGTGCTGATGGAATATCTCTCTTCCATCACTATTTTTAAAATTTATGTTTAATTGTTTTATTATTTCACCTTGCTGGATACATTTTAAGGTATTGCATTTGCACCTCAGTCTGCGTGTATCTGACACCACAGCCACCACCAGAGTCCCTGTGTTCTTTATCACCACCTTTCAAACTCCTTTCTCCCCTTTTCTGACCCACCTCACCCACCTGCTATAACCACAGTCTTACATCCTGTGAATTTTGTTGGGGTTTGTCTGCTCATTTGTTTTGTTTCTTTATGTTCCCTATATGAGTGAAACCATCCTGAATTTCACTTTCTCTGTCTTATTTTGCTTAACATAATCACCTCCAATTCCATCTAAGTGGTTGCAAAATAAGCAATTTCATTGTTTATAACAGCTGCATAGAATTCCATTGACTATATGGCCCACAGCTTCTTTATCTAGTCCTCTGTTGACAGGCATTTCACGTCTTGTCTATAGGGAAGTGTCCATCACTGATCTCTATGGAGTTGTAGGGAAGGGTTCTGATGGGCCTCAGTCAGGTCACGTGATCATCCTTGTAGCCGGGAGAACAGTTTGATACGTGATTGGACAGGTGTGCTTTGTGCGCCCCATCCCTGTGGCTGCCGGACATGTCCTGTGCTTGGCTCCTTAGAGTCACAAAGAGCAGAAAAAGAGCAATTCCTAGAAGAAGCATTTTTCTGTTTCGAGAAGATGAATGGGAAGATACAAGTAACAGATATTAAGCCTTCTTAAAAATTAGATGTATCATTGACATATAGCATCATATCATTGCAGATGTACAGCATAATGATTCAATATTCTTATATATTGCGGATAGTCACCGTAATAAGTCTAGCTCACATCTGTCACTATATATAGTTAGAAGATTATTTTGTAGACTAAATTCTGATAAGCAAGGATGTTAGAATGTACTCACCCTTTAGATCTGTAACTAAACCTTGAATTATGCATGCAGACCTTTCATTAGTATTTTAGGTGAGACTGAGATAGATAACAGTCTCGTTGGTCTTCTGAGGGACACAGAATTTCTTCTTTGTCTGAAGTTCTAAGCCAAGATTCAGGTCTGTAAGTAGTTCCTTTGAAATGGCAAAGGCAGTTCTGCTCTCTTGCACTACAGAGCCCTGGTGTGCAGCATTCTTACTTTAAAACATTTTTTGTCAGTCCTGGGTAGGCATACAGGTTGTTGAGAGTTACTTTTGAATATGTGGTTTCAAGTGGCACAGGATTTATTCATTTTGAAGTTCTGACCATGACTTTGGTTTCCTAAGACCAAAACTGTGGCTTCATTGGTTTCATTCATGTGCTGTTAGATTTTATTGGTAAATTGGTAAAGTAAAAAGGAAATTCTTACTGAAAAGAAGAAAAACTATTTTTCTGGAGGAAATTTTTAATGACCCAGAGGTTAAGAAGGAAATTACAAAGACTGATTATACCTGGAATATTTAGTATCTAAGAATTTCTTTATTTAGAACATCAATGAAAAAAGAGGATATCTTGACTCCTATGCTTTCTGACTTATCTTGACAAGAGTAATAGAAGAATGAAAATCCAATCCAGGCAGATTGTGTTAAAGCAGAAATATATCTCCTTAAGAAAAATGTTGACACCTTAAAGGAGCAATCAGGCAAATATGAAAGGGAAATGAGATGTTACGTGTGATGATAAGCAGATATAGAAGGTAAAAGTAGATTCACCTAAGTGTGATTGCTCTAAAGGAGGGCATTAGGAAAGAAAGCATTTTAGTTATTATTAGATCAGAAGATGTGACAGATGTATAGAGAAATATAACAGAGTAAAGAAGCAAGAGCTCAGAAAGGAGACTAGAATGAATGTGCTAGATGCTGAGAGGGGACCATATAGAATCCATACCAGGAGATATCCCTGGAAACTGGGAGAGATGAGTCGGTGAATTGGAAAACTTGGATAGACATGAGACATCAATCGAATAAATTCAAAAGAACTTTTGGATTAATTCCAGGGTGACATGGATGTTACAGGTGGACTTGTAGTGATTATCTGAACAATTGGAAAACACGCTTGTATATTTTTGGGTATAAGATTCTAAGGTCAACATCGAGATAACTCTTGACCTAAGTGATTAAGCACTTGATAATACAAATATATTCCTTTTGATTAAACCAACATCAACTGATGAATAACATTAATTATATCTTAAGAATCCCTTTTATCATGTAACACAACGTAATCACTGATATGATATCATATTTGAAGTCCCTGGAATTAAGGTGTGATAAATTTTGGACTATTTTTAGAATCAACTTATCACAATACAGAATAAATGGAAATAAGGCATAATAATGATAGAATAAATCAGTCCAGGCTAGATATAGTCTAATGGAAGATTGTCTCCTGGATGAGGTGATTCAGCTTAAGAAGTGATAATGGACAAGATTTGTTGAGTGGGTAGAGTCTTTTGATAGACAGAAATTATTAATTTTGTATGCCTCATTGTGAGAAACTATGTGAGATAAAAATTTTAAAATGGTGTTGGAGAGAGAAATATCTTGATTAGAAAGCAGAGAAAAAATTAAAGGAAAAAAGGAATGAATCAATCCTGAAAAGTATTAGAACACATCAATTTGTTAGAGAATGAAAGGGTTCAAGTTACAAAGGAGATTAATCAGTTTGAAGCTCAGCCGAGAATTCCCGTGGGATTTAACAGCGTAGTAGAGGGAAAAGAAACACTGGAGGGATAGTTTAATAAGACTACCAGCAAGGATGTAGCAGAAATAAATGTATACTATAGACCAGTCATATAAAGTGATTAAAGACAATGTTTTGAGAGACTCATGACAGAAGTCATGGTCCTCAAAATCTGTCTGATCTTTAGAACAAATATTTCTGAAGCATCTATGGTAGACTTGGTTCTGGAATACGCTAAACTTAATTCTTTAATTGAAATAAATGCTTGGATCAGGAGAAATCTAAGAGGCAGATTTCTCAAGACTTAAGGAATTCCGTAGCAAGAATCAACAACTACCGTCTCAGAAATGAAAATGTTTGTTCATAAAGATAATGTAGTGTCCATGATGCAGATGTGTGTGGAGTACCAGTAACATTGATTTCAGTGTGATCAAGTGAATTAAGAGTTTTTGAATGAACAGGGGCTTCCACCAGTATTTCTAATACTTTGGTGAGAAGGCGGGAGTTTCATAAATGCAGTTCTTTGAGAAGACTGTATAGATTGGTAGGATCTATACTCCCCTAAAACATGGAAAATATGATATTAACATTTGATGGAAGGTTTATTTTATATGAACTTCACCCCAAGGTCATAGACTCTGGGCAGCTTACATAGACTAACCGACATCTCAGTAAACCTGATATTCATACTTGTTTCATATGCTGTACTTCCATACGGCAATTAAGACCTGGAATAAAATTTTACCTGGGTTAAATTATTTAGGTCCTGGATATTTATGTTTTGTAATTGCATTGTTGGAGTCAAAATTCAGCTCACTCTTGAACAACAGAAGTTTGAACTGTGTGCGTCTACTTATATGAATATTTTTCCAACCCTTCTTCTTTTCCTTCTCAGCTAACTCGATGGGAATACATTAATGAGGACCTTTATGATAATCCACTTATGACTTTCTTAATAACATTTTTTCTCACATATCTTATTGTAAGAATACAGTATGCATAAACATATAAAATATGAGCTAATTAACTTTAAGTTGTCAGTAAGGTATCTAGTCAAGAATATGCTATTAGTAGCAGTGATTTGGGGGGAGCCAAATGTTATACACAGATTTTTTATTGTGTGGGCATCAGTGTCCCTAACCTCCACATTGTTTAAGGGTCAACTTTAATATATCAATCTTTTTAAATTCTTTGGATCCCTTAGAAGGAGGTGCTCATGGAAGGTTTTAGAATCAAATATAAACACATTTTGAGACCCTGACATAAATATACTCATTACAGTGCCCAGGGAGTCCCCCTCTTCCCCAGGCATCACTCTTTCCTTCTAGGAGAGACTGTGAAGATTAAAAAATTGGAAGCATATCTATTTATTTGGCTTTTACTTAAAGATGTTGAACTTGCAACTTTATCTTCCAGTCAGATACTGACATCACAAAGAGCATACAGTAACCTGGATAGCTACCATTTATTATTACTTTTAAGTAGCACAACTGTCTCTTAAAGACACATAAATGTCTGAGTTTTTCTCAAACAGTTCCAAAATTTTCTCTCATCGATAAATAAATAGGTAGAGAAAACATATAGATACGTACATGTTGGAAGACATTAAAGAGGAAGAAATCAAACATTAATATAATGACATTTTGGAAATCTGAGTAAATTATAGGCATTCTTTGTTATTCTTAGAACTTCTCTGCAAATTTAAAATTAGGTCAAAATTTAAAGTTAAAAGAAAAATTTTGATTTTATAAAGGTGCCTTCTCTGTATTATTTTAAGGAAATGTATGCCTGGAATGTCATGGCTTAAGATGCTGATTTGTTCATAGAAAGAGTAAGGAGTTATATCCCTGGGTTGGGATAAAGCTATATAAATCTGGTTTAAGGCATCCTGAGTTTCAACTGAAGATGGTATCTGTCTGGATTTTATTCAGTAGACTTAAGGAAATGAGAAGGCTGTTACTGGGAAAGGAAGGTTTTAGATTTTTCCCATACTTTATTTCCTAATTTAGGGACCACCCTCTAGTAACCAGACCTTAACCCTCAAATTATACAAAGAAGAGCAAAGCAAAATTATACATGGGGATGTCTACTATTCATGGAGATGCTCCTGTAATTTTTCTATACATTCCAACATAGACATATTTTCCCCCTTTTTAGACCTCAAATTTATCTTAAAAATAGATTTTTGCCTTAAGATGGATATATCTCCTCCTTCTAAATGATAATAGTACTTTCTCTGATAATCCCTAAATCACCTTATCTGTTATCATCATTCTGATACTTATCTTGCTCCCATTTCTAATTTCTGGCATTCTTTTCATTTATTTTGAATTTCAATGAAGAAATATTGCATCATAATATTATTGTTTGAAGTGTACACTATTGTGAATAAACAAAACGAAGGAACAGATGAAACAAAACCAACCTTTGGACACTTAAAATAGAACTGAGGTTACCAATAGGGAATGGGATGGTGGCCGGGGTTGGGGGAGAAAGATGAGTGGTGGTGGAACCCACAGGACAATGGTGAAGAACACTTGATTTGGTGGAAGGCAGGGCGTGTTGATAAATATTTGAGGAATGGGGAAACCACATATATGGGGAACATATACATGAATGAGTTTATTTTAATTTTTAAAAGAAAGTGATTGCAATAAAATACTAAAAAACAAAACAAAAAATAGTGTATGTAATTGTAAATCCACATCTGTAAATGATAACAGAAGTTTCTGACATTGTTAACCTACAGGGTCCTTGTATTTCCTTTCCTCTCTTTATTGCTTCAAGACCAGTCATGGTGCTGGGACATTTTTCTTACCCTCGGGAAATCCTTTTGCAAATATTTACTGAGTATGTTTTAAGTAGCACTTAGAGGACAAGACATGCAAGATGGCAGACTAGTAGGATCTTGTGTTCACCTTGTGTCCACAGACATAACTAAATTGTATTTACATACAGACTCAGTTTTCTAAAAAGAACTGAAAATAAGGGAATGAATGACAGCCCTAAGGCAGCTCAGGTCAAAAAATGCTCCCTCAGCTGTGGTAGAGCTGGATGTGGTTATGAGAAAATTGAGGCACAGGGAAAGTGAAGAGCCTTCACCAAGCACAGACCAAAGAGAGACTTGGGATGTCAAAGGGAGAGTAGGTCCTCTGGGAGCAGGCCCCCCCCACTACTAGAAGAGCAGGCACCAAAGTGAATGCAGGTCTGTGGGAGCAAGCTCAAGCCAATATATGAGCATGCGTCCACCTGCCCCAGGAAAGAACCAACACAGAGAGAAGACAGCTGCCCGTGAACCCTCACCAGACACCCAATAGGCTAGCACTGTTATTTTGGTCTCAGCCTTTGAAACTGATTTTGATGGTGGGAAGTAACTCTTGGACAGTGACTACAACCAACAGAACGAGAAAGTATCTGCTACCATGCAGGACTCAATATCATAAACACAGGCACAGGCAGTCTGGGATGAGGGTTGGTTGGAAACTTTGGTGGCAGTAAAATAACCCAAAAATTAAAAAAATAAGGAAAAGGACAAATACTAGATAATCTCACTCATATGTGGAATATAAAGGGACAAAGCAAAGGAATAGGTTAAACCAAAACCAACCCTTGGACACCGACAATAGAACTGAGGTCACTAGTGGGAAACAGGGTGGTAATGGGGCAAGGGGTGATGGGTTCAATGGACATGGGGGAGGACTTTTGGTAATTTGATGGTGGGAAGGGTATCTTGTCATATATTTGAGGAATGGTAAGCCTGTGTGTATAGGCTTATATTATTTTGTAAATCAAAGTTGCCTCACTAAATGTTAAAGGACAAAATTTGTTGAATGAGTAAGTGAATGAATTCATTCATAGCACTCAGTAATATTCTGGAGAAGTATCCATTCCCTAATATATAAACTAATTGTATTAATTTAATTCCCATTAGAAGCATCAAAAGTAATTTCTATTTTTAATAAATGTAATCACTATAGATTTCCTCTAGAATATAAATATCAATATATTGAACAGTAAATGATATATCTTACGCACTTAAATTTAGTAGAATAACATTTTTGAAATATCAAGTGGTCTTTATTTGTTCTTTTTGCCCTTAAATCCTTTCTTCTCTGTTCCAGGGCAGTACTATCCTTTTCTTTCTTGCTTCATTGTCTCTGGGAAGAAACATGATGATGAAATACAGTGAACAAAAAAAAAAATAAAAGAGATTTTCCTTGTCTTTGTGTTTACAAAGAAAAGGATTTTTAAAAACACAAACACTATAGACATAGACTAAATCTGAAAGAAAATAGAGAGAGTGAACAAAGATACCCCATCTTCTCTATCCCTCCTCCTAGCCCCTGAAGGATTTCTCTAAATGGGAATAAAATTATTGAGGAGGAAGTGTTATAGTAGTCATATCTTGATTTCCTGTAGAAGGGAGCCTTGCACTACCTTTGGACTAAGCCTGATGGGGTGCACTGGCCCACAGGGTTTCCACAAAGACCTTGAGGAGGCAGAGAAGCCTGAATGAAACGCAGCATAAGGTGTGCATTAACCTGACACCAGCCAGCTTTGTAGGTTCTCAAGTCATAGATTGACACAGCATTAGCATTTTACTTGGGTATCCAAGAATGGCCTACATATAGCTTTTAAGATTTATCCAAATATCAAAGACACTTGTGGCTATTGCTGATAGCTTGTCTGAACCAATGACCAAGGGTCATGTGCGTGATGGACGGCACAGTGGATGATACTGAAGAGTTATTCCAGAGGACAGGGGACAAGGTGATCTCTGCCAACACACCTGCTATTATAACATAACCCCTCATCCCTCAGAACTTCAATGATGATATTTGAAAAATCAACAAGAGAAATCTTCACTTAAACAAAATCTGGTAAAATGGAACTTAAAGACATTGAGGATGAAGATGTTTTTACTCATCTAATATAAAGTAAGGAAGGATAGACTGACCTTTCACCACAGTCCCAATCCCTGTAACAATGGGATTAAACTAGAGCTGATGGATTTGTGGCATTTCTGCTTAGGTCACTGAACTTCTGAAAGTCTGCCCACTGGCAACAACCTCTCTCCAGTTTCCAAACTTCCGTGGCCGAAGGTCAGCCAATTCCTGAAACACTCACTCTCCAAACACCTATATAATGTCATTTCCTGCTTTGCAAGTACAGTTCTCCCTTGCTTAGCAAAGCAATAAATGCAGCTTTTTTGTTTAGATCTTGATGAATTCTCTGGTGCTTTGGTTAAATTGAATTACAAATTTTCAGAAATGTCTTGAATACATGAGTTTGTAGACTTAGTATTGTCCGCCTTTGTGTATACAGTATTGGTTTCCAAAAACCCACAACCTGTTTTCAGATGTTCGTTGTTGGATCCCATTTTTTTGAACACTGATATGTGCTATAAGAAATACACAAATAAGCTAAGAAGCTCACATGAAAGAGCTCAATACATGCCATTACTTTTAATTTACAGGTGCATGAATGAAGTTGTACAGAGGTTATGGAGAAGCTCACCTAGTTTTGGAGAAAAGTGAGACAACTACTCCATCTCTGATCTCCTAGACCAATGCTCTTTGCCGAATGCCGTGACTCCGAGTGTCAGTGGGGAATTGGGACACTTTTCTCCTTTATCAGACCAGTGATTGTTAAACTTTAGGGTCTATCACAATCACCCCATAGAGGGATGGATATAATATTGATTTCAAACCCACCTATACAATATCTGGTTGTTCAGATCTTATTTGAAATCTGAGAACTTTCATTTCTAGCAAGTTCTCATTTGAGGTTGATACTGTTGGTTCAAGGAGGACATTTTCAGAACTGTTGCTCTAGGTGGTCTCCTGAAAAACAGGACTGATTGAGTTTGGGCTGGATATAAGAAAGGAGATGAGAGAGAAAATGTGCAGACAAAGGGTTGGAAGAGGTATTTTCAGGGCAATGTAGGTCTCTCTTCTTTCCATACCAGTAGAGTAAACCATCTTTTCTGAATCTCCAAAAGAATGAATTTTCTATCAAGTTGTAAGCATACTGGAACAAAAAGAATAACCTAGTACTCTGAAAAATCAGTTGTGTGGTCAGTATAGCGTGCAGCTCCAGAGCCGTGCAGATATGTGTCTGATTGTGACTTCACTGCCTGGAAGACTGGATATTTTCACTGACTTCTATCAGCTTCTGTTGCTAGATACATAAAATGAAGGGTGGGAAAAGGTCTTTTGAACGGTTTTATAAAATGGGTATAGAGTTTTCTTTTGTGGTGCTGAAATGTCTGGAGCTAGAGATAATGGTTGTACAATATAGTGAATGCATTTTCACTGAACTGTATACTGTAAACTGATTAATTTTATGTCATATGAATGTTACTTCAATTCATAAAAGCTACTGAGCATCGTATTTGCCACCATGTGGCAAACACATTGTGTTTTCATAGGAAAGTACACAATAACTATTGGTTCATCTTCTGCTTCTCCCTCAGTCAGCCTTGTTTGGTCCCAGCCAGAGTGATCATTTGCTGCTACTAGATCCTAAGCCTTAATGTAATCCTATTACCATCAGTAATAGCCCCTTTAATCCATCTGCTTTCTCTGTTGCTCCTACTGGTGGCTGTGCCAGGATGTACAATAAAATAGAAATTAAAACATATACCTCTATGCAGCACATGATTTTTCCATCACTGATATTGTATAGAGATTTAGCTAAGAGGGAATACAACAAAAGAATCTTGTGATTTTTGAGCATGTGTTATGTATTGAATGCTTTCACAGACGTCTTTTTAAAAAATTCTCTGACAACCTTAAGAGATAATCTTATCTCCCTTTTGGATGGATGGCAACAGGGGTTCAGAGAGATTAGGAAATTCACTGGGGATTACAGAGCCAATATATTGAACTTCAATTACACATTCAGAAGTTCTTGAGTTTCAAGTCTAAAGTCTGCATTGTTATACACTCTCTTGAGACGGGTGGGGAGTGAGAGTTGGGTACTCACGGATTTTAGGAAGGTCTACATTTGGAAGAGGTGAACACGGTGACAAGAGATTCCACACATTAGAAGGAAAACATGGGGGCTAGTTGGGGAAAGTGAGGAGAGAGCTTGGTCGTAGCAAAGAGGGCAATCTATATAGAGTGGACTCCTTCTCAGGGGTGTAAGGAAGCAAGAACTGGCAACCAACCATAGAGGGACTTGAAAGATGAGATGAACCTAATCCTTCAGATCAGCAATAACAACTACACTGTCAGTGGTTTTTTGGTTCCTTCATTGTTCCCCTAGCAGAGTCTAAATTCCTTATGTTGGTTACCACATCAGGTTCTTGCTCAAATTTGTAGTTTCCTTGCACATCACTGTCCTACACTCTGTTCTCCAGAGAGAACTAGCTTCTTTTCACTTCTGGGAATGGTGCAGGCCACCCCTCATCTCAGAGTCTTGACACATTCTGACTCCACTCTTGGTAACCTCTTTCTCTTCTTTCCTTTCCTTCCCCTCTACCTGATGCAGGGACAGCAGAGCTTGGAATCTACAGGGCAGTAGACAGATGTATGAATAGTAAATTAGCAGGCAAACCCTAGAAGAGACCCCAGGGGGGATCTCAGCTTAGAAGCCTGCATCTGCATTCTTGCATGTTTTTTCTCCAGGTCACCTGGACATGCATAAAGCACCTAACCCATATATATATATATATATATATATATATGCATATATCTATAGCTATATCTATCTATCTATCTATCTATCTATCTATCTATCTATATCTATATCTATCTATATATATATCTATATATATATATATATATACACACAAAATCCACCTTGCCTGAGGGAAAGGCAGGCAGCAGAGGTCCCGCACATGCACACATGTACATTCTCTTGATGTCCCCTTTCCAGCCCTGCAGGGCACCTTAGCTAGTTATTTCTGCTTTTAATAAACTTGCTCTGTGTTCCTGACTAGTGACTATCTCCACAAATTCTTTCTGGATGAACCCAGAGTCTCGTCAGCTGTCTCAGCTCCCTTCCCCCCATATCATTTCCACTAACCACTCATCCTATCCTCTTGGTCTATCTAGAATCCATTCTTCATCAAGTCCAATTAAAATGTCAGTTCCTCAGGTAGCTTTCCTGGACCTCTATGTCTGGACCTGGTTTGCAGCACCTAGTGATGATACTCTTGTGATAATTCATTTCTTGTATGCTTATCACTCTAAGGTCCTTGGAAGCTGAAATTGTGTCTGCCTTGTTCATTGCTCTAGCCCAAGTTCTAATATGGTTCTCTGGACAAAGCATATAATGAATAGTTATTTGCTTTATAATTCAGTGCACACAGTAGTGAAGGAAGCTGCTTCCTCCCGATGTTTCCTTCCAGATGAAGGGTTCTTTTGCCATAGTGACACTCAGGGTATCTCCTTACTCCTCCCCATAAAGGTGAGAACATCCACTGAATATGCGATAAGGAAGGACACACTTCCATTCTGTAGACCTGCCCACAAAACACAGGAAATATTGCTTTATTCCTGCCTGATCTGAATTTTCAAAATCTGTCCCCATACACAGGGTGGAGGAGTCTGTTGTTGGGGGTTAGAGTTAGGAAAACTTTTCTTGCCATCCACATTAGCCACTTCAGTTTTTAGCAGTAATAAAGTTGTTTGGAATCTGTCCGAGATATGATTGAGATGGAAAGTCCATGCGCGCTAAATATCGGACAATTGCAGGTCGAGGGTACTGTCGAGACTGCTCCAGGTACACTCTGTTACTTATCTGCTCTTAGGAGAGTTTATATAAATATTACTATTTCTATGCTGCCGGAGTGAGATACGACCACACAAATATTGGTTGCAAGTTACACATAGGCTTTATTACGCACAAGTTCCTGATGCCTGGGTTCAGCTTAAGAGGGGCCCAGTGGCGATCTTCTCTAGAATAGCAGCTGCAGCGATGAGTTTTGACTGGCGAAGAGCTGAGTGTCCGACAGGACACCGGCGAGCAGTTGCTTCCAGCCGATCACCATATGGAACATCGTAGGTTCTATGCTGGAGTCTAGATGACTGACATGTTTGAAGTGGGAGCCCCTTCTATAGCTTGAATCCACAGGCTATCAGCTGAGTACATTCAGGGTTCTGTTATCACATCTTAACGTTCATTTTACATATCACACTTCAACATACATTGCTGTGTCAGGACGTTGCTGACGTCTTATCCATCACTAAACATAGGTTTACTATCTTTACTAAATACAAGTTTAAACATGCTTTTTCTGAGTTTGTAATAGCGACATAGTATTGCATCAGAATATTTCAAACAACTTCAAAGTAATAATATAACAGAATCTCTGTACTAATATTCTAATTGGTTGAGAACCTAAGAAGTTTGAACAGCGCTGTTGTTAACATGGGACCTCTGAAAAATATTGTATGAGACGCGCACATGAACAGATTCAGCAATCTGGCAAACTTTTGCCGAGACTCTGCTCAGTACAAAGGGCTACACTTGACACTGCCGGGGAGATGGGGGATGAAAAAGAGCTATTTGGGACCTGAAGAGAGCTCACCATACATCAGTGCTGACAGACACAAGCATAAATAACTTTAATTCGAAAGAAGACTGTGATAAGTGCTATCAAAGAAGCATGAAAAGTATACTGCATGGTGGAGGAAGGAGAAACTAACTTAAGCTAAGAATATTGAAACACTTGTAGGAGAAAAAGGAATGTGAGTGCTGGACCTCAAAGAAGAGACTTGGTGGAATGCTTTTAACCTTGGGCCTCATTGATGGCTCCCATTCTGAGGCCAGATGAATCTGTCTTGGGGCAGGGGCAGAATCAGAGGGACCCTTGGCCCTAAACCTTGATACAGAGCAAGGAAACTCTTTGGAATTTGGAAAAGGATTCTATTCAGATTAAAGCTGCTAGAGTAATAAATATTCCCTAGAGAATTTTATCTATTAACAAAACAAGCAAGTTGCTTGGGGTGTATTTGTAGGAAAGTTGAGACAACACTGGTTGAAGAATTATTTACCTTTTAAAGCTCTCTGAGGCTGTTCCTCCCATAACCCTGTCTCACTCTCCCAGCCAGGACAGAATATTTATTAGGTGCTTCAGACATCTGCCCAATGCATAGATTTACCGCTGGATAATTGAACTAAATAGGACATAGTTTCATGTACATGCAGAGATTTTTGTGTGCACTGCGTATTGTGGAGAAGGGCAAGATGCATTTCTCCTGTTCACCATCACCTATGACTTCTCTCCCATGTACCAAGGTTAAGAGAGAGAACAAGCACAGGACCTGTTAGCAATCAGGATCACCCTGGCCCATGAGAGTCAGGCTTCCAGCGCACACTCTGTTCGAATCAGCCTGCTTATCTCATCGACCCTGGTGGACATGGTTGTGTTTAGCAGAGACAGCCTGATGAGATGCTGGGTTCATCCAGAAAGAATCTGTGGAGAGAGTTGTTGACCATAACACACAGAAAGTTTCTTCAAAGCAGAAGTAACTAGTTAGGGTGCCCCATGAGGCTAGAAAAGTAACATTAAGAGAATACACATATGGAGTGTGCGGGACCTAAGCTGTCTGCCTCTCACACAGGCAAGATGAATTGTTTATATGAGGGTTAGGGACTTTGGCATGTCCAGTTTACCTGGAGAGAAAGGAGCATCCAGAGGTGTGTCCTAGATGCAGGATGCTAAGCTGAGATCCCCACTAGGGTCTCCTTCAGGTTTGCCAGTTAGTCCACTATTCATACATCTGCCTGCTGCCCTGTAGATTCCAAGCAATGCTCTGCCCACAACAACTTCATTGAGAAACCATCTTGAAACATGATACAACTGTTGTGAAAGAATCACTCCCTGGTCTGGAGTGGTTAAGTTGCTATGATAGAAGTTTAGAACTTGCTTACAAAAGAGGAAAATCGATCTTGTGTGGAAAACCAAGCTCTGGAGAGAGCACTTAGATTCAAACAAACACGAAGCCAAATATATCCATGGGACTGTGAGTGACCCAAGCAAATTCTTTCCTTTTATGGCTTGAACTGTGTGAGTTAAGTCTCTATCAACTGTAACTGAAAGAGAACCAATGACTCTACCCAGAGTGTGCACCACATCCAAAATGTCTCTCATGTCTTTTCAGACTGTGATGTGTTACTCTTTCTCCATTTTATGATCTCATGTTAATCTTTCTGAAAATTAATTTTATCAAAGGAATACTGCCTCGTGACATGATATAGGTTTAAGGTGTGCCTTGTTATAAATCAACATTTACATATAACACAGGCAGTTTACCACCACCAGTCTAGGTACAACCTTCACCATATGGCTGATCCTCTCAACCCAGCTTGCCTGCCATCCTGTTCCACTCTGGTAACCACCGATTAGATCCCATACACTAAAAGTCTATTTTTGTTTGGTTCAATTCTTTTTTGTTTGTTTGTTTTGGTTTCTCTAAATACCACATATAGAGTAAAACCACATACACCTGTTTATCTCCTTCTGGCTTACATCACTAAGCATCATTCCCTCTAGATTCATGCAGGTTGTTACAAATGGCAAGATATTTTAGGGAGCTGGGTAGTGTTCCACTGTGTTTAATAGCATAGCTTTAAGAGCATATTCTTTATCCTCTCATCTGTGCATGAGCACCGAGGTTGTTTCCAGCTCTCACCCATTCCAAATAGTGCTGTAGTGGGCACTAGGATGCATATGTCTCTGTGAACTACTGTTGTGTTTTTAGGACAAATACCAAAACCACACTTAACTTCTCTCTATTTGTGGCCAGGAGGCCCTTACTTGACTGCTTTCTAAGTCTCTTTGAACCACGGTGTGGGTCCTGGGAACCAGGTGAGAGTTGCAAGTGGCCTTGTGGTGGCCCATGGGTTCCTGTGTGAGTGGTCAGGTGCCGCTGACCACCAGTACCCAGGCGTTCAGTGGGAGTTGGCCAGGGCCACAAACCTGCAGAATCATTGGACCCCAGCCCTTGAGAAGCCGAAGCAGTGGGACAATAACCAGAGAGAAAACAATTAATTCAGGACTGAAGGATTTGGAATTTATAGTAAAAGAAACAGAACTTTATGCGTTTAATTTGGAGGCTGTGTGCAAGGGACCAGCAACAAGGAAATCATTAGACAAGTCTCCTCTGACACAAGGGTGACTGGGAGCAGATGGACACAGTCCCCGAGGATGAAGGATTCTGCAGAGAAAGCTGGTTTGCAGGGCAAAAGAAAGAGATTTTGAGCCCTATTTATATATTATTATGTGCCAGAAGGTGAAGGTAAGGTGCACAACCGGATTTCAGGGTCCAGAGCACGGAGCTGAACTGTGTGAGTGAGGGCTCATTCCCTGGAAAAGACAACGTGAAACTGAGTCTGACTGACTTTTCTGGGGAAAAAGTGCTGAGAAAATCCACCTCTTCATTGGCTCCCTTGTTTTATCTAAAAAGACTGGGAATCCATCTCAGAGACAGCATATAAACTTCAAAAACTATCTGGTGATTTAGGAGAAGAAAGAGAAGCCCAGAATAGGGTCTCATTGGATGCCCAGAATCATTCCCTTTGGGAAGGTAAGCAGAGTTTCGTTCCTGTTCATCGTGACAAGATAGCTGATCTCCTCCCAAAGACCACACACACACACTTGGGCTTTGGAAACAATTGGGGAAAATATTAAAAAGGCAACTGTCATGCAGAAAACATCATTCACGTTTTTATTTCTTATTTACAACTTTGTGGCAGAAAGCCTGACCATGGGAAACCATGGCTGACAAATTATATGGCATTTGTAAGGGATGCGAATTATTGTTGTAAAGAGGCAGAAGTGACTGTCGGGTTATCTATTATTAACCTCTCTCTCTCTGTTCCTGCATCCTACCGCTTTCTAATCCCTGACAATAGTTTCTTTCTGTGGTCTCTTGGAACCGTCTGTTAGCATACACTCTTATGAACCTATTATGTGTCAAGCTACACCAGGCAACAGAAACATGAGAGAGAGAGGGAGAGGGAGAAGAGGAAGAGAAAGAGGAAGAGGAAGAAGAGGAGAAGGAATGGAAAAGGAGGGGAGGAGGAGGTGGAGGAGGAGGGTGAGAAGGAGGAGGTGGGGAGAAGGAGCGGGAAGAGAAGGACAAAGAGGGGAGGAGGAGGAGGAGGAGGAGTGAGAAGCAGAGCTGGCTTCTCCCCTGAGGTTGCTCAGAGACAAACAAGAGAACAGATAAACATAACTTGCTGATGGTGTCTACGGTAACCTGTGCTATGTTAAAGATAATGATGGAGAGATATTCTCAGTCTTGGTTATTAGAAAATATTTTTTCCAGGAAGTGATGTTTCAGATGTAACTTGTGGTAGGACATAGAATATGAGTAGGAGTTTTCCAGTCACAGAAACATGGGGCAAGTTCATCTCAGGTAGGGGAACAATAGCGAAGAGTGTTTCTATATTAGTCCATTCAGTCTACTCACACTTTAAAAAAATTTTTTTTTAAGAAAGGCGAAGGCAGGAATGAAAGTGAACAGAGGTGGACAGGCAGCGAAAGAGAGGAGGAGGAAGCATACTTTACTTATTTATTCTATTTGCTTGTTCATCTTGGATGATGTTTGTTCAGCCCCAGTCTTGAACTGGGACCTGGTGGACTGCACCAGGGAAGTAAACCTTCAGGCCACCAGGGCATGCCTATGCACACTTCTTGAATTCCTGGACATGGCACAGGGCATGGCACAGAAATGTAGGAAATATTCACAAAAGTCAAGAGTTATTTTTAGACTCCATTTCCTCTGCTCCCAACATACTGATCTTAGGTGCTTCTGTTATGTGTTTCTTAGGTCTCAATTTCTATTAATACTTAAACAAATATAGATTATTCTAGGTTCCACCTGGCAAAACTGAGACCCTTTATAACATGAGTAGACCACATCACAATTAGTTCATTGTTCCGTACAAGATTTGATTCACAGTTTTTACATCTCAGTGTTTTCTGTCTGGGGAATTAATGATCCCTCCCTTTCTCTGGCAACTGGGACAAGCAGGGATGGTTACTGTAACTCTGGATACCCAGAGCAATTAGAAGTCCTCCTGTGCAGTTGCCTGGGGAGATGTTCTGATTTCGATGCTGTCACATATAATCCTGCCTTGGTCACAATGAAGCAGGGTTAGAGATGACAACACAAGCCCTCTGCCCCGTGTGGCGGATGTAAAAATAGACCCATTGCTGCAGGGGGTGCAATGTATGTCACCTTTTTGTCTTTTGTTTTTCTTTTTCTGACTTGCTTCCTCCCACTCCGTGAGGCTTTAACACGCACAAAGAAAGTCAGGATCCTGGGACACATGCTTGTTCTGTGCTGTGTGGGTCAGCTCATGGGCGTCCAAGCCAGGCCAAGTGGTTCTGAGCAGGGAGGCATCCAAGGACTGCAGAATTCTCCCCGCCAGTCTCTCCTTCCCACAAGGCTAGTAACCAGCATTGGACTGAACTTTAGAGCAGACTGACTACATGCCTTGGACACAAGTCCCATGACACTGTGCCAGCCGGGGAAATGTAAGCGCCTCTGGTCCTTCAGCCTCAGTCCCTCAGTCCAGTGACAGGTACAGAGGTGTCTTCAGACATTGATCTTCCTCTTATTGATTCCATTTTCCTACCTGTTCAGGATGCTTCATTTCTCTGAACTTAACCTCTAATTGATTTTCGGGGTCTACTTATTCCTTCTTTGTTATCACTCTGATCCCAACATGCTTTCTCATCCCTGCCCCCTCTACCAAACACTCACACGTTACCTCCTTTCAACATCATGTTGTCTGCTGTCTTCAGATGCTCTCACCCAATCCCTATTTCCTGCTGTCTTCAAGATTTCCCATCAACCATGTTTGTTCTTTCCCATCTTCACTCCCCATAAGTGTCTATGCTTTATGAGGATATTTGGACATTTTCACCTCCTTCCTCCCACTGCTTTGCTTCCTTCCATCAACCTAGGGCTTATTATCACATGCTGCACTTGCTTCTTTTCTACTAGGGAAGAACTGCCCTCTCTGTCCAAAACTGTTTGTCCAGTTGCCTCTGACCTGTCTTTATTCTGCACTTGAAGTCAACCCTAGGGACTGCCAGAGGGAGTACTTTCAATATCAAGAGACTTCCCCTTCATTCATCTGGCAGAGTCTGCCTGCCTTCCTGCGTCACACTGCATTGTTCTAGGCCTTCTAATATGACATTGATGCCATTGGCATTTTCCTGGACCCAGACGCAGTTTCCTAATACTTACAGGAATAAATGAGCTTGTAAGGCAGAGCAATCAAAGTCTTAGTGACAGCTATTTCAGGAGGCAACATAAAGTTAACTCCACTGTATTTGGAATTTGGACATGATATGCCTAGAGCAAATCCTACCTACAATTCTCCACCTTCCAGGACTCCTGATTCTGGCCCCACCAAAAGATTATTCAAGGTTATCTGGTTATAATGCAAAATAAGGACAATATTTAAAAGGAAATTAAATGAGAGATCTTATGAAAAGATACTATGGCATCTAAAATATCTTTGCCTGATTTCTTATGGAACAATGATTATTTGCAAGATGCATGATACACATTATTGAATTAAGTCTTCATGATGTACTTAATTATAGAGTACATAATTTTGTGGCCTTATGGTAGACAAGGAAACTAAATCTCAGAACCTAATCAACTTCATTCATTTTATGGATACAGAAGCTGGAATTAAATCAAGATTTATGTAATTCCCACATAAGTATTATTTATAATGATACTTCTCAGATTCATATAACTATTCATTTAATAAATATAATATTTATTGAGCACCCCAAACGTCCCCAGGTCATTGTTAGGAATGACCATTCAGTGGTGAATAAGACATATTTTCAGTCTTCAAAAATGTTAAGATTCTCATCATATAAGAGTAGATACAAAGGGATAGACAGGCCATTAGAATACAGAGTGACAATTATTATGACAAAGAAATAGAGCTTATCACCTATAAATAATGCTTTTGTAAAGAAATGGTGCTAAAGCTGATAGTTGATAGAGCAGTAAAGGTGAGTAAAGCAAAGAATAAGTAATGAATATTTCAAGGAGAAAATAAAAATATGTGCAAAATGCAGAACCAAGAGAATAAATGGTGCACAAAGAAATTGACCATAGTTGGAATGGAATGAATAAGTGGAGACAGCAGGGAGGTACTGCTGGAGTTTGAGTTCATGCTTTATTTGCCATGCTCAGGAGTTTGTCCCTTATCCTGAGGGCTTTGGGAGGAGTTCAAGATGTCTATAAAATCGATTATAAAGATCACTCTTGGATTGAAAGTAGACCAGTTTGTAATGTGTAGACCAATTCTACATGTCCAGAAAAATAATGATATTATCTGGAGTAGAGTAGGTGTCCTGGAAAGAAGTGGAGAGATCTGAAAGTTTTAGGAGGTAAAATTGATGACAATTTCTGACTGAATTAATAACCCCCGAGAGTCACTTGAGTGAGTAGCCCGGTAGGATAGTGTCTTCTTTTCTTGTGAGGTTTCTGGACCAGATCTCTAGATTTCAATGTGGGTGATTATCTTAATGGGACACTGAAAACTGATTCGACTTTGGCAGAAGTGCAAGATTTCCTCTTCGTCCCTCATATTTTGAACTCCTATCCCCTTGGTAGTTAGAATAATGTTTTATTTCCCCTATTCCTTTCCAACTTGGTTCTACAAACCATTTCATTGTACCTTCTCAAATTTCCAATTCATACTCAATATTATTTATCTTTACCCTTTTCTTGAACTATCCATGAAGTAGCTACTCTCCTCTTCCATGCTTCTAATGAAATCTATCATATCTTCTTGGCTTTCAACTTTAATTCTCCATCTAAAACTCAGATCCTGACTTAGATAGCCTCCTCTTGAGGGACTTTTAGATTTCTTCATTCTAATCATCCATTTTTAATGGTCCCATGCTTGATTTTGTTATTATTGGACAGTGTGCTCTCAAATTTTCACATTTAAATATACCAGTTTTTAATCAACCAGATTTTTGATTTCCTAAACCTCTGAATCCAACATTGCCCTGAAATCTTGTCTTTTACCATATCTCTAACTCTACCCACACCTTATCTAACTATGAATCAATCTTCTCCTCTTTTTCTACCTTAAGTACTATGGTCTATTATTTTATTTTAGTTACCCCTTTGCCATACTCTTACCTGTCCTTCTGCTATCCCTTTCTCATTATATGTGCCTGGAAAAATAGTCCCATCTATCTCTCTTCTCTGCTCAGTCATGGTGAACATGGCTGGCAGAAATCACACTACTTAAATTATGACCACTGATGAACATTGTGCTACATGACACCTGCCAACACTCTTACTAAGTCTCTTTTATAAGTGCATTGATCCATTTCCTGAGGATTAATTCAAGCCTTCTCTGCTTTCCTCAACTCTCAGCTCCACATGCATGTCTTGTGATGAGGCAGTCACTTGATATTTCATTCATTAAGTAAGAGAACTTGGAGTGCATACCACCACTCCCACCCACCATATCCAGAGATATCAGCACCTGTTTTCTACTTCTTTATTGCTTAAATAGATGGAATGCTTTTCCTCTAACCAAATGCCAGTTTCCTTTTATGTGCAGTCCTCCTCTCTCTGTGTGCGTGTGTGTGTGTGTGTGTGTGTGTGTGTGTGTGTATAAATTCTTTTCTGACAATCAGACTAAAATTCTCTGATACCACTTAAAACACTTGGATGTCCTGGTTATTTCCAAACTCAGTAATCTATGCACAGCTGAATGCTTCATCTCTCCAAATCTACCTATACACCAGTGCCCCCATCCCAATAAACAGTTGCATTATTCTTTAAGTTTTGTAAGCCAGAAACCTGGGGGTTTTCCTTTTTGTTATCTTATTTCCTATTTTTTACCTGATTCTTTTGCTTCTACCTTCAAAAAAGATCTCTCATCAAATTCTCTCACCTCTACTACCCCAACCTAGTCAAAGTACCAATATTCCCTGGACCTGGACCACTACAAAGCTGTTTAACACAGTCTATATATCTAATAAAACCCAACTCCTTACCTTGATCTAAATAATCTGTTTGATTTGACTTTGATGTACCTAGTCAGACTCACATTCAGCTGGCCAATCACTTCTTTTCTGATGATCAGTGACACTGTTCTATTTTGGCATTTTAGTTAAAGTAACTTTCACTTCAGATCATTTAGGCATGTGTTCCCTGTCAGAAATGTCTCTAAACTCTAGCAATAAAAACTTTAGAATTGAGACTTGAGTTCACTCCAGTTTTTTCCTGCTTGTATTTTGTCATCTCAAGTATCACTTCTTCAGTCACTTCTTGGTTTACTAGTCAAAATTAGGTCTCCCTTACTATTTTTTTTTCTTGAAATTGTTTTCTGTATAGGACATAGTTTCTTCCTCATTTAGAGAAACTGTGGGAGAGGACAGTTTATTGATCTTCATGCTTAAACCCTTGCAAGAATTCAGTTCCCAGTAGTGAGGGATCAGGGCTGTTTTTCTGACATTACCCCTGGCATCTAGCACAGGTTCTGATGCACAGTATGTGTTCTACAAGTATTTGTTGAATAGTTGCTGAACAAACAAACTTGAAGTTCAAGTTGGAAGCATCTAGAAGGATTCTTAAGTTTCTGACTCAGACAACTCAAGGGATAAATATGTCATCTACTGTGTGCAGAACACAGAAAACAAGGAGATGTAGTTTAATAGTGTGAAGAATCTACGGACTCAGGTTTAAATGTCAAAGAGATAGTTGGAATTTACTAACCTAGAGCTTGAATTGAGGTTAGACTTGAGACAATGATTTGGGAGCCTGCCATACAGATGCAACTGAAGTTCACCTAACACTTTTATTTTATAACAGTTAATGGTACATCCCTCCTCCCCTTACACAAGTTTTTTGGCTTTAGCCAATGGTCCTCGAATTGACAAACCTGCCCTCCAGGTGAAGATCACTAGTCCTCTGCATGACTGAAGGGTTCGTTCAGGTATGTCAGAAAATTCATGGACTGAATTTTAGTTAACACTGTAACAATACATCACCAATATTTGGGTTCAATGGTCATAAAAGAGGATGACTGATTTAAAGGGAACTGGTATTTACTGAGCTCCTACTATCTACCAGGCTTTTGTACTATATTTAATTTAGGCTTTACAGATGTGGAGCTTTCGTATCTACTTAATGATGACATAATGTGTTTCTGTCCAGGAATATCATAAAATTCTTTTTTAAGGTTTAAATACAAAAAGACAGAATCAAGTACTGAGCACATAGTCTGTTCTCAAGGAACTTTAACTCACTGCCTTCTGCATGATAGCCCTTTCAGCAAGCAGTGACTTTAACTTCACAAATACCCAGAGACCTTGGACTGCAGGTGTTTCCCAGCAGATGAACCTGACTTTCTTATGTATGCACAGTATGAGAAGAGTAGAAAGACATAGGTGCATGCAAATGTGCTTTTTTTCAGCAGGCTGACATGTGCTGTGTTTGCCCTCTCTGGAGGGAAATGTAAGTGCAACTCTAAGAGATAAACACTTGTGATGGAATCTGGCATCAGCGAGATAATATTCATTCAAAAGTCTATAGTCCATGCAGTAGTAGAAGTGTCTGCAGGGAGATTTAGTCTCTTTAACAGCTGAGCTGGATGCTAATGAAATTAGCACGACTGTGAGGAAACAAGGTAGAGACATAAGCACAATTTCTCTCCTCCTCCTTTACACTCAGACAGCCTATGTAGAGGCAGGTAACCATCTGTCAATCTTCCCAATCACCTAGAGGGCTTACACCAGCCACCAGAGTATATCAGCTTATCAACATTACTTGTTCTTCCACATCCTGCTGGGAGAGGGGTTTTGATTTACAGGTTGTCGCTGCTTTTTTCAAATTTACTACTATTTGCCTTAAATGTCTCCTTTGAAATATCTGCATTCTGAAATTAAAAATAAACCCTATGGGAGCACATTATTTTTCATTGTCAGAGATCCCTGAGGCAGTGGGTAAAGCTGGTGGTAGGAGGATGGGACAATTTTTAATTTGTGTTCAAAGCATCCAGTTATCAATGACTAAGAAATTGTACACTATTTGGGAATGTTTCCTCATTTTTTGGTCTTTCTGTGGCCTTATTCCTCCTCTCTTTCACCTGGATGACAAAGGTATGGAGTTCTAGAAGTTGAGAACTTGAGGGGATTTGGAGATGTTTTTGTATAGCTGCTTATTTTAAAAAATATTTTCAAATCATATATTTAATAGGAAATCAATCTATAGAATATATAAAGAACAGTTACAACTCAACAGCAAAAAGCCATACAACACAATAAACATATTAGCAAAGGAGTTGAACAGATATTCCTCCAAAAAAGATATGCAAATGTCCAATAAGCATTTTTAAAGATGCTCAACAACTTTAATAGTCAGGAACGTGTGAGTCAAATCACAATGAGATACCATCTCACACCTACTAGGATAATTAACACGAATTTTAAAAACCTAGAAAAGAACAAATTTTGACAAGAATGTGAAAAAAATCATAATTCTTGGCTAGCCCTTGTAGAAATGTAAAATAGTGCAGTTTTTCTGGAAAATGACCTGGTAGTTCTCAAAATATCAAAAATAGACTTGCCATATGATTTAGCAATACCTGCTTATCTTAAAGATGAGGAAGCCAACATGCCTGGAAGGAAAGTGATCTCTCCCTGAGATCACATAACCACAAAAGAGCAGAGCCTGACATAATCCAGGTCTTTTAGTCACCCATTCAGGGTGATTTAAGGGGGACAAATGATACTATGTGCTTATGCTTCTCCTTCGCTTGGTGTGAAACCCATCATCCTTATTCCTTGACCCCTATCTCCCACTGCTCCCAGGGATCAGAGGAACCCTCAGACCAGTGTCAGGCACAGGACACCCTAAGGTCCCAGTCTTCCCTGATCATTCATGACTGAGTCACTTGCCCTCTTTCTGTCTCAATGCCTTTGAACGAAGAGAGAGTAGTGGTTCCTTCCTTTCCTGTCTTTATAGAAATGTGGACAGCTCCTCCTGGAATGAGGACTTTCATCATGCTGAAGTTTAGTTCTCTACTAGGGGACCCTGACACACTTGTGAATAAGCATACATAACACATAACTGACATGAGGCTGTGCATGCTCTGAAGCTCTGACAGCCCTGTTTCCCATCATCCAAACACCCTTTCACTTCCAAATCTTTATATTCTCTCTTGCCTCTTCTGGAAGTTTCTTCTCTTTGGAATCTGTAGGACTTGCTCCTGTCAGTCTTTCAGCTATCTACTTAAATGTCAATCTCTCAATGAGTCCTTGCCTGATGAGTTTCTTCAAAATAGCCACCTCTGTCTGCTGAACTCTCTATTTAGAATTCCCTGTTTATTATTATGTTGGTGCTTTTGACAGCATATTACACTTTTTTGAGATATCTGTCTTTCTTTAAAGGGATGTAGTTTCCATGAGGACAAGGGTTTCCTAATCTTTGTTACTTTAGTACTACCTGCAAAAGGGACTGGCACAGATAAAACTTGATAAAGATTTTATGATGTGTGAATGAATGGGTGCTGTGTTCCTTCAATTAGATGGTGATGTCCTTCTGTGTCTTCAGTGGCCTTAGTCACAGGGATCCTTCTCTGTTAAGAAGACTCCTGCTTGACTAGGATTCATATCTGATACTGATACAGGTGTTTGGGCACTAATGAGAGTGGAGTTCATCCTGAAAACATTCAAGGAGAGATGCCTAGTTCCAACATCACATGGCAAGTTTATTGAAAAACAACTAAACGAAAATGATGTATGCAGCTCGGGGGTTACAGGAGAAAGATAGCTCACTATTAAAATGGTGTCTCTTAAATGCCTGGGAGATAGACCTCTCTTTCAGCGTACCCAGGAGTTGCAGCTCTCATGAGAGTTGAGAGAGCAGGTAAAGTTGCCTAGAGTTCTTATGTGAGCTGGAGTTGTTACAAGAGTTGAAGTTCTCATGAACATTGCCTGGATTTCAAGGGCGGGAGTAACTAGGGGATGTGTCACTAGACACAGGTTGCTAGGGAGAGGTTCTAGGTTTTGCCAGTTAGCTTTTTTTAGGATCCCTTCTCTCCTATCCCTCATCAATACCACCACATAAGAGTTGATTAAATTTCATTAACAGACTGCACATATGGTGGGAACAACTCTTCCTTCTCCTCCGTTTACTTTTAACTTGTTGATTCAGTAGAGCTTTAGGCTGGATGTCAGGAAGCCCAAGCACCAGCACAACCCAGCTCTGATACTGCACATCCCTCCGCTTTTTGAACATTACCTTGCTTGTCTGGAAAGTTTGACTTATAGTTTTAACTGTCTGAACTGGGGGAGAATTAGCATCAAGAGGATCTCCTGTCAGGAAGCATAGTCTCTTCTGGGGAACTTGGAGATCTAGTAAAGAGAAACAGGAGAACATCTCAGGCATGGGAAATGAAATGGGCCCAGTTATTCAGTCCGAGACATAGAGTGAGGACTTGGTTGAGAGAACAGAAGATGAGACCCAGAGACTAACACACAAGGTCAGAGTAAGGCCAAGGGTAGTTTGAATTCCCTCATTGTTAGCTCCTTTAATTTCTTTCAAGTGAGAAGGCTGGTGAAAGACCTGGGGTAGAGTCATGGTCCTAAGGCCTAGGAAATTGCTCAGTGGTGTGTTGGGGTGAGACTTCCTCTGCACACCAGTGCCCCATGAGGAAGCATTTTCCTGAACACTTCTAGAGAGCTGCCCATTCCTTGCTCATCCCCTGGGAAGGAGAGAAAAGGTTTTAACTGGTGGGCTCCCAAGAGGAACTGGGCACAAACAGGCCAGTCCGTTCTCCCTGCTTTCTTTCAGGGATCATGATACAATGTCAATCTGGGCAGAACAGTGGTTTTTCATCTCTCTCTTTGAGGGAGTGAATAAATCTGCCTAAGGTTACATGTTAGCAGAATTCCACATTGTCAGCTTCTTATCAATCATCAAGATGATATTTTGGCCTCCTCATTCTTTTGTGTTAAGTGTCATTTGGTTTAGAATTTGAGTGTGAAGGAAGAATGTCATTTAATGGTCCCTTCAGCTCCCACGCCATCATTGTATTAGTTAACAGCACCAACTGAATACCTCACTCTGTGCCCAGCACATACTGTGGTAGTAAGGAAAGTGGGTAGGAAAAGTATTGGTGGAGCATGTGCTATGTAGTAAGCATGAAAACAGGCAATTCTAGCTTATTATCTTACCATTTACTAGCTACTTGATGTTAAGTGAGTGATATAAGCTGAGTCTCAGTTCCTTCATTTGCAGAATAAAAATAATCATGTAGTTCCACAGGTTTGTAAGGTAGATTAAATGATGTAATATTTGCAAAGTCTCTCACATGTTCCCTAGCCCAGTATAAATATTCTTTGAAATTGGTGTTTTCCTATTTTCTCTCTCTGAATCTCAGCCCTGGAGTAAGGAGGGTGGAGAGGTTAAGAAATTCATTTTTCCTGAAGTGAACTAATTGACTTGGACATGTTTCTGGGCATGAGCTGCTTGGAGAACAATATTGCTAGGTGACTTCCAGAAACTCAGTCCTGATACACATTCGTGATGGGGCCACTGTCGCTGCCCTGGGCCTGAAATAAAAATATCCTCCTGTCAGCTTATCTGATTCTCACAGCCCTTTTGAAAGGGTGGAAAGAACACAGATGTTCAGGAAACTTTTATTGCTTATATTGCAGCTTAGACAACTCTGATGAAGCCATGACAATTGGAGTGTCCCTCTGCTTACCCAGGAAAACAGAAGGTTATTACCATTTTTGTGATGCTCAGAGCACTTTGAAACATTTTTCATCACTGTATTATAAGAGGCAGGCAATTTTCATTGCATTTGTCTAGTTTTTGATTGTTTCTTCTTCTCTTTTAAGGACTCAAAGGAGAGTGTGCTGCATACTACATTTGAATTTGAATTAAAACAAAACTTTTCCCTCAAAGCATTTTGTAAAGACCATGGTTGCATCGTTTCCTGGAATGGATAGTATAGTGACAAAGTCTAGTCCCAAAGTATAATTTTAAAGAAAAAATAATTATCCAGTGAGTGATTTTATCTTCCTTGCTTCCTTCCTTCCTTCTTCCCTCCCTCTCTCCCTTCCTCTCTCCCTTCCTTCCTTTCTTGATTCTATTTACCTTTGTGGAAGAGAACCTTGGGAGCAGCCCCACATGGGTATGACACCAGCTCTAGATCAAAGTGGATGGCATGGTTCTCATGTTAAATTCAGCTATGAAAGCTTCTAGGGAGCCCTTGGAATTTTAAATTATGAAATTAGTCCTTGTTTCTGACCAGAAAGGGGGTTCTGAATGATGACATCTCAGCAGAAGGGAATGAAAAGAATAAATAAATGACTATTTTCTATCAATCTAGAGCAGTTCAATGTGGACTTCAAAAGTCTCTCTGTCTGCATCCTTAGGTTGCTACTCACAAAGGAGAGGACTCCCTGTATCTGTGGAACGGGCCAACCACTGCTTTCAGCTTTGGCATAGATCCCTCTTTGATGATGCCCACAGTGAGAATGAGCCAATGAGAAGACTCCTTTCAGAACAGGCTTATGTGTTCAAGTAAAGAGCTCTATTCCACTCTCCTAAAGCCCAGTAGGTTCTGTATCCACAACACTGGGGACCCAGCCTGGAGTCAATGTATGTATTTCCAATAAGCTCCTCAAGGTATTCTTACCCATATTGAAATCTGAAAACCATTGGCATTCATTCTACACTCAAGCACAGAAAAGAAGACCTAATTGTTGGTTTCCTTAATAATTGAACCAGAAAATAATTTGACTCCATTTAGAAAAGTCCGAAAACTAGCAACAACAAATAAAAAAATACAGATGATTTGTAAAAAGTCTGCCCAGATTAAAACCTCCCCCATTGTTGCCCCACTTTTCATCTCTGTATTCTTTCTCTCTTGGGATTACAAAATATTCCAAATAGTTGTGGTGATTTTGAGCATATTCCAGGAATCATATCTCTGCCAAGCTCCAAGGAGAAGAGTAGGTCAGGAGTATGTCTCATAGGTGGGGCTCCCCAGGTCAGGATGCAGCTCTTCAAAGCCTGGGCCTTGGCTTCCTTTCCGTGAACTTCTTTCTCTTCTTTAACCTCAAAACCTTCCACAGTGCTCCCAGTTGGAATCAATCTCTCCCTTTCTTTGGACATCAAGCCCTTTCTCAAGAGTGTTTCTGTGGGTGCAATGAGTTAAATCAAATGAACTGTCATTTGTGTGATGCTCTCCAAATTATTTTCACATTTGCTACTTCATCCATCTTTGTAATATACCCTAGTTGAGCAGTGGGACTCTCAGTGGTATAAGGAAAGGTGTTGAGACATCAGAGATGATGACCTTGGTAAGATTAGGAAACTAGTTAGTGATAAAAAGAGGCAGATTGTTTTTCCATTACACTGTTTTTCATAAACGTTGTACAGTTATGACTCCATCAAAACAAATTACAATTTATTTTTAAGATTGAGTAGCTCTATGTGCCAGAAGCAAACTGTACTAGGGGTTATAAAAGTGTCAGCAGAGCATCTTCCATTGGGAAATTTACTGTCTTATTAGATAGCAAATCGGGTTCAGAAATAACTTTCACTCTTGCTATGTCCTGAATATTTGCTACCCTCCTCACATAATTCATGGTTGCTATTAGAATGCTCAGTTATTTGGTGGGAGATGATTAGGTTATGAGGGGCCCTCATGATGAGGTGAGAGTCTGAGTAAAAGAGGAATGGGATAGTTCCTTTGTCTCTTTCACAATGCAGGGAAGAGGGCTCTCGTCCAGCCACACTGACACTCTAATCTGGAACTTCCAGGCTCCAGAACTGTGTGGAATGGGTTTCTGTTGTTGATGAGCCACCCACTCTGTGGCATTTGTTACAGAATCCAAACAGATTTGGACATCTTGCTTTGTAGTTATTTATTCTCATTTCCCTCAAATAGTTTAGGTCTCTGTATGTTAGCTACTACATCAAGAAAGATACATACGTACAAAAATCACAGTACAACAAAGTAATTTCCTTTAAGAATATAAATGCAGAGGAGGGACTGGATCCAGGTGTGTGAGAAAGTCTGTGCAATTGTGGCTATGAACTTGTTTTCTGGAGATAGACTCTCTGGATTAATTTCCTGTGTCTATCACTTAATATCTCTGTGTCTTTGGGCACAACTTCTATGGGTTATTCCTTGAAATTCTAAATGAATGTGTAAAAAACTTAAAATAGGTCCTGACAGATGCTCAGTAAATATCAATAACAAATAATTACATATGATCATTATTATTTAAGGTTATTCCTTTTACTAAATTTTAGAAGGTATTAGTCATTATCAGTTCAAAAGGTTTTCCTTCACCATCCGCTTTCTCTTTTTCTTCTGATAACATGCCTGTTAGATTTGTTGATATTATATCATAATATTGATTCCAAAGGCTCTCTTTCTTTTAAAATTATTTTCCTTCTTTATTGTTTGAACTGGATAATTTTTATTAATCTGCCATCAAATTGATATTTTTCTCTGTTGTTTTAACTCTGCTGTTGAGTCCATCTGGTGAGCAGTATAATCTAGATTAAGGTGTTTTTAAATTCTAACTTTTCTATTTTGTTATTTGTTATAACTTCTGTTTATCTGAAATACATTTTGTTTCTTTATTTCTTACTATGCATAACATGGTTAAACTAACTGCATTAAAATCTATGACTAATAATTGCAGCATTTGTATCATCTCAAGGTCATTCTTTGTTGATTCCCATTTTTCCTGCAAGATATTGAGGGTTTCTTGTTCTTTGTGTTTCTTTTTTGAATGATATCTTGGACATTTTGGATATTATAAGGATCGGAGTCTAGATCCTATAAAGAATATTCTTTGTTTGTTTTAATGGGCAATTAACCATTTAAAGCCACGAGTTTCTACCCATCTTCTCTCTGATCTATTATTTCAATGTGGGCTCATTTTTAGTCTTTGTAATACCATTTAGCTCTACCCCATGTGTGTCTAGGAATTGGGTGGAGATTTGCCTTCTCAAAGCCTTATATATGCAATTTATAGTCAAGTGTCATGAATGTACATCTTGAAGGTGAGACCAAATTTTCATACAAAACTTTATAGGACCACTCTATTTCCTTTTTATGATTTCCCTGACACATTCTGGATCCTAGCATCCACTCCTTCCCACTTCACCTCAGCTTCAATCCCCCCTTTAGTTTTCTGTCCAGAAAACAGAAAGTTTAGGATCCCTAGTTGGTCATACAATTCCTCAGTTTGAGTCTGCATCAGGACCAAATAGGTAGGGTATAGAAAATGGCACAAAGCAATAGGGATCCATCTCTGCTAGTGTCTTGGTGTCAGAATCTTTGTGGTACTATAGTAACCATTCTTCTTCCTTGGAGTTGTAAGTACCTCTCACCATTGCAGCCCTTTCCTTCATGATTGTCATGGGATTTCCGAAAGACTGGGGTGTAAGAGAAGGGAAAACCAAACCAAACAATATATATGGGTCTTCTACCATTTTCTCTGACCCATAGAAGCCTCCTTCCTGGTGTTTGAACCAGAAGCAAATGTTAGGATATTGTTTGGAAAAGGAATTGCTTCACCTATACTTAGTTCAGTTAAGAAGAGGTCACTGGAGTAGAGTGGTCCCCTAACCCAGTGTAACTGGTGTCCTTACAAATGGGAAGTTTGGATGCAGAAACATCACAGAGGAAGATGATATGAAAAGACATAAATCAGAGAGGTCTGAAACAGATCTCTCCCTCAAAACCCTCAGAGGAAACAACCTTGCTGGCACCTTGATTTTGGACTTTTAATTTCCAGAATTGTGAATAATAGTTTTTTTAAGGCACCCTATGTACAGTATTTGATATCAGAACACTAGTAAACAAATCCAGAGCCCCTTTTTGACCACATCTGGTATACACTTATGAGGTTTAAACTGTCTTTGAGTTCCAGGCTGAGAAATATTGAAAGAGGCAAAAGAGAAAAATCATCACTAGTTTGCTGCTATTTCCAGTTTTATTCTTCTTCCTCAGTCTGCCTGATATTATTTATTTATTTATTTATTTATTTATTTATTTATTTATTTATTTATTTATTTATTTAATATTCCTTGGAGAGTTACTCTATGCTTTCTGTCCAGATTTTGTTGTATTTAATGGTTGAGATAATGCTAACTAGAAACAAAACTGAACATTTTGGAGTGTATTGTTTCCCTGTCTTTGCTTAGATTTTTATAGGGTTGATTTGAGGGAAAGGATCTTATGTTCCATTATCTTGTCAAGAAATGGAAACAGAGCTTTCAGTTTCTTTTCCTTCAGAGATGAATCCCCTCCAGCTGAGTTTAACTATATTAACATATTCTTGGTTGTAGTTTAAATTTCTGAGTTCATTCTTCTTATTAGCTTTTAGAGCTGAGAACCTTTTGGACTTCAGGGCAATCATAGTGAATTATCTCTTTTCACCTTTAATGATAAAGAAATGAACATCCAGTGAAAAGGCATTCTTAGGAAATCTCTTTCTGATTCATCCAGGTTTTTTTGTTCAATTCAATTTTATAGACATTTATTGATCTATTTTTTAACTTGAAAATAATGACAGTAAAAGAATGAGTCAGACATGATTCCTTTAAGGAATTCATGTCAGTGGTTTCTCAGAGCCTGATACCCTCCATTCACAGTATAGGAATAAATATACTTACTATGTAGATATTGCATGGATATTTTGGGGAAAAATCAGAAAGAGCATTTTGTAAACATAAAAGTGGCATTCCAGTGAAGTGCAATAATATTTTGTTGCCCTAAATGTGCCTTCTTTCAAAACTTATTAGAGTCTAAAAATAGGATTCTGGCTTTTGCTGAATAAAATTGTGTTTACTCTCTCAAGATCTTTTCAGAATTTGTTCCCAGATCTTCTCAACCTAATATTTCAAGGCAAAATGATCCTGATATTTTTAGTCTGGAATTATATAGCAGCCTCTGCTGGCCCCTGCCCTTTGGGAGAATATCTCAAGCATCATTAAGTCTCTCCAAAAGAACAAGTGCCAGAACTGCACACAATATTCCAGCAATAAACACTCTGGGTCTTGTAACATGGAAGAATATGGTGTATTCAGATTTAGGAGAAAAATGTCGTGTCTGAAAGCACGTAATCCCTTAGACCGAAGTATACCTTTGTTTGGCTCTTGAAGCTACCCTCAGTCTCTAGTATCTTTACTATTACTACTTTTCTGTATGTCAAAATGAGACTCATTCATTCAGCAGGCAGGGAACAACTCACAAAAAGGTCATTTTTTCAAGTAACTATCATTCTAATGGGAGGGTGAAAAAATAAGGAAGACAGGAGAAAGAGAGTGAAGGAGGAAAGGAAAGAGGAAAGAGTAGGGAGGGAAGGAGGGAGGTGGGGAGAGAGAGAGAAGAGAAAGAATGTTGAGTGATCAGATAACTGCTGTTGGGAAGAGAACTGAATTGCAATAAGTTGAGGTAATAGAGAATAATGGGAAATAATGTCAGGTGGCCTCTATTAAGACACATGAAGGTCAAGAGCAAGAGCCTTTCAAGAAAAGAAAATTGCCATTGGAAAGGTAATCTTGGCAAAACTGAGAAACAGACAATTGTTTAGGAACTGGAGTGAATATAATAAGGGGTGCAAGATTGTCACAAACCAGATTATACAATGCTTGCAAGTCAAGTCAAGGAGAGTTTAAAATTTATTCTAAGTGTGATGAAAGTCACTAATAGAATCCAGTTTAAAAAGAAATACAAGCAAAGGCCTATTTGCTGTGTAAAAACGGAAATGTACTTCTCCATCAGGACCATGTTAAACAATTCTTCCCTCAAGCCCTGAGCAAAACCAGTCCCTGATTCATGTTGGATTTGAGTGCCAATCTACCACTATGTAAAGTCATTTGAACTTTGGTGACTAGTTCAATTTAATTAAACCTGTATATTTCCCTTCTGTAACTATAAGGTTGATATATAGAAAGAGAAAAATACACAGAAAAGACTGTGACATTGGGGAATAGTTTAGTAAATTCTGGTTCACTACAAGTTTGAACCAAAAATTTAGCATTTATTTAACTTTAATTTCTAGTGGGTAATTTGTATGTTTGATTCATCCTAATGAATGACTTCACTGAAGATGGAGATCTATTATATTTGTATCCCTTCACCTAGAAGAGTTATAAGAACATTATAAATTGTTATATTTCTGTGTGTTCACAAAATTTATTCTTTCTCATCCTTTGTTAAGAGCTGGACAAAATTTTCAACTTTGATTATACTGAGTGAAATAAGTCAGAAGGAAAAATACAAATACTGATGATCTAGCTCATATGTGGACTATAAAGAAACAAAGTAAAGGAACAGACTAAAGGAAAACCAGCCCTTGGACACTGACAATAGAACTGAGGCTACCTGTGAAGAAGTGGGGAGGATAAGGGGTGGTGGAGACCAGTGGACAGTGGGGGAGAACTTTGGGTCATTTGGTAGTAGATGGGCTACATTCCATATGTATTTGAGGAATGAAGAACCTACACATATGAGTTTATATTATCTTATAAATCAAAGTTGTCTCAATAAATACTAAATTAAAAAAAATTCAACAAAAAATCCCATCAGCCAGTGAGGGGATTGATTGATTTCTAGCCAATAGGATGAGTTGGAAGTGATTTTCAAAAGTGGCCCTTAAAATCTTCCCATGGATGTTTCTTACACTAACTTTTTTGGTTTGCTGACAGAGAGGGAAGAATTAGGAAGTCGTGCAAAGAGGATGAGTAGAAAGGAGTCTGGGAGCCTGGCTCACTGTAAAGATCTCACATTGAATTACTGTACAGGGAAGCATGTATCTTATTTTGATGAGTTGTTAAGATGTCAGAGTTTTCTTACACTACTGGTATATTTCTTATACTACTGGTGTTATCCTAACTGGTATAACCTACCATCATATGTAAAAAATTTGTTTACTTTATGTATGGTATGTCCTTTACTCTCTTCCATGATGAAAGATACATGGCAATACTTTTTTTCCATTTTATCTAGGAAGACTCTGGGGAAAGTTTTGATTTATTTTCATTTTAAAGGCAAGAACCAAGCCTTTAGTTCTTTATGCTGCTTTAGAGAAAGCAACCAAAGAAACAAAAACATCTAATAGGAGAATGGTGAGTAGATTACAAATGAGTAAGGCATGATTAAGAAAGTGCCCTAAATAGGCACTCGTAGTAACAGCAATGGCAAGAGATAAGATTCTGAATAAGTCCATGAGAAGAGTGGTGAGAGGTGAATGGAAGTTGCACAGCTCTTACTATATACCATACCCTCAGCTGCATTGTCATCTGTTCATTAAATCATGTTGGGGAATTAATTAGCTTATTCTGAAATGGGAAAGTATATCGGAATTGAAAGTGAATGGGACTCTTTTGAGCAGAAATTGTAGTTAATGAAAAAATGGGTGAGGCAAGAGATCCTTGGAGATATAAAAGAAAGTCATTATTATTGATGTGATTATTATTATAATTTAAAAAACATATGTTGTGCCACAGAGAGCAAAATCTGATTCACCCAATTTGTCTTTTGGTATTAGCAAGACTCGACATGTGTGGGGTCTTTCAATCCTGACTTTCAAGTTTTAGATGGTAGCTCACTGTAATATGATGATCAAATTCTTTCTAGTTCAGGCTTCCTCCTACAGCTTATATGCAAATATTCATTCCCAATACCTTGTTAAATTTCTCCTTCTGTTTCTCAATTCAATCTCCTACATATCCCTTTAGAATTTGTCTTTTAAGTATCTGTTAACTGTGACTTTTACTTTAATCTTAAAGCAGACTTTGGGTACTTGTTCTTGAAGCAGTTTCTCTCCAAGTTATCACTAAATACATGCAAATTGTTTTTTTAAAATAAAACTGCTCTACGGTATCAAATTTTTAAACTTAAAATTAGTGGAATCCAAATCGCTTAACAAATAACAGGGGAAAAAAGAATTAACAAGTATGCTGTAGACAATAGAAACATGTCACATTTACTATTTAAAAAAATAGTTTATGGTTCTAAATATAAAGTCTAAACCAACAGAAATTAGAGTCAATATCTCTCTTTAATAGGGGTAGTCTGTTAAAAGCAGTCACCATGAAGCTCCCATTCCCATCCTTTCCATTTTGTTGTTCTTTGTCTACAGTTAGTTCTCCTGAGTCACACCATACATCACGCCATATTTGCTCAATGCCTAATTGTTAAATAAATGAAGGTACCCAGGAGGGCAGAGGTTCTGTCTATTGTACTCATTATGGTATGTGTAATGTCTAGCAGAGAGCCTATGAGATAGTATTTGCTCAAGATTGTTTTGTTCCTGGACTAAAATAATGATCTCTCTTATAGAAATAAAACAAAAACAGCTATGGTTTAACAAAAAAAAGGTTATTGGCAGTGATATATCGCATTTGGAAGGTAGAACACTTCCTATAAAGAATCATAGGTGGGGAGAGAAAGAGAGACTTGTGGAAGATTATTTTATGATGTTTTCCCTACTGTCATCCATTGATCAAAGAACAATGAAACAGGTAGTATATATAGGATGAAATCAAGCCTCTATTGAGCAAACCTATGAATGACTGGAGAGCTATGTATCTCCATTTCTTCTTTGAGATTTGACATTCAAAATCACATAGATGAATAGTGCCTGGAAAGTAAGAGTGACAAACACTTGGTATATGGATATGCAGTACAGGAAGTGGTGTGGATAAATCTTATAACATTTGGAAGTGAGTAAAGTAGAAATAAACATGAAGCCTACTGTAGAACAAGTAGGAAAAAAGTTGTGCTGAGCACCCCAGAGAACTTGACACCAATGAATTCTTTTTTGAAGGAAGCAGCAGAAAACATTAGAAAACTTAGTAGTGTTTAAATAGAATGCAAGAAATCACAGTCTCTATAAAATAGAAACAGAAAGACATATGTATAGAAATAGAACTAGCTGAAATGAAAGATGGCAGGCTGAGAAGACAAGAGATCTAAGAACGGCCAGGAACCACAACTCAAAACAGAAGCAAAGTCCCTATTGAGTATACAATGAGGACACAAAATCTGTGATGTGGAGGTCAAATTTGAGTAGCTCTACCAAAATGCAAAGGAAAGATAATTGTTATAAGGAAAAAGTGTCAGCTATAGATGAGAAAACACAATAATCTATAAATGTCAATCCTACTTTTTTTTATAAAGAAGAAGGAAAGAAGGAAAGCAGCAGACAGGAAGGAAGAGTAAAGGAAGAAGCATTTATTTTATTTAGTTGTTCACTTGAGTATTTTCCCCCACTGGACCTGGACCATGAACCTGGGAACTTGGGCTGTATGTGTACAATGCCCCAGGCAGCAGCTTAACACCTGAGCCATGAGGGAATGCCCTCTAGTGTCACTTTTAATAGTTGATTTTATTAATATGATCACTATTGTAAATGATTTCCAGAGGAAAATAAGATGGCGTTAAGGACATGTTTAAACTATTTCAATGAAATTTTAAACAAAAGTCTGTAAACAGCAGATATTGGTGAGGACATGGAAAAAAGGGAATGCTTTTACAATGCTGGTGGGAGTGCAACTTAATGCAATCTCTGTGAAAATCAGTATGGACATTCTTCAAAAAGCTGAATATGGAAATCTCATATGATTCCGCCATCCCACTTCTGGAAATTTACCCAAAAGATACAGAAAAACTAATTCACAGAGATTTATGCACTCCCATGTTTATTGCAGCCCTATTCACAATAGCTAAGGACTGGAAACTACCTAAGTGCTCGATGACAGAGGAATGGATAAAGAAGTTGTGGTACATGCATACAATAGAATACTGCATAGTCCTTAGAAGAGATGAAATTTTGTCCTTTGAATCAACATGGATGGATCTATAGAGGATTCTACTAAATGAAATAAGTCAAAAGAAGGAAGATAGATACCAGATGACCTCACTCATAGGTGGAATGTGAATAAATAAAACAAAGGAACAGATGAAACAAAACCAACACTTGGAAACTTGCAACAGAACTGAGACTGCCAATAGAGAATGGGACAGGGAGGGAGGCAAGTGATGGCGGGGCCCCCTGGATAGTGGGGAAGAACATTTGGTGATTTGGTGAAGGGCATGGTGTATTCACATATATCTGAGGATTTGGGAAACTGCACATATGAAGTTGTTTTAATTTGTAAAACAAATTTACTGCAATAAAACACTTTAAAATCTTTTCAAAAAGTGGTAAAATACATAGACAATATGAAATCATAAATAACTTAGTATTTAGTAATTATTACTAAAAATGAAAGAAAATCCAAGCATCAAAACCTGTAAAAAAATCACAAATCACAAATTTCATATGGAGTCTGAACATAGTCTTGAGACAAGTATATACACATCAATAAAAAATTTCACCCTAATGAAAATTATAACCTCTCCTAGAGATCTTTTGTTTAACAGAGAGCAAAGCAGCCTTTTATCCTGTTATCACTAAGTCTTTAGTCCAAAGAACTATGCCAATAATCAATCAGACAACCATAAAGGAATCTGGTAAATGCTGTAATGAGGGTATAAGAACTTGCTGAGCTCCACCAGAGAGGTTCCTTATCCATTCCTGGGACCATGGGCTCATTCTGATTTGAAGGTCTGAGGAAGAAGTTCTGGTGAGATGAGGAACTAGAGGTTCTTTGTGTTTGACTCAGAGAATCAGGGGAGCAAAATGAGATAAGTTAGGAGAAACAAGCTGCAGTGACACACCGCTGTGAGATGTTTCATGGGATCCACAAAGTATCATGGGCTTTCTCAAACAAAGGGCTAAACAGGTTTCTGGTAATTACATCATACTACTCAGAGCAGTACACTGGGCTTGTTGAGGAAATACACCTTGAATTTAATTAAACAAAAAATAAGTTTAAGAAATGGGCTTAATCAAACAATAGACTTTTAGCCAAAAAAAGCATATCAGTGGTTGCAAGGCGGAGGGTGGGTGGGGCAAATGGGGCAAAGCGGATTCATTGTTTAGTGAAGGCACAAATAAAATAGTGGTGAACCTACTGCATTATGTACAGATGTTGGTCTTCCATGATGTAGACCCTAACTCTATTTACTGTTATGATGAAATATTTTTTAAAATGGTATTATATGTGAGATCACTCTTGATTCTGTTATAAATGACAAAATTGTGTCCAAAACTTTTTGTTAGTCTTCTGAGACTTTTCTGCAAATAAAATTTCCATTTCCCTTCCATGTGTCAGGTACTTTACATAGATAATTCCGTGGATTTCTCCAGGAATTTCATGAGGCAGTGTTAGTCATCCTCATTTTACAAAAATGGGAACTGTGGTGCAGTTTCCATTAATAAATTAAGCAGATTGCACAGTGGCAAATGAGAATTCTAGTCTGTGACTCTCCACACCTCTCCACAAAAAGTGCCACCACCATAATCCTAATCGCAACACACACCTGCTGAGGGCCAGGCCCTGAGCTTCGCACATCACATGAGTTTTTTTCCACAGTGCTAAATTATATTTATTTTATAGATGAGGAAATGGAAGCTGAGAAAGGGTTAGTAAATTCTGGGCATTGCAGAACGCTCCGTTTAATTTTACTTCTCCCTTTGATCTCATCCTTCAATGGTTCCTGGGCTTGTTTCTGTGTGAGCTGCCCTCCCTTGGCCCAGACCTTCTTTTCTTGATTAACTTCTGCATCTATTTTAATATTCAGCTCAGGCATTAGCTGTTTCAGATCGCACATCCTGGTGCCTCCCAATCCCAACCTGAACTCCTTCCACTGCCCTGCTTGCAGTTATGGTCCGAGCACATCTTCATCCCTGGACTCCATGTTTGGTTTCATCTCTATGCTCCTACCATACCCTCTCTTCTGTGAACTCATTGAGGAGAAAGTTGCTCAGATTCAGCTTTAGGTTCCAACAACTTTTCATAATATTTGAGATGTTATGAACTTTCCCAGTCATACAATTTGCTTAGAGTAGAGTTGAACAATTGAAAATTCAGGATAATTAAAGCAGAACTGAAGAGTTTATTATACTTAAACTGATAGAAGTTTATTTGTCGTAGAAGCCAAATTTGAGTCCAGTTTAACTTACGTTCTTTTATAATTTGTTTTGTTCTGTTTGTTCCTCCCCAAATACTTAAAGGAATTTTTTTCTTTCTATTTAGAAACTGAAAAAGAATCAAAGCAAGCTGTAGTAGGTATTAGAGTCATTCCATTAATTTTGCCCAGTGCATACTTTTCACTGGCAAACTACATCTTTTTCTTTAGACTAAGGAAGTTCCTAACCATTATCATAGGTATGTATGCAGATGAGAAAACAGAGTGTATATAGGATTTGATCCTATAGGTGGTTTCAGGTATCCCCTGGGGGTCTTGGAACATGTTCCCCACAGAGGGGGACTACTCTAATGTGAGTTGAGAATTGCTTCTTTTAGATGAAATGTTGAAGAGGCATTGGACCTCTGCTGGGAAACCCCATGGGGAAGACTAGATCCAAGAAACACAAGTTTCTGGGGTGCCAACTTTTGTCAATGTAAAGAAAATTCTACAGCAGTCAACTGTCAACAAAGGGAGTGGTCTCTGTCAAGAGAGGATCCATGACTCATGGAAGGACACATTGCTAGTTATGATCTATAAAACGTCAGATAAGTCTTGGGGAGGTATATTGGAGATGGAACAATAGTGTGAAGTAGATTAGATTAACACCAGTAAAGGTGAACTATTGCTGTATAACAATTTCAAAACCTAATGACTTAGAGCAATAAGCAGATATTGTTGCTCTCCTTGTCTGTGGGACAAATGAATGATTCTTTTGGTCTTGGCTGGCTTCTTCTGTGCCCAAAAGGCAGATGATTTGGGTGCAGGTGACTTTGCTGATCTTGGTAAGGCATTCCCATATATTTGGGAGTATTGAGGAGGACATTGGCTGTGACAAGTGGGTGCTCGTCCATAAGGCCCTTCACACCCCAGTAGATTTTCCTGGACTCGTTCCTTGTGCCCAGTAGTTGGGATCCAAAAGAACAGGAAATTCAGGATCTCTTGAGTTTCATTCCTAAAACTGGCACTTTTACTGGGTCTCATGGAACAAAATAAGCCAGCTGAGATTCAAGGGACCAGAAAACAAGCTGACACATCAGTGAAAAGAGCTGTAACCTATTTCTGCAAGGGGTGTAGATTCTGGGACAACGAAAACCGTGGGCTACTTTTTTCTAATTGATCCTTTTACCCCATGCACCTATGACTCCAGTAGGCTTCAAGACCTTTCTTATTCGTTTAAAAAAGCCTGCTGTGACTTTTAAAATATTTTATTCTATTAATATATAGTCTTCTACCTAGAGGATTTATTCTTTCCTATAGTGATAGCCTGCTGAGAGATCAGCTATGGTTTCCTGAATAACTTACAAAGAATGAGAATTTTGTCTTTTACAAAATTCTTAAGGCAGTATCCAGAACACCAGTAACAGTCACCACAACCACCCAATGGCATCTGTGTTTGCATCAGTATATTCAGAGCTGATAAAAACATGCTTGGTGAATCCTGGTGGAACAATGGTTGGGTGCAGGTCAGAGTTCGTGTCCTGGTCCTGGTGGGAATAACCAAGATGGAGAACTAAATAAAATAAATGAAATGCTAAAAAACAAAAACAGCAACAACTGCAACAAAAAACCATGCTTATATGTGACCTGTGTGACAAAACTTCGAGGCAGGAGGACCTCTATTTAACAGATCAGAAGTGGGGCTCAAGGAATTAAAAGGACTTTCCCAAGGTCACCAAATGAAGGCCCCCAAGATGACTGTCTTGAACTCTTTCACACATTTCTTAGGTCCTTTCCTGGGAAGATTTTAGCTTTTAAAAAGGGTCATTTCCTGATGTACACTCTTAGGAGACAGTTTTTAAGTACTGAGCAATAAAGTTGTTCTTTGAATCTTTGAGTTCATGTCCCTCTTCACATGAAGTGATCTATTCATAGGGCATAGGGATATGAGGTTCTTACAAATGGGATATCATAGTTAGTTCTCAATTCTAACTCTCTTGTCTTACATGTTCCATTTCCCATATTTCAATGAAACATAATCTTCATTGAGTAACCACTCTAGACTTTTCCCAATTCTAGACCAACAAGTAATATTTCATCATAACTCTATGAAATAGCCATTATATAGTGGGAAAAATAAGGCTGAGAGGTGTTAAATTGCATAAGGCAACAATTTATTAGGGGTGAATTCAAAATTTGGACATTCCTTTGACTATCAAAATTCTGTATTTTTTATATTGCATATAAAATATTTTCATTATCTTATTTCTGGAATAGAGAATAAAATCCTGTATCTTGATGACATGTTGACACTCTAGTCATATTTACAACCTCTTATTTATTTGTTCATTCTAGCTGACAGCCAATGTAAGGATTCCTCTCTATGAACTTAGGGATACTAGACACCAGAACAAACAACTGACTTGCTCAAAACAATTTGGCTTTTTGATGGCAGAGCTGGGACTTAAAATCAGATCCGTTTTGAAATCTGAGATGGATTTCTTTTTCTCAAATATCTTTCAAAACCACTCAGTCTACAAAGGCTTCGAAATCTATGTATTAAAGTAGGCACATTGATGAAAACTGTATATTTGTCTCATCCTTCTTGTCACATGTAGAAAACAAAGGCATCTTCCTAGTTAGATTTCTCTATCAAAGTGGTCCTCAAACTTTGGCATCTACAGAATTTTGGATACTCAGTTTATAAGGTCCTGTAAACTACCCCCAAATTTCTCATTAAATAGATCTGGTATGGGGTTAAAATTTTGCCTTTCTCACTTTCTAGCACATTTTCAGGTGATGCTGGTGTCACCGGTCCAGAGACCACACTTTGGGAACCACTACTCTAGCAAGAAAACCTGTCAGGACTAAGAATAAAATAACAGCAACAACAGCTGATGTTTATGAAGCTCTTGCCACGTGTCAGGTGCTTTTCTAGAGCTTTATATAAGATACTTTAACAGGTTGAGCAGAGACACTAACTTTGTTCCTTTGCAGATGAATTTAAATTAGATGCCCAAGGTCACCCAATGGATAAGTGTATAGGCTAAGATGTGAACTCCAGCAGAATAACTCCAGAGACCAGATCATTCTGTTTAGGCTCTCTGAGCTTCAATTACTTCATCTATGAAATGGAATTCAGGGTTCTTTGGTAAGCTCACAGGAAACATTAGTGTTCTCTCCATTCCTTCTACCTCGAGCCCTACCAGTTACTGATATTGATTCTATTGGATTTTTTAATATCTGGAATTAAGCCCTTTATTTTCGACCCAACTTGTCTTTTTTAAAATGGAAGAACAGTAGAATTTGCATGAAATCCTTCTAGATATGAGGTGTGAAATAGCTATGAATGCAAAACTAAATACAAAGCAACATTCTTCCTTGTGATTTTCATAAATGTTCCAGCAGTTACCTGAGAACATACTGCTGATTATAAAGTTGTCGAACTCAATTCCTATAAGACTTGTGATTTGCATACCAGGCTTCTTCAGAGTCTTAAAGAATATGGGCCAAAGTTTTGTGATACAAAAACAAAAAAAGAGAATCTATCCATTTGATGGATGATTAATATTGGCAGGCATTCTATTAGGAACTTGTCTCATTTAAACTTCACCATAGATCTATGAAATCTGATGTTATTTTTGTACTCATTTGAAAAATGAGTAAATTAAAGTTTTTAAAAGCTGAATAATCAAAATCAGTTCATAAATCTCTAGCTAAATTAGCAATGAACCTGGCCAGACTTCCAAGCCTGATTGTTTATGAGCAGCACACTCTGTTTAGTCAGGTTTCCTCAATTAGCAAAAATCAAAGTCAAATCAATGTTCATTTCTTTTTTTCCCACTTAAAATGTTCTCATGTCTTTGCTACTTTCTACTCTACTCAGGGCTATGTGTGGCAAACCCAGGGAGAAATGAGTCTTCTTTTTTAATATCAGGGAACTTCTTAACCAATTTGTCATTCTAGGCACTGTCGTCAAGTCCACAATTAGGTCACACTCTATCCAGTTCACACATCTGTCACCAGTGCCTCCAGGGTTTCTTCAACCCTAGATTTTATAAAAATTAAGACCGTCATCCACAGGATGCGTCTTCCTGTTTGGTTCGTGTAAGCAAATATAGAGACCCTACATGCTAGAGCTCCATCAGAGCATCTTATGAAGAGGGAAGTTACTTCTCCCTAAGGAATTAGCAGAAACTGGAGGCAGGGTATTGATCTCTTCTGACAATCAGTCACCTGACATTTTCCAGTGCACTGATCAGATCTTTGTCTTTTACTCTCCCTCTTTCTGCCCTTGCTGGGCATTTCTGGAATGTTACTACCACAGGATACACTTAGCCCTGGTCTCCACATGCCCACTTGGACAATGCTCACCTTTAGTTGGCTTCATTAGGAGAGTACGACTTCTTTCAGTACCTCTAGTAAATGCCTTCCTCTTGGTTTGACCTTTATCTGGGAAACACTTCCTTCTGTCTAGGCAGAATTCTGGCTGCTTGGTCCTGTCTTTCCATAATCTTAGCTCTTGCCCTTGACCCTTCTTTCTGTCTGTTGCTTTCTCTCCTGTGAGTGTAATTTGGGAGCAGGTCATATTCTCCAGAATTTGACTCCAAATTTTCACTGGGAATCAGAAATGGATTTAATATCATGAAACATGTTTATTAAGGGCTTGTCAATAGCAGTCCATAGTTTCTTAAAATGCAGTGCTTGTAGTCAGAGCAATTTTAGGTAGGGAAACCTTTTTATAAATATGCTTTGATAAATATTTTTTTAAATAATTCTATTCAACTTTTTTATTTAGATGAGTTATATAAATACTCTGATTTTATTCATAATTAGGACCAGATAAATGCATTTTGAGGTGCTTATGCAAGCTACCAGCATAACCAGGACTACCCAGTTAACTGAGGATGTGGCAAACACAGAGAGGTGAATTTATGAACAAGTGCAGTGTGAGGATGCTGATCTGGACAGATGAATGTCAATACACACTCCCTTGTTAGGGCTCCCTTGTCTGTCCTTAAGAGTGCTGCATGGGTTTCTCCTACTTAACTGTTTCATGATTATTCTTACCTGGATCCAAAGCTAGGTTCTACCCATTTGCTTGCTATGTGACCTAAGACCAGTGACTTATCTCTCTCTAAGCCTCAGTCTCTTCATTGACAACCTGAGAGACATTGAATGACACTGGCTTTTCAGGATTTGTTGTAGAGATGAAATGAGACAATGCATTTCCTGGGAACCAGAGCACATTGATGAAAGAAAGTGAAGAAGGAACAAATAAATAGCAAGATATTTCAGGTAAAACTAATACTGTTAAAATTTCCATACACTGAAAGTGAGCCAAAAGTTCAGTGCATTCCCTCTCAAAATTCCAATTGAATTATTCACAAAATAGAAAAAAAAACAATTCTAAAATTTGCAAGAAATCACAGAAGACCCTAAACCATTGAGATAGAAAAACAAAACTGATAGCATCACACTTCCTAATTTCAAATGGTATTAGAAAGGTGCAATAATAATTTTTTAAAGGCCCTGTATGGTATCGATGTCAAAACAGACACATAGATCAACAGAACACAGTAGAGTCTAGAAATAAACTCATGCATACATGGTCAATTAATTTTTGACAAAAGACTCAAGAATATCCAATAGGAATAAGATAGCATCTTCAATGAATGGTGCTGAGAAAATTGGATAGCCATACAAAAGAATAGCACTATACCATTATAGAATACCATAAGCATTCAACTCAGAATATATTGAAGATTTCACTATAAGACTTGAAACCATAAAATTCCTTTAGGAAAATACCAGGGAAAAGTTCTTTGACACTGGGTTTGGCAATTTTCTTTTTTTATTTAACACCAAAAGCAAAGAAATAAAGGTAAAACAATAAACAAATGGGACTACATCAAACTAGAAACTTATGCTCAGCAAAGGCAATTAATGAACAAATTGAAAAGGCAATCTATGGAATAGGATAACATATTTGCAACATATAACATGTTTGTGGAGCAAAGACTTAATCTTCAAAATATAAAAGGAATCCATACAACTCAATAGCAAACACTCCAAATAATCCAATTTAAAAAGGACAAATGATATTAATGAATACTGTCCCAAAGAAGAGATACAAATGGCCAAAACAAACATGAAATGGTACTTGACAACACAGATCATCAAAGTCACAGTGAATGATCTCACACCTTCTTAAGATGGGTATTATAGAAAGGACAATAGATAATACATGTTAGTGAGAATTATGTGGAGAACAGGGAACTCATGTACACTGATGATGGAATGTAAACTAGTACAGCCACTATGGAAAACAGTATGGAGTTCCGCAAGAAATTAAAAATAGAGTTACCATACGATCCAGTTATCTTATTTCTGAGTATGTATGCAAAAGAAATAAAAATTATTATCTTGAAGAGATATTTTTATTTTTGTATTCATTGCAGCATTTTTCAATAGTCAAGACATGAAAAGGACCTAAGTGTTATCAGCAGATAAATGAATCAGGAAAATAGGACATACATGCATATGTCTATATGTATATTTCTATAATGAATATTACTTTCCCTTAGAAAAACAAGGAAATACTAGCATTTGTAATAGCATAGCATTATGCTAAGTGAAATAAATCAGACAGAGAAAGGTAAATGGGCCTGGCATATGTAAGGAGTATTAATAACAACAAAAGGAAGAACTGAGGGAAATAGATTATAAAAGTCATTGCCAGGGATTGGGTGTGGGAGAAACAGGAAAAGCTGATTAAAGGGGACAGACTTTTACCCTTGGAAAAGGTAAAGGATGAATATAGTCTGTGAATCTAATGTATGATAGAGTGACTATAATTGATAATATCATATTGCATAATTAAAATGTGCTGAGTAGAACTTAAATGTTCTCTCCAAAAAAATGGAAAAGTAACTATGTAATGAGGTGGATGCATTAAATAACACAAAAGAAGACAATTCTTTCTTTCATAATCATATGTATATCCAACCATCACATTGTGCCTTTTAAATACCTTATAATTTTGTCAATTATGCTTTAATAAAGCTGGAAAAAAATGAGAAGAAGAATGAATTTAGCCTAGTACCTGGCTGGTTGTAAGGGCTTAATATGTGCTAAAATTATCTTTACGGGATTAAAACATGAGAAGATGTTTTATGTTCAATACTCCAAAACTTCAGGGTCTCTTGAAAAAGCACCCTGACTTCCAACTTCTCTAACTGAGCCAGGGCATTGGGGGAGGATGAAGGAAGGTGTTTGTAGTCACAGAGGAGATCAGAACAAGGTGACTGTGTCCTGTAAGTCCACATGCAGAGTTCTCTTACTTTCTCTTCTGAAGCCAATGTATCTGATTGTTCTTACTGATATTCTAATTCCTATTCAATGAATTAAACATTGTAGGCTCCAACCCAGAGAGTCCTGAAGAATCTGATGGAGAGCATCCTCAAAAACACAGTAGGATTAGTCAAAGGTAGAATCCTGGAACTTAAATACCCTTGCTCTTCACACCAGAGGTGCATTATACAAGTGCCTTTCAACAAAGACCAGGAACTGGGGGCATTTCTTCCCCTACACCTAAGGTAATAAAAAATAAAAGAACCTTTTTATAAATGTCACAGTGCTGCTTTTATCAAGGCCATTAGCTTCTCAATACATTACCTTATTTATTGTTTCCTTTCTTTGGACTGAAGGACCTGTTGACATATCCTTCCATGAGAAGTGTGTGTGTGTTTCTCTTTGTGTAATAGACCAGGTGTTGTCAGCACATTATTCCTGAGGTGTTTCTTGTGGTCAGTTTTTTAAAAATTGGGGCATTTTGTTTTTACTCTGTATACAGTTTGGCACATGCCTCTGCTCTGCACAGGGCTTTGGTTTCTCAGATGTTAGGGACAGTGTTTCGGGAGGGGACAGCTTTTTAGCAGAATTTCTGTTTTGCCTTAAAAATATTTAAGCTACATATAAAATGGATTTTTAAATAATAGAGTATGTTAAACTTTCAACCCAAGCATTTGTGGCTAAGGTTATTCAAATTGTCAACCAGATCAGGTTGATTAACAATGTTTTGCAAGTATTCTATCTATTTAGTGATTATTTGTCTACTTGAACTATCAGTTATTCAGAATGGGATGCTTGAATATTCATCTACAATTGTGGATTTCTTCTTGTGATTCTCTATCTTTTGGACATCATACATTTTGTTAAATGACCGAGGAGTCAGAATTTTTAGAACCTCTGATAAATTGAACTCTTTTTATAGTGAAATGAGCTTCTTTCTACCTAATATTTTTTGCTCTCAAATATAGGTTGATATTGATACAACTCTTGCAGACTACTAAGTAATATTTGTATGGTGTATCTTTCCATTCTATTTTATTTAACTGTTTATGTATGTTTGATTTTTGTTATGGGAAGCTGTTGGGTCTTGTGACAGTTTAGATTCAATTTATCAACTTATTTTAATGGGATAGTTGTATCACTCGTATTTGGTATTACTATTAATATTTAGGTTAATTTAACATCTTTTTATCCTTTTTGTTCTTCCTCCTTTTATACTACATTCATATGACAACTTAAATTTTTTTTATGATTCCAGAAGATGTCCTTCCTGTTTCCACACTTCTGTATGTATCAGCTTCAAGAAAACCATGCTCCCATAGTTGTAGTTCTTTTTGTGGTAACTGCATGCTAGATGGTGTGAGACCAGCTTGTTTGTTATATTTATTTTTGAGAAGCATATTTTAGAGAATGAAGGAAGAGGATGAGAGGAAGCACTTTTGTTTGTTGTGTTTTTTTTGGCTCTTCATTCACTGCCTGAGGGATAGTAAACTGGGTCCTAGGCCTCCAGGTGGAGTTAAGTTCCAGCTGCTGGCTTAATGCCTGAGCCACCAGGGCGCGCCAGAGAGCAGCTCTTCTCCGTGTAAGTAGTCTCAGCTGTCAGTCTTGGGTTGTCTCACCCTCCCTCTTCTTCCTCAAGACAGCTTTTAAGAATCTTTGGAGGGGCACCCTGGTAGAGTAGCTATTTGGCTTACTGACTCTGACTGGCAAGTTCACACACACCCCAATGACCTGTGGTCACCCTTCCCAGTGGTGGGGGACAGGGAGTGGGATGCAGTGACAGCCAAGAGGAACAACTGAATACAATAAATGAAGTGCTTCCTCCTCCTCTCTCTCCCACCTACCTGCCTCTGCTCACCTTCATTCCTGTCTCACCTTTCTTTAAAAACAAACAATAAAAGGAATCCTTGGGGAAAATCTTCCCTCTGCTTTACCTCTATTGTCTACATATTAATTAGCAAATTTTCACTGTGATCTTATAGCGTTCCCATCCATAGTATGATGGCACCAATAGTAAGAGTTCCTCTTAAATTGCATTTTTTCCACAGATGTTACTACATTTATTTCTCATAATATCCATTTGAGAGAAATTGAGGTACAGAGAGGTTATGGGACTTACGCCTGATCACAAAGCCTTGATTCCTATAGCTGGGACTTGAATTTATTTCTGTAGGTTTTTTGTAGGGCTAGGATTGGATTGTCATGGGCTGACTACCATTTGCTTTCCACAGATCTAGCTTCAATTACATGGAATGAGCGAAAAACATCATCATTATCTTCACAGGGAAATTGAGAAGTAGATGCTACTGACAAATTTCTATACCTGTTTCTGAAAAATGGGCAGACTAATAGTGATAAGGCTTTATGAAGCATCTCAGACTAGAATTTTTAGAGAACCACCCAGAAACTCTAAGGCTAACGTTAGCCTTGAAGTTGAGGAAATCTCCTGGTCAGAGTTCCACTAAATTATTTGGGACTGTTGGTTGCAGTCTAATGGAATATGTGGGGAAATCACAGTCGATTAAATATCAGACCACCAGCTAAGAAGGTCAATAAATGAGATGCTGGGAGACAATATACAGGTCACAAGTACTTGCTACTCTTTATGGTTGGATTTTTATGATAGCTTTGTACAAATGGCCTGGACCAAATCCAGGGAGAGATGCTAATTTAATCAGCATTATAAGTGAAGCAAAAGTGTTTATTCTTTGAAAGCCTAATGACACCGAGCCTTTCAGAGTGTTATTTGTACATTTTCTGAGTAAATTACCTGGGTCAGATCTTGCCAAGTCCCCTCGCTTGGCTGCATTCACGTCATTAGCTAGAGGACCCTTGAACCTATCAAGAAGATTTAGATCTACTCTGAGCTCTGAGCCAGACTATGCGATATAGTCAATGGGAAGACAAGTGCATGGGTTAGTAGATCTGTCTGTCAGTAGGAAACTAGGTTGGGACTGAATATTTTCGTATGCTTTATTAAACTACTTAGGAAAATTAGATTGGGTGGAAGATTGTTGATGGGAATTAGTTTACTAATCTAGGTCTAATTTCGTCCCACACCTGAGGTCTCACTCAAACAATACCCTTTTGAATACTCCATTTGACAACCCACATATTATACGTTTTCCATTATGGCTGAGGAGACCATAAACTGCTATAATCTCTGTGTGAGCTTTTGATGGGACATGTCTGCTTACTCTTTCGCCATGGCTCTTTCTCCGGCCTGCGTAGTTGCTTGTAAGCATGCTCTATAGGTTCTCTCCTGAAGGCAGAACGATTCTTCAAGATCACCAGAGATGAATCTCTGTGCAATTTTCTCCTTTTATTTAAGGAGTCTTCTCTCCTAGCTATCTTTTTCTTTTTGTAAAGGAAAGGTACAGGCAAGAATGAAGATGAGTAGACAAGCAATCAAGAAGGGAGAGGAGGAAGAAACTTTTAATTATTGATTTAATTATTTTACATCTTCATTGTTTCCCCAACCCCAGGACATGAACCTGGGTCCTTGGGATATATATGGACTGCTCTCGGCCAGAGGCTACTGACCTTACTGCTACTCCACCATGGTGCACCATTCCTGTAGGAGAAAACCGTAACTTTCCTGGATTCCCCAAATTTTCCATACTCTTTCTCAGTGCAGGGAGTGTGCGGGACCTTGGGGCACCGGGTTCCTCTTATGATGTGCTCTTGATTCTCTCTCTGAGCAGTAACGCAGAATTATCATAAAGCGCCCCTTATCTGTTACCCTTCTCTAGAGGTTATCGTCATGTGCTGCTCTTCTCCAGTGTTGTTTCATGTCATGCGTCCAGGTTGTTAGTCATCTGAGATGATGATATACATCTATCTGGCCCCCATCACTCCATCATGGCCCTAAGCAGAAGTATGCCCAGACTGATATGTACTTAGAGACCTAGTTCTGTGACTCCCAAGCAAAAATGTTACAAAGACAATGATATCTAAATACCTTACAGTTAATGTGCTGAAAACCAAAGAGAAGATAAAGATCGGAAGCAATCAGGAAAAAAAAGACACACTACATATGGTAGCAACAAGATTATCACCTGCATCTCTTGAGAAAAGCTTGAATCAAGACATAGCTTTAAAATCCTAAAAAAAAAATAATAATTAGAAACCTGGAATTCTATATCCAGGAGAAATGCCTTTCAAAAACTGAGAGGGAAGCAAGGTATTTTCTTAAAATTAATGTTGAATGAATTCATTGTCAGTTTTTCTGCTCTGTCAGCAATAGGGAAATATGTTACCAGGCCAAGATGAATTGATACCTCTGGGGGCTCAGCTCTACAGGAAAGAACATAAAAATCACTAGAAGTAACACAAAATTGTATAAGTCTGAAAAAACTCTTTTCCATTCTCATATTTTCCTTAAATGATAACTGTTTAAACTGAAAATGATTGACTCATAGGGGGAGGTTCATAATATGGTCAAAGTAAAAGATAAAACAACAATGTGCAAGGAAGGGAAAAGTGGGAAAGGGGTGATAGTGTTTGAGGTTATTCCTTGTGTAACATGGTAGTGCAAGTGGGACGTAGGAATTGTGAAGGGTCTGCTACATAGTGTGCAGTGGGTTACACATGGGTTCACTAGATTTCTTTAAGATATAACTAATATCTAACATTCTAATACTTTCACCGTAATGACTTGATATTTGTATATATCTTGAAATGATACCGTGGTAAGTCTGGCATCCATCACCACACAGCTACACATTTTTTGACTCAATAGATTTTGATAATTTAAGGGTTTATTTTTAACCATAAGGGAACTAATAAGAATAAGTCTAGTTGAGATTATAATAGACAAAATAAAACAGAGTATTAAAAATATACCTCCTTACCACCACCACCCAAAAAAAACCTCACAAGAAAGAAGCAACAGAGGAACAAAGTTAAAGGGAAAAATTTTCTGAAAACTTTTTTTAGACTTAAACTCAATCCTATCAATATGTACATTTGATGTGAGCTAAACATGCCAATTAAAAGTGGGAAATTATTAAAACAGGCAAAAACTCAAGAAGCAATTATATGCTGGCTATAAGAGATGTGCTTTAAATAAAAGATACAAGTTGGTTGAAAATAAAAGGATGAAAACAATATATCATGAGAATGCTAACCATAAAATCCCTAAGCTGACTCTATTCAGACCAGAAAACATATACTTCAAAATAGAACTTTGCAAAGGAAAGAGTGGACATTTAATGATGATGGAAAGGAGAATTCATCAAAAGAAATAGTGATCCTCGGTGTACTGGTACATAGAAGCAAAGATTCAAAATTCACTTGCCAAAGCTGATGAAACAAATAAGGGAAATAGCAAGTCCAGTCTCAATTGTTGATTTTAATCTTTCTCTCATTTTTAATGAGTACAGAAGTATCAGTAAACATATAGAAGACTTCAACAATATCAGTCAACGTAACAATGAAAAACTAACAGAACATAAACACAATAGCTGTAGAATGCTTAATTTTTCAAATGCCCAAGGGAGGCCAGATGATGGATCACAGAAAAGTCAAATTCACTTTCAGAAGTTTGAAATCTTACAGAATCTCTTCTCTACATTCAACAGTATAAAATTAGATATCAATAAGATATTCTGAAAAAAATCCCCAGTTTGATATTACTAGACAACATACATATAATTAGTCCATAGTCGTCCCTAGTGGACTAGCAGTTAAATCTGCTGCCTTTGGCCAGTACAGTCCACATTGGGGCTTATGTCCCAGGGTTGACGGGGGTTGGGGACAGGGAACAAACAAGATGTGAAATTCATTAAAACTAAATTAAAATGTTAGAAAAAAGTTTAGTCCACAGCTCAAAGAAGTTACAAGAGAAATTTAAAAAATTGCAAAATGAATAATAATAAAGCAAGACATAGCAAAATTTATGGGATGCGGCCAAAACAGTGGTTAGAAAAAAGCTAGCTTTAAACATTTAGAGTAAAATGAAAAGATGTGAAAGTCAACTTTTTCTTGACTTCACCCATATCTATACCCTACTTGTGATATTATGCTATAAAATCTGAAAATGTTGCCATTGGGGGAAAACATTAAAGGGTACAAGAAATTCTTCTGCACTATTTCCTAGAATTGCCTACGAATCTATAGTGTTCCCCAAATAAATAGTTCAATTTTATAAAGGCAAAATCTAGGCTAGGGTTAGACAAGTTACAGACCTAGGACCAAATCCTATTCAAGCTTTTAATGATCCACAGTCTCAAAATATTTTTTTATATCTAAGGTGTTTTTTTTAAAAAATTAGAATAGACAGGAAGCACATGTGGTTCTCAAAATATTTACTGACTGGTCTTTGCAGAAAATGTTTGCCAACCTTTGAAGGAGACAGTTTCTGCTCCCTATGGGAAATGGTAACTTCCTATAACTCATCCTCCCCTCATTAAAACACACAGAAAATACAGAACAGTTCTTTGATGAGACTCTTAAAAGTTTAATAAAAGTTGACAAGTTACTGGAAGTCGAAGTTAATAGGTGAGGCCCACTTGGAAGTTTTTCAGTGTGGTTTTCTTTACTTTTGTCTGTATTGCAAGAGTAAGTTCCTGTTATAAATTGTGTGGTAATGACGGCTAAGTCTAAGGCCAAATCCTTTACAATTAGGTCCATACTTCTTTTCCTTTTAAATAAAGAATACATATGTATGTGTATATATATATATGATAGATACATAGATAGCTAAATAGATAGATAGATCAGTAGACGGATGGAGAGGGAAGGAAGGAAGGAAGGAGGAAGGAAGGAAAGAAAGAAGGAAGGAAGGAGGAAAGAAGAAGGAAGGAAGGACTTTTACTTTGTTTTTTGCCTTGGTTCCATGTCACAAATCCAAGTCCTTGGGCTTTACTTGGTCCACGGGTCAGCATCTCGGCCTCCTGAGCCACACGTGTGAACCTTAAGTCCAGAGTTTGTGTGTCTACTGGAGTCCACGACAGGAAAGGTGAGCAAATCACGGGGAGAAAACTGCAAACGTGTCTCACTGCTTTTACTAAGGTTTAGTAGATTTGCAATAGTAGTTTTGTAGGCTTGATACCTCAATTTGATGAACTTCTGATCAATTTCCAGTCCTGAAATTCTTTTGGTCCATTTGGTCCAGTATTTCTGGTGACTTTTGAGACAAGTTTTGCTAAGCCATTCCAGAAGCAATGCAAACATTTAACAGCAAAAAACAAAAGCAACCAAACTTTAGGGAGAGTAATTGAAATAAAGACACTCTAACTTTCTACCAAAAATGAAGAGAAGGTACTAAAGACAGCTTTAGCATATGACTATATCCTATTGTTTCAGAAAGAGAAAAGAGTGGACAACTTTAAGGGGCAAAGGGAAAATGAGTGTCTCAAAATGAGCTTCTTCATTATGCAACCTAAAGGAAAAGCCAGTTAAATGAGCATTTCATGAATGATTTTAGGGTCTAAGCCAGGAAAGCAATCAACATAAAGGAAATGCACTGTGGGGTCCCAGCACATTGATTTTTGTGACTCCCCCGAGTTCTTTCAGAACTCTGGATTGCTTTTGTGCATCCTCAGTTCCTGATTAAAAACGGGTAAATGATTCAAGTGAAAACTGCACATCTAAAAGGTGTGTTTATTACCTTTGTCCCTTTTCATCATGCTCATTTGTCTTTAGAAATTTGATTATAAATGATGGAAATGGAACAATGCATTTGTGTGCAATGAAAAATTACCCTTAGAATGAATTTGTAATAAAATTGGAATTTATGTGGGCAAATGAAAAGTCCTGTGGTTTTGAGTCTTGCGTGGTGATGGTGGACAAATGATTGAGAGTTGGAGAGACCCCTTATTCTTTCATTGAGTCAACAAATATTTATTAAGCTCTTACCCACTGCCGGGACATATAGAAGATAAAAGGGGTAAAACTCCATGTCTCTCTGGATTCAGTATTCTAGTAGAGTCAGGTGGAATATAATCATGATAAGTAAGTAAATTTTGTGATATGTTAGAGAATTTCAGTTTTATCATCAGACATTACATAGGTTATGGGGAAGGAGAAAGGGGAGGACTGCTGTACTTTTAAGTAGGATGGACATATTAGACAAACTTTTGAACCCTGACTTTTAGAAAAGAGAAAGCATGCTGTATGCTCCTCCCAGGAAAGAGCTTCTATGCAAAAGGAAAGGTAGTGCAATGGAGGAAATTACTTGACATGATGTTAAGTAATAATAAAGTAAGTATGGAGGAGTAGAGTGAACGAGGAGAAGGATAGCGTAGAGGAAAAAGTAAGTGGCCAGGTTTCAAAGGGCTTGAAAACTATTTCAAGTATTTGGTTATTACTGTATGTAAAACAGGGACCCTTTAGATAGGGAAGTAACCAGTTCTAATACAACTTAGAACAGTGATTAAGAGATCTATGTGTTGTTAAGGAGAGGTCTAGGGCTTTAATTTGACTGAGCAATGCGTTATTTGTATGCCATTCTTTTTAGTCTTTTGTGGATGCAGATTTAATTTATTGCTGATTTTGTTAACAGTCCGGTTTGTTAGCTTGAATTCAGGGCTCATCCTGATAAGGTCCTGTCACTGGTTGCTGGTCATCTCACTGGCTTCTTAACTGTCACTGCTCCCTCATCACCCCATTTCACTGCAAAATATTCCAGATACTTTAAAGACACTGGACAGATGAAAAATGCATGTTAGTTGTCTGTTCTGTCTGCCTCCCAAGCAGTCTGTCTTTAGGATTCCTGTTTCTTCTGATTAGTATAGCACATTATCTTTTATCGCCATTATTCACTTTACTAGCAGCAATGCTTTGTACCTGGGAGGCTCTCTGTGAGTCCATTATATTGGGGACAACTGATAGAAATTTAGGCTTGAGACTCAAGTTAAAGAGATACTTATATTATATATGCTAAGACTAATTTAAAAAAGAAATAAGGCAGTTCATAGTCAAAATTCTGTATCACAAAGGATTTGAGCAGTGATAAACTTTGAGAAACTTAATGGAGAAGCACTGAGGTATTAGGGAAGACATGAGTACTGGAAACATCTAGACTAAGTATGCCTTTTCTTCATTTTTCTTATTACAACTTGATTTTATTTTAGACTTTATTTTTTATTTCCCACCAGAATGAATTAGAGCAGAGACTTTACCTTTGGTTCTGCCATGCTCACATTTCTTAAAATAATATGTAAGCGTTTGAACAGAAGATCATTTTAAGTAAGCACTAGCCTAGCTATGAACCCCATTATCATTACGCAGATTTCTTCTGATAAAAGAAACTTTAACACAGTTTTCAAGAAAGACGAACTTTTTGACTTGCCATTAATTCCTTATAGGAAGTCATTGTGCTTAGTTGCATGAAGTCTCACCTAGGAACCACCAGTATAGATAACTATGTCTTTAAGAACTGACATATGAAACTTCAGGTGTACTTTTTAGGTAATTATTCCTTACATTGATTCAATATTAAGAACTCATAGAAGAGCTAATATTAATATAAATTATCTTACATTTTAATTCTATGTGTTATTAACTTTAGATTAATAAATGTTTAGTTCTATATAAAACTGAAGCAATGCTATTTCATAAGTAGGTTTCTGACACTATAATTTGGGAAACAGAATCTAGAATCTTGTGATAATGGATATGATATTGAACCTTAGTTTTCTTTTCTCTGGGAAGATAATTTCTGACCAACTAGTTACGATTGTCTTTTTCTCGTTCAACAGTCTTTGATGATCAAATTTAGGTTATAGAGACAGCTTCCTTGCAATGGTTAATTTTCTGGCCTACATACCTATTTTATTTGTACTTTTAATACTGGTCTTTAAGACTTTAACCTAAAGGACAGGTGATATAAAAAATCTGGGCATTGTTTCAGCTCAGTGGCAGTCCTGAGATTCACTTTATCACAGTGCATATGTATATATACAAATGTGTGTGTATACACACGAGTAGGTACATATACGTATAAGTACACGTACATACAGACACATATACAGTTGCCCTTTCTTGATCCAATTTGTTGGAGTGGAGATCTAGAATAGAATTTTATTGTTTTTGTCGATCAAAAATTGTTTTCAAAACCACATTGGGAGTACAATCACTCCATTTTGGTCCACAGCACAAGAGAAGAAAAACTGACTTGACCTCCCTCCAAGCCCTTACTCCTGTCAAAGCATTCATTTTTCCAGACACAGACATATATTCCAGAGGTGAAGAGATTAGACCATTCACTATCATCTCTCTCAGTTCTCTGACTTGTTGGCAAGCTCAGGGAAGTGGGTATTCTTTTCTACTGTAATAGAAGCTGTGGAGGTAGTGAAGCCATAGGATTCACCAGGCAGAATCCATAAATGCATTCCAGAATGAGCAGGGCAAGATAGTGAGTCTTATGATGTCATTTAGACCTAGAGTCATGACCTATGTGATCAAACTAGATCTACTCCTGGACATCTTAACTTGTATGAGCATCTATTCTCTTCTGACTTAAATGTTTTGAACAGGATTTCTGCCCATAACTTCTGAAAGAGTTCTAATTGATATAATCAACAATCAGTTTCATTACTAGAGGCCCATTAGGTCATCTGGTCACCTCTTCTCAGTTTCTCGTTCTACCAAAAATGATATCAATGCTTGTCTAAAAGTGGTACAGATTGCAGAAAGATATTTGAAAAAAACTATCAACTGATATATAAATTAAAGGTGATGTTTAGTGTTTCTGACCAACATTCATGCCTTTGAGTATCTAAATTCCTGATGCCTTGTTTGCTATTCTTGTATGTTTAAAGTATGTATCTATAAAAACTGTCATTTATTTGTCCTCATTTACATGCCAGAAACTTCTAGAGATCGTGATACACAAATAAAAGACACAGTCACCTTCAACAATTTTATCTCTTGTATCTACCATTTGAGGGGGAGGAAGCAGAAATGACTATTTGTTTTCATCACATAGACAGTGTTGAGTTTTCCATGAAAAAATGCAGATATATAGATAACTTCTGGAGATATATGCAAAAAGAAGTGATTACTTCTGGCTTAATTGGGAGAGTAAAAAAATTATTAAGGAAGAAAACTTGTTTTTAGGAGAAAAAGAGTTATGTGTCATATACTCATCATTTCTCATCTCAGGCATTTGCTATCTTATTTAATTTTATCTACTATACAAAATTCCTAATTTATGATGAGGAAAATGAAGTGATGAGAGTATGAATGATATTATAGCTAATTCATGATGGAGTCAGGATTCAAATCCACGTCTGATCAGAGAAACTTTTTTTTTTTATAGCTATTGCCTTGAAGGCTGAGGAGGAAGTGGGAATTCAGAGAAAGAAAAGCAATCTGGGCAAAATGGGAAGTTTCTTATGCTGCTGAGGTCTTGATCAGCAATTTGGTCGACCTCTGGGTCACTAATACACTCAGCCCTGAGTTAATACAGGTGAACCACAGGGCAGATGGCAGTGGAGCATAAATGATCCTATTACTTATCAAAGAGCTGAGATTCTTCACAGTGTAAAGATGTTTGCAATTTACAGAATGCTTAGAGCTCCAGCAAAGCATGAGAATAATGCAGATGTTCTGAAGAAGCCAGAATGAAAAGTTCACATCACTTCCATTTGGAGAATATTATCTGGATTGCCACTTAAATGCATATGAAACCTAAAATACAGGCCATTGATACTTGAAGACTGGTTTTTTGTATCCAGTTTTTATAACTGAATCTGACTTTTCGCACTGGAAACAGAAAAGAATGATAAAAACATTTCAGAAATGCAACTGTCATATACAGGCCAATATTAGAGGGACATATCCATGAATTTTCATCTGTTTTCTCACTCTGATCAATTTACAGAGGACCTTGACACCATACTGAGAGCTTTGGCTTTAAGAACAAGAGTGATATGAGAGCAGATTTACAATGAATCTATATTAAGAGAAATGAGCAAACATGTTAAGATTTAGTATATGTCAAACATAGTATTGTTTGCAAACATTTTATCAGTAGACTCTCTGAACAATTCTCTGAGATAATACCTTTAGACTATTTTGAAGATAAGACTCAGAGGGATAAGTCCTCCATGTAAAATTAGAATTTATAAAGAAAGGCTAGAATAATTTGAGGGCTTAATAGATGTTTGGTGCTCTGTTAAGTCCTTATAGAACCTCAGGATATTGAGAGAATCCCCTCCATATAGATAAGAATACAGACTCTGAAGTTAAGGACTCCTCAAGGTCAAACAGGAAGCAAGTGGTGAAGCCATTCGGAAGGACTCCACAGTATCAGGAGACTGCTTAGCACTATTTGTTCCAATACTTCCACTTTCTAATAAATCATGAGATGAAATGTATAGACAATAAAATCTAGTTATACAAATGATTTTAAGAAAAACTAACAGAAATAACTGAATGCCATATAGAAAATACATATAATTAGTTTATAATAAAAAAACATATCCCAATAAATAAAACCTATTACTTCATTAAACATGTTCATGTATATAACTGTTCATTATTGTCTATGATGTATCTTTTATCATATAATGATTACTGACATGTGAACACTCAAGAAGACAGAAAATTGTCAAATGTTGCCAGTATCACAGGTTCATCAGGAATTTGACAGCTATGAATTTAACTGTCACTCACATACCACAAAGCCATTACTGTTGGTGATTTTCTCAATGGGTAGTAACTCAGTAATAGTCTAAAAATAGTGAATTATTGTATCTTCTGACTTGATAGTAGCCCCCTCTTACCTGTGGGGGATATGTTTCTGGACCCCCAGTGAGTGCCTGGAGTCACCGAACCCTACATAAGCTGCTTTTCCTATACATACATACCTATGACATAGTCATACCTATGACAAAGTTTAATTTATAAATTAGGCACAGTAAGAGATGAACAAAATAACTAAGAATAAAATAGAATCATTGCAACATTATACTATAATAAATATGGAATGTGTCTTCTCTCTCACTTGCTCTGTCTCAAAATATCTTATTGTAGGCAAATTCTGGGACCACTGTTGACTCTGCGTCCTCCATGGAACACAAAAATCTGGATAATGGGGGAGGACTGTACAAGGTAATTACATTCTTGGACAATTAAATTTATTTTAACCTCATGAAAAATATGCTGCATGTGATAATTATAAGCATTCTATTAATGGCTAAACAAAGGGATCTTTGAAAATAATGTGGAATGTAAAACAATTCTTTGTATGAGGGACTGTCCCTGACATCAGAGAAATCTAGCATCTCTGGCCCCCAACCTTTGGTCATTGTACTCAATTCTTAGGACAAACAAAAATGTACCCTATACATTTTCAAAGTGCTCTCTGAAGAGTGGTGCAGCTGCCCTTGAAAGTTACTATCATCAAGTTCTCCAGCATTGAGTCTGACTTGCCTATAAATGCAGAACTGTAGTAGCTGACAGAAAGAATCTGTGATTAGGCAGAATGCTCCTTAATTGAGCCAATATTTCCCAAGTATCACCCACTTCTTCATTTTCCATCAAATGTGTGTGTGCTCTAATGTTATTATTTAGAATTTTTGTTTTAACAGATTCACCTTTTAAAATAAACATCAATTGCCATCTTAAATGGGAGCTACGAATCATTTACATAATGAAATGCCAGCTTAAAAATTAAATAGTGAGTAAAACAGACATAACACAGTAAATAGGCGATGATGTTGTTAAATTCTAGTTAGATTCCACTTCAGCCAGAGTTTCAGCTGGATGTCTGTTCTCTTGGTCATCATCACATTAAGCCTAAATTTGTCTCCTCAGAAACACAGTGCTCCTGTTCTTGGTCTAGTTTCCAGAAGAACAGAGAGAAAAATCTGCTCCCTGAATTTATTGCAGATCAAGTGCCATTTTTCTCCTTTCTTCTGGATTTTTCTTAACAGAGAAAATGCATTTTTTCTAAGTATATAACTCCCTTCTAATCAGGATTTGTGTTTTTTTATGAAGAGAAAGTATTGTGATGTATCCGTTACTCAGCACTACTCTAGATATTTAAAATAAATATTGTTCTAATCTTTTGCACAATACTCCAAGGTCTATCTCTAGACTTCCATTTTACTGATGGCAAAATTAAGGTATAGTGCATTTGCATGGAACTGATTTAGTCAAATCTCATAACTTGTTACTGTTAGAGTCAGAATTCCAACTCAAGACTAGTGACAATCTCAGAGAACTTGTAGCATTTCTTATGCTAATTGGCCCTGGAACTAAAAGTCCTAGTAAAATAAAATTCCTCTATCTGTTAATCTATCAGTTAACCTGATATGCAGAGATAAGGATTTAAGGTGATTTATACTCTTAACTACCTAAACAGAGCTAGTTAACCTTACCTTGGTGGTGCACTAATCTATTTTATTCTAAACCTGCCATTTTACTTGAGAGTAACTGAGAGAAGGCCCACACTGACCTAACACAATGGCTTTATTTTTTCTCAGTTACTCTAAAATGTTCCTCAAGAGCTGCTTCAAAAGGGAGCTGCCATTGAGAAATGAATATAAGCAATAATGATGGGTCTAAATTGATGTGATTCCTAGAGTCAGTCCCTATGATTGCGGTTAGATACTCCCAGAGGCTGCAGAAGGCATATAATGGCTAATTTTATATGTCAACTTGACTGAACCATGAGATACGCATGCATATGACTAAATATTATTTCTGAATGTATGTCTGAGTATATTTCTGAAAGAAATTGAAGTTTGAATCGGTGGGTTCAGGAAAGCAGATGAACTTCCCCACTGTGCATGGGCAGCATGCAGTCTATTGCAGGTCTGGTAGAATAACAGGGGAAGAAGCCTGCGTTCACCTCTCTCCCTTACTGATTGAGCTGGATCATTGATCTTCTCTTCCCTTGGCCTTACGAATGGAAATATATGTACATATGTATGTGTGTATAAATTCAAACTTTTAAATTTTACTTGTATTTGTTGTATTTTTATAAAGTAAAGGCCCAACTAATCAATTCATCAGACTGGTTAAGGCACGACACTTAATGACACAACAGGGTTTCAACAGAGGTTAATCTTTTAGTAGGTTCTCTGGTAATCATACAACACACACACACATACATACATACACACATATACACATATAACGTACACATGCATGCATACACACATACACATGTGCATAAACACACAGAAAGATACATATACACAATATACATACACGCATAAACACAAAACACAGATGTACACATACATAATACACACAGATACACAATACACATATGCATACACACATGCACATATGCACATAAACACACAGACACACACAAACATACACATACACACAAATACATATACACAATGCACATACACACATGCACATGTTCACACATACACACAGCATACTGCACATACATACACATACACACATATGTACGTGCAGTGTCCTCTGGATATAGGATCTTGTATAATGCACTGTTAATAGTCTGAAGTATTCTGAAAACTATATAAATTTAACATGACCAAATCAGAGATGTCTGACAAACTTCAATAAAATATTTGAGAAATCCAGCCACATTCCCCACAAGATCAATTTTAAAATTGTATATAAAAGGGAAAATTCATTTTAAACTATAAAAAAGAGAAAATTCATGTAACTCCTCTCTTGGTTCCATTTCTCCGGAAAACCCTGATTAGTACAAGACAGACCCTAAAACCAGGGGAAATAGAGGTGCAGGTGCATTAACACCCTTCATTCTCTCCTGTCATTCGCTCCTGCACAAGTTAGTCACCTTGAAATTAGAACTTGCTTTTTCCTCTCCCTCTAACCAGATCTCTCACACTGCCTTGGAACACTTCTGTTTAGAGCCTCTATTTTTCTTTTCAAATATCTGACCCTTCAAATCTTCTCTCCTGAATCTTTATACATCCTCTTTCCCTCCTACTTCCCTGGGAAACTGCAAGTCACAGCTCCCACGCTTTACCAGTATCTGCCTTGTATTTTTTCATTCCCTTCTGTCACAATAGACACTTGGTTCTTGACTACCTAAAGCTAATCTGCTCTATGCATTGTGGATTTTTTTTTAAAGGAAAGGTGCAGATAGGAATGATGGCAAGTAGGCAGGCAGGCAGGAAGACAGAGGAGGAAGAAGCATTTTAACTTCATTTCCATTTAGTTGTTTACACTGGGTGTCCCCAGACCTGGGACTCAAACCCAGACGTTCGAGTGGCTTGTATTCTTCAGAAGCGACTGACTTAACCACTATTCCACTAGGCTGTGCCACATTGTGGATTTGACACCTCCTCAGAGACCTTGTTTCAGTGATTTGAACTCACCATCCTTATTCATCCTCAAGTCCTTCATCTTTGCTGACTCCTTCCCGTCATCATTTATACAGTCCCAATTCCCTCTCCTCTCTGCACACTCCATCCTTCGTGGGATACTGCATCAGTCACCTAGCTTTAACGTCCATCAATAGCTAATCAAACCTAAGATTTTACTTCAGGGCTGGATCCTCTTAACTCCAGATCCATCCATGTAACCGTCAGGAGGACATTCCAACTGGCTGCACCTCAGGCACCTCCTTCTGTTTCCTCCTCTGAGTGTTATTAATCCTGACATGGCCGTCTGCCACCATCCAACAGTCAGTCTCCATGGATCCCCCTTCCTCTGCTCCAGGCAATCAGTTGTTAGTCTGAAGTCACTCCTGATGTGTCTCAAAGAACCTCTGTCTCCACTTCTCCACCACCACCCACTTAGCTCTGGGCCCATCGTCTCATCTGGCACTACCTACTGCAACTGCTCTCTCCTGGATTTCCTCCTCAAGCTTCTCCTCCTCCAATCTTTTCTCTGTTCAGTCACCAGAATATCCAGTAGATAAAACCAATCCAAGAATGCCATTGTCTGCCTACAGCATCCAGTATAAAATATTGACTAGTATACTTGCACGTAAATCTGATCCCATTCTTACCAGAACCTCCTCTGCCCTCTTCTGCTTCCTCTCATGGCAGCGGAACCTTCCTCCTGCCTCCTGACTAATGCCTGTGCCTCTTGCCTCCTCAGGAGTCTTACACGGTTGATCAGTTCTCTCTCTTGTCTCTTCAGTGAATACTCCTCTACTAGACAAAGTGCATAGGTGTTAAAACTGCTGAAGTCTTTCCTATTATGAGGAACAAATAGATCGTTGAAGAAGTAACAGTAACTGCTTCTGTATGTCCCAGGCATATTGATTTGCTTGACTCTGAAACATGTCTCCATCTTTGTCAATCCTCTCTTGGCTCCTGTTCCTGTCTATGCATGCTGGCCTCTGTTGTTCCATTTCTTTCCACTCCTCTAGATATGGCCCAGAGGGAAGGGAGAAGGAAGTCAGTGGAACTAAGGACGTTAGAGAGGCAACATGCAAACAATCACTGAGTGAAATCAAGTGCCGTGTTGTGAAGAGTGAATTCACTTTGCTGTGAAGCAGCCTCTCTGGAACCCAAAGTGTCCGTGTGCAGGATGCATGCCTTTTCAGATGTATTGCTCTCGCATATTTCTTTTCTTCTTGTTTATTTTTTTTAAAGAAAAAGTGCAGGAAGGAATGAAGACCAGTAGCCAGGCATGCAGGTTGAGAGAGGAGGAAGAAGCACTTTTTCTATTACTCAGTTGTTCATCTTGGTTTTTTTTTCCCCAACCCCTTGGTTTTGAACCTGCGACCTTGGAATGCATGTGGACTGCGCCTGGTTTAAACCACTAGGCCACCAGGGTGCCCCATCCACCAGGGTGAGCCATCCAGTATATTTCTTAAATAAAATTTCTAAAATCTTACTTGTGACAAAAAATGTTTATCTGGTATTTCAGATACACACAGGAGTTTTGGGAAGACAAGAAAATAGTGGCGCTAATACTAATAATATTATTAAACTATTTCTTAAATATTTTGCTTCTTGATTTGTGCCTTATTTAATCCTAAAACACCCACTGAGGCTGGGATTACTATGATGAGTATTATTATGCTCAGTGACTTGGCTCAGGTCTCATAGCTAATAAATGAAAGAGGAGTTCTTGGTGGCTTAATGTGTAAGGCCGCTGGGCATAGTCCACATACATACCAAGGACCCACGTTCATGACCTGGGCCGGGGGGTGAGGGGGAAGAACTCAGATGAACAATTAAATAAAATAACGTGCTTTTTCCTCCTCCCTCCTTCTGCCTGCCTGCCTGCTTGCCTTTATTCCTGCCTAACCATCCCTAGAAAAAAAGCAAAATAAATGAGTAAAATTCAGCTGAATGCAGTAAGACTCCAAAAACCTGTGCTTGTAGGTACAATGTATTGCAAATTTGAAAATATGGACTGAAAATGAAAGAAAATATATATAGTGATTATGTTATACTATGTAATGTCCAATCTACTTTTGTGATATAATAGATCATAGCAAACCTTATGCTGTATTATGTATAATGTGTAATATTTTATAGTTTGGGTATCATTTCTATAGAATATAAGTGACATATATCTACATTAGCTAATGTTTATCAAGTATGACCATGAGATAGGTCATTGCGGAACATTTGACTAGGCTATCAATTGATTTTGACACATAAAGTCAATCATTGTTCTATTACTATAGATTATAAAATGTAAGCTGAGCTAAACTGAATGGATTTTTGTTTGCTTATGTGTTGTCAGAGATCTTTTGGGTATGGAAGAATTGAATTTGAACACAGGAGTGCCTAGCATCAAGACAACCCTACATCAAATATCATAGACTATCACTTAATTGTAGACTACAGATCAAAATCCCAGACAAGAGATTTTAGGTACCAAGTAGAACGCCTGGAGTGATCTAGTTCATAGTGCTCCTTAAGGTTGACTTGCATTTTTAGGAAGCAGTGCATGGTATGAGCTTGAATGATGGGGTGGTGGAATAGCTCCTCAAGACCTAGGCTGCCCCTGCAGTAGTTGAGGAAGATGGGCCCCCATGGATGGTAGCATCACAGTGGGGAAGAACTGGGACTCAGCACCAGAGCTAGGATTGAAGCTCAGCTGAGTCACAACTCTGACCTGGGGCATGTTACTTTACTTCTTAGAGTGTCTGTCTTATTCAATTTTAAAATTGATCATAATCCATATGCCATGATTGTTTTGTAGGTTGATGATAGTAATGGAAGAAAAAATATTCAGCCAAGGTCTGGATCATAATATATGCTTACTCAGTGTTGGTTAGCGTTCACTTCTAACAAGACATTTGTCTTTATGGCACTCATCTCTAAGATAGAATTTCTGCCTGTCTTGTCATCATAACCTTCTTATGTTAAAAAAAGAAAATGTGTTCCTTTTCCTAAAACATCACCATGTATCTATTAATGTGCTAGGCATTCCTCAAGGGACTAAGAATGAATAACAGTATATGATTTATGCCCTCAGATGACTCTGAGAATAACAGAGGTAGGAAGTCACATATATAAATAAGCATATGACAGTATGAAAATTGCTTTAATTCAGGTGCTCCATCTGGTAATTTCTTACTCATCCTTCCAAATGGCTAAGTGTTGTTATAGTTATGACCTTCTGTCTAAAGCTCTCTTTTATTTTCCATGAGAAAAACAATTTTTCACCCTCAATGATCTCTGTTAACTCATTTATTCACTTCAACCACAACATGTTTTAATTGTTCAACATTAGAGAGAGTGATATTTGAAGGCTGAGACTTCGTGTTTTTGGTTTTGTTTTAAGATTTTTTTGGAGGGGGCTTCAACACTTTAGATGGAGCCTAGAATACAGGAAATACTCATGTTGGGTGATGGATGGATTGAGGGATAAATGGGGAGGGAAAGAGAGAAAGAGAAAAGAAAGGATGGGTAGACAAATGCATACACGACTCCAAGGAAGACAGAGAGGAGGAAGATACAAATTTTGGTTGAGAACAGAGAAGGAAGATATCAAACCTTCATAGTACAGGAGGTGCTTCAGTAATATCTAAAGAATAAGTAAGGTTTCAGCACAGACACAGAAGCCTGTCTATAATTGGAGGCTAGCAGCTAGGTAGAAGGAAAAGCATAGCTAATAGTACTTAGGTATGGAATTTCATTGTAATTGAATGTTGAGTAGATCATGGATAATATAGATTTAGAATTGGAAGCTGGAGAAGGGTTGAGAGAAAATAGTCTTATGACCTTGAAGTACCTTGAAAACCATGTGAATGAATTTGAACCTTCAAACCATAACTATTTTTCAGTAGGTGAGTTTGCCTGTCTTGCTAAAAAGGCTTAACCATGACTGAGGACATCATTATCTCACTTTAGCTAAATACCAAGTACTAGATTAAAACAAAGAGTGGGCAGACAGCTTCAATGGTATTTCCTGGGAGTCTAAATCATAGGGTTTTGGCATTTCTGAATTTAAGGGGAAATTGAAATCACTTCAGTACTCATTCAGGCTGAAACTACTTTTAGAATTTCCAAGAAGAACAATTGAAAACACAAATCTGTCTCCAACAATGCTTAGTTTCTGGGATTCTTCCTGCTTTTATTCTGTTGAATGAGACAGAATGGAATGAATAATAATATCTGACATGTCCTTATATTACATTTGTAGAGCACTCTCCCCAAAACGATCTCATTTGATCTTCATAAAAACTCTGTAATCTAAGCACTATTATCCTCATTCAGTAGCAAGCAAACAGGTGCAGAAATAGTATAGCAGGGAAGTCTTTATTCTCTCATCTATTTCTCTTACCCTCCCTGCTGGGGCAAGGTCTAAGGATCTTCACCTGTAAATAAATGTCCATTTGGTGCCCACATGACCCACAATAGAGGCAGAAGGTAAAGGGGTGTGTAGCATGTATTGAAAATCTACTCTTCCACACTTGCCAAGATTATCACCATACCATCTCCATCAGCACTCTGAGAAGTAAGTATAATTATACTACTGTGTAGAAAAGTTTTCCAAAGCTCAGAGAAGTTAATACACTTGCATTGACCAAACTGCAAATAGCACAATCAGATTTGAGCCTCCTCGGCCTTTACTCACACTCCCTTTCTACCACCTCCCATTGCCCTGATGTTAAAGAGCACATTCAGAACTCACACTGTTATAGAAGTCATTAAGACTGTTGACTGGCCTTCTGGCTTTGGGACTGACTTTAATACTTTAAGAACCTCTGCTTTAGGTTCTCATTTGTAAAATGAACTAATGTTAGCTGTTCCCTCTAGGAGTTGCTTTGCAGATGAACTGTAAAATGTCTCAATTGTTCCTAGCAGAATCAGTACTAGGTAAGTATTGTCTACAGTTGTCAAACATCTTAGGGGACTTAGAATTAATTCCCTTCCCTAGAGCCATATTTGATCCCCTGATCTGGCAATGATTAGCTTCTCTGATGTGAGGGTTCAGTTGTCAACTAGACTTGACACCAGACCCTAGAATGAGTCAGCCTGAGAGTTTCTCTGATTTACAACCAGATTTCCCCGTGACAGACCAACTTGAAAACCAAAATTTACCACCTGGACTTTCCCTGCTTGGCCCCCAAACCCCTGCATCCCAGTTCATTGGATTGGCACTTTAAAATGCAAGTAACTAGTTAGCCCCTTCCACAGAATGACAACATGATCTCATGTCCCTAGCATGCTGCCCAGTGTTCCTCTGCCCAAATCCTGGGAGCAGTAAGCTGCTTTGTGTAGCATTTACACTAATGAAGACTGATTCCAATTCCTCCTATCTTGCACCTTCTTTCTGTTGGAATCTTACATGGAACACTTATTTTATGTCAGAAACGAGGTGGGGGGTCACAGAGAACCAACTCCAATCAACTTACTGCAAACCAAACATGGTTTCTGTCTTCAGAGATGGTAACCAGATTTTGAGCAATTGATTATACAAATAATTATTCAATTATAGTTGAGAAATATTTTTCAATCAGAAATAGAAAATACTTTGAGCAAATATAACAGGAAAACTCCTACCTAGTCTGAAGATACAGGGACGTAAAAACATAAGTGATTGTTCTAGATATTCCATTGTGACCTCTCTAGTACAAACTATTTAGATGCTACTGTGTGATTGTGATACAGGGACAGCATAGATTAAAATCTATACGGCAGTATGCAGATGTATGAGCAGAAAATTAACTGGCAAAACCTGAGACTTCTAAGAGCAAGGACCCCAAAGGGAAAAGATTCCATCTCAGCAACTTGGGTCTGGGACACCCCCCTAGATACTCGCACTGTTTTTGCTCCAGGTAACCTGGACACACCCATGAGTCAACACCCCCTGCATATACAAGAATCTGTTTTGCCTGTGAATATGAGATGTGGGCAGCACGTGTCATTCTCACACATGTACATTCTCTTGATGTAACTTTTCTGGCCCACAGGGAGCTTAAACTCACTGCTACTGATTTAAAAAAACTTGCCATGTGATCCTGATCAAACATCTCTCTCCACTAATTCTTTCTGGACAGACCCTACGTCTCAGCTCACCCTTACCTGCATTGTATTTGGCGCTCAACGTGAGGCGAAATACCTGTGACTAGTAACACCTGTAAGTTTATCCTCTCCCTCTTCCTTTTACTTTTTTCTCTACCTAGTCTAGCTACTATTTGTCAGCTCTGGTGAACAAGTCCCGCCTGCAGCAGCCCACTCTTCCTTCCTCTCCCTGGAAACTGGATTTTACACTTTTCCAGAGAGAGCTGTGGCACACATTTGGGGACTGAGGGACCCAGAAAATCCTTTGGCTAGAATGGTGTCAGGCCAAACCTGGGGAAAAATTGCCTGCATCTCAGCATTTCTCTACACTTGCTTTCTTTTCCTTTCTCTCTTTTCTTTCGCTTTCACTTGCCTTTTCTCCTTTAGTGTCACTGTTTTCAGACTAAGATTCCTCTTTCTTGAATGAAACCACCTTTCCTTTCCAGAAATCCCCCTCCAGGGAGCATTTCCTCTGCCTGTCCCTCTACCCCCATAACCAACTGGCAGTGGCTCTATGACAATTACTTGTGGTCACTGGCTGGTCCCATGGCATATGTCTGGGTACCAGTGCCACTACAGACTGAAAACACAACCCAGCACTGCCTCAGCAGCCTTCACTCCATGGGCACAGGCTGGGACTCAGCTCCTTGTTGCCATAGCAGCAGGGTGCCCCTCCCCTGTGCCCTCTTCCACGGCTTCCAACATCATGGCCACCAGCCATTCTTTTTGCTTCCCAACTGCTGGCCTATCAGTTCAGTGCTCTCTGCCCCATACAGGGCTAACTCCTCCCTACTGTGGGGGTCACGGACCCACTGTGCCCTGGTGAATTCTGAAGACTTTGTTCTGCAGCATCCTGAGATATAGCTGATGTTCGCTTGTCCTTGGTTATAACAGGACATAGCTGCAGTCTCCATAGAACATGACGTAGCTACAACCTCTGTAGTACCTTGGAAAATTCCTGGCAGACTAATTTTGCATTGGAGTCAGGGAAAATTTCTTCTACCATATTCCCCTATCTTGATTCTCAAGATGGTTTTCAGCCTTGGGGATTATACAGGGATTATACAGGAGACACTAAGTTGGAGGTGTGAACAGGAATGACAAGTCTTTCTGGCTACTTCCTGCTGAACAGGGATGTCTCAGGGTTCAACAGCTTGAGTCTTCTCCACCCAGGGGGTTGTAATGACAGTTTGGTGACCTGGTCTGGAGTGACATCTGAAGCTTCAAGGTCTCTAGGTGGGAGGAGATAAAATGGGTGAGTAGCTTCAGGATGCAGGGACAAAACAAGAGTGTAAGTAACAATATGGGGGCAAGAGCCACAATAACCTGTTGATATTTTCACACCAAGAGCTTCTGAGATCAAATGAATCTGTGAGATTCTTGTTCTGACCTGTATTAAAATATTCATGGTCTTCTAATGGACCATGTTCATAGGGCTGGTATCCCAGCCTGCCAGTCGAGGTGCCAGCAATAAAGGGGAGACCTATAAGCAATAATGTTAGTGCAGCATGGTGGCAGAAAGGTGTCTGCCATACCAGCAAACTGTGTTGGATGAGAAGCAACAGGCTTACACAAGGGGCCCACAATGCTGGTGAATAAGAGGAGAAGGGAGGAGCAGAGCCCAGAACAAAATGAGAAGGATAAACAGGGTCAGACTTGGTGTTTGCTAGTGAGTCAGGTGGGTTATTGGTCTCCATGAGTTTCTTCCGGAATGTGTGTCAGCCTGAGATGAGTGGGAGGCAGTTGCTGGGCGGTCCAGCTTGGATGGTGTTCAGAGGTGTCCTCTTTCCACGCAGATGGTCTGTCGATCAGCTGGTGGGCTGCCGCTCAGCTGGTGGGCTGCTTTCACCCGAGAGTGGAGGATCCAGGTGTTCAGACCTGCAACCTTAAGAGCTGTGGGGGTGGTTAGTATGACCAAGCAGGGCCCTTTTTGGGTCACTTCGAGTTACTTTTTCTAGTTCTTTACCCACACTTGGTCCCCAGGTTTGTAGGGGTGTACAGTTATTCCTAAGGAGATGGGTAGTCTGTCTATTACCCATCTATGAACTTCAAGGATTGTTTTTCCTAGTCCCTGCCATTGTTTCTGTGTTTCTAAGTTTCCTAGTTCCTTTAGGTTTCTCTTAGGCCTACTTAAGGGGATGGGTCTACCACATAGAATCTATAAAGGGGAAAATTCTATTCTGGCTCTAGGGTGACAGCGTACCCATAGGAGGGCTAAGGGAAGTATGTCTGTCCAGGGTAGACTGGTTTCCTGACATAACTTAGTCATAGCCTGTTTGAGAGTCCGGTTCATACGTTCTACCTTTCCCGAACTGTGGGGCCAATAGGCCGTGTGTAAGTTCCGTTGGATGCCTAGGGCCTTAGCTACCTGTTGCAGTACTTCTGCTACAAAGGCTGGCCCACTGTCTGATTCTATAGTCATTGGCATCCCATATCATGGGATAAATGCCTTGGCTACCTCTCTGGCCTTTTCTGTATGGGTGGGGTATGCTTCAACCCAGCCTGAGAAGGTGCAAAGACTAAAAACATAGATATTCCCTCTGCTTGGTCCCATCTCAATAAAGTCTGCCTCTAAATCTTCAAAGGGAGTCTGGCCACAGCGTTGAATTCCTGCTGGCCCTACAGGACCCAGTCTGGCGTTGTTCTGTGCACAAAGGAGGCAGTGCTGTGTCACTGGGGTACAGAGGGACAGCAGTCAGGTAGTCAGGTAGCGCCAGCTCAACAAGGTTTCTAGAGCAGTTTTTCCCAGGTGGGTGAGTTCATGTCACTGAAGGAGTCCCGGTGTGCTAGTTGCTCTGGCACGTAGATGCTGTGCTCTGGGAGCACCCACTGTCTTTCCTTTGTTATCTTTGCCCCTTCCTGCTGTGTCCACTCCTTTTCCTGGGCCACGTATGTCCGGGCTGTAGGTAGTTCTGGGACCGGCATGATCCTTGAAGGGACTGTCTGTTCTTTGGCTGCTTGTCTAGTTGCGTCTCCTCGGCAGTTTCTCTGTGATATTGAGTCCTTTCCTTTCTGGTGCCCCTTGCGATGTATGACTGCTACTTGCTTGGTTTCCCAAACTGTCCCTAGTAGTTTTAGGATTTATTCTGGATTTTTTATTTATTTTCCTCTTTCTGTTAAAAGTCCTCTTCCTTTATATATAGACCCATGACAAGGCATGGCACAGGTCGGTGTAGATTTTGACGCATTTATCCTCGCTGAGTTCTAATGCCCTGACTAGGGCTGTAGCTTTGCTCCCTGGGCTGGCCATCCCTCAGTCAAGGCTTGTCTCTGTGGTCTCACAGTCCAATGCAACTGCTTACTCAGTGTGTCTCTCGCCCTCATCTATGAAACTACTACCATCTGTATAAAGAACAAGGTCAGGATTTTGCAGGGGCTTGTCTGTCAGGTCTGGTCAGTTAGAACAGACTTCATCAAGAACCTCTAAGAAGTCATGCTCTGGGGTCCCAACAGCGGCAGGCAGGAAGGTGGCGGGATTTAAGATTTTTACTGCTTCCAGTCACACCCATGGGTTTTTGCACAGTCGCCCTTGGTACTGGGTCATCCAGGCATGAGTTAGCCAGTGCTGTCCCTTGACATCCTTGAGCATGATGACAGAATGGGACACCTTAACATTTAGGTTTTGTCCCAATGTCAGCTTGTCTGCCTCTTTAACTATCAGAGTAGTGGCTGCAAGAGCTCTAAGACAAAGGTGGCCAGCCTGCTGCAACTGGGTCAAGCTGCTTTGTCAGGTAAGCTGCTGGTCTCTGCCAAGGCCCAAATTCTTGAGTCAGTACTCCCATTGCTAACTGTTGTTCTCATGTACAAACAGGTTAAAGTCCCGAGCCATATCTGGGAGTGCCAAGGCTGGCCATTATCTTCCTTTCTCAATGCTTGCTCACATTTAATGAAGACCTTATTTGCTATCTGCAGAAGATAGGTGGTGTTCTTGCCTGCAAAGGCCTCCAGTTTCTGAAGTTTCCTTCTTGCATTGGGCTGAGCCTGGCTGACAAAGGCAGCATTAACCATTCTTTGATTCTCTGGGGCCTCAGAATAAAAGGGAGTACAAACCCTAAAAGCCTCACAAAGACACTCATAAAAGCTGACTGGGCTTTCCTCTGGTTTCTGGAGGACCTCTGAGGGCTTAGTCATGTTAGTGGGCTTCTTAGCTCCTGCCCATTCCTCCCTTCCTCAGTGTTAGGTCACACAGAGGTGGGGGGTTGATCTGGAAGGGCTTCTTTTACCCAATTATCTGTGCTTATGGTGTCCACCAGGGCCTGACTCTGGAGCCACTTCCTAGCCTCTGTCTTAATTCTCATTCGCTCCTAGTATTGAAGAGAGTGAGAAGGAGTTGGTGGCAGTGAATCCATGTTGGCCTCTAGGTCTGAAGCATGGCCGCTGGTGGTTTGGGCCCTTGATAAACTGATCTCAGGCATCTGCCGACTAGCTCTGGAGAGTCTGGCTGAGGCTCTGGGCTTTGTGATGGCAAGACTGAGGGCAGTGGCATGTCTGAAAGCCTGAGGAGCATATGGCAGTGGCAAGGTCTGTGAAGGAAACTTCTCTGGATCTCCCTGGAAGACTGGTGGCCTGTTTCTTCTGAGGCATCTCTTTCCTTTCCTGGCTTGCACTGTCCTTGACCATTAATGCAGAGCTGGACCCATGGAGGCTTAACTCGGGCCATTTCTAACTACTGGTCTATATATGGAAACTGATCAGGGTGGCCTGGGTCTCCTGTCACAACTTTGTAAACATACCTCACTGTGGGAAGATCTAAGGTCCCCTCTAACGGCTATCTGACCCCAAAGGCTGGCCACTGTAATTCACATAATTGGTTTTCAAGGGGCCAATTCGATACCATGATCACTTGTAAATCCCTTCTTAAAGTTTTTTTTTTTAACATATATTCTAAAACAGTGCATTTAGAAAGACTACTTCCCATGATTGTGGACAACAGGTCCCTCCCAATGAATGGAGACATAAGATAAACACAGGGAAACTTTCTTCTGTCCTTCTGGCTGCTCCGCTCTCAGGGATTTAGATGCCTGTTAACTTTCAAGGGTGTGTCAGTATAAACCCCTGATCTGGATCGATACTGCAGGGAGGAACCGAATTTCTTCAGTTCCCCAAGTGTCGACAGCACCTTAAGCCATATGAAGTTACCACAGAACCATAGATTGGGACTCAAACAGACTCCGTACCTTTCACCGTGGAGCAGAACATTCTTTCTCATATTCACACACCAGTCAGTCCGAGTTTGACTTCCACCCAGGAAAGTCCCTGTTCTCAGAGGCAGCAAAGTCTCCTAAGTGGTGATCAAGCCCTTCTTCTGCCGTGAGTGACGGGCCTGAACTCGGACTGGGTCCCCAGGAACACTTACTAGTCAGATGTCTGGTACCGAAAGGCTTTTCTCTCCTTTACTGAGTATGCTGGGGTGCAAAAGGAATCCATCCCTGCCGGGCCTGATACAGAATGGGAACCAGAAATTACCTGTTGGCGCCATCCCTCCACCTTGGGTCTGGGTGAGAGGACTCACTGTTGACCCCCATCGCTGGTGGCAATACAAGGCCAGCATGGCTGACATTCTTCCAATACATCAAATGTTATGGCAGAGCCTCCAGATGGTGAGAAGACTGACAGCCAGGCACTCAAAGGTAGAGAAAAAGCACTTTATTGCAAGCACCAGTGCTGGCCCAGGGGTGTTGTTACCCCAAGCTGAGCAACAGGGGATCTAAGAGAGCTCCTTTTATACTCAGGTAATGATTCATCTCCTTGGTTACATGTGGTTTCTATTGGCAACTCTTATCACTTATGTACAACTGCAGAGTACAGAAGCGATGCTCATTTGTACTTGGTCACAATAACAGGACATAGCTTCAGTCTCTATAGAACATAACATAGCTACAACCTCGGTAGTACTGTGCAAAATTCCTGGCAGACTAACTTTTGTACTGGGGTCAAGGAAAAGGTCTCCGACCACATCCTTATTTGCCAGGTTATAGCCCATCACTTAGAAGGCAGAGACAGATATAAAAAACAGGGATGCAACCTACCTACTTAATGTAAAAAGCCGAGGTCTACACCTCAGCATCCCTACTCTTGTTATGAGTCACTAGGTACTATCAGTGGGCACCTTCTGCAAAGGGCAGAGGGGAAGCAGGGAGACAGCAAGTGTCTGGATCCTCTTGGAGACCTGAGGCCAAAGCCTCAGGGAAAGACTCTTGGTCTCAAGATGTTCAACTGAGGAGTGTGTCAGACATGTGGAACACTACAAGGACCTCAGTGGCCCCAGACCTCATGGGTCTATTGGCAGGCACCCTCTACATTTGGGAAGGCAGAGAGTAAGCAGGGACTCTGACATGGTAACTCTCAGTTGCTGGCTCAATCCCAGGGGCAGTCTGTTCTTGTAGGGACACCACAAGAATCTCAGGTTATGATGTAGAACTAACAATAGCTCACAATAATTTTCCACTGCAGGTTGGTTCATGAGAACACCAAATCTGTTCTGGAGGATTCTCCACTAAAATACCTTTTTTACTAAACTAGCCTCATCTTCTATTACTATTAAAATTTTAAAATAGCATTATAACATAGTTTTCTCTCCCTATAGAATTATCTTTGCCTTTCTTAATAATCTTATTACTACTTTAATCCTTAATGCAATTAAAGGTCCTTACTAGCCAAAGTAACAGAAGGAATAGGAAGGGAATAGAGATCTCTAGGTTGAAAATTTTTTAATTGCTGCCTTTGTCAGCATCTCCAGCCAGCTCACCTAGTCATCAACTAAGAAGATAATGACATCACTGAATGAATTTGAATGAAAATCCCCAGCTATCATTCTGGCAAAACCAGTCACTTGCTCAAAAATATACCTTCAAACCAGGGAACCCCATGGATCATGCCCTAGAGCAACAGGAAGGACATAAGAAAAGAGTGTTCTTGTCTCCAGCGTGAGAAGGAAACATTTTTTTTCAGAGTCCAGTCTATACATAGAGGGACAAAGATCAAATGACGGGGCCCAAGGAGCAGCCCGACTCCCAATTCTTTATCCCAGTGGTTGAGCCTCAGGTAACTCTGAATGCTGGCGGTAAAAACTTTAATTTTCCTGTTTAGGAAAGAGTCATTTTGCCCTTACCCAGCACTCTAACTCTAATTCATTCTTCACATCAGGTTATGAACATAAATGAAGGGTACTCTACCTAGTTTACTCTGGTTCTTATTCTATCTTCTGTAATTTTCTTAGCATAAGTAATGAAAAGGGAAATGACTCTGAAAGTCATACCTTGCTTTGTGAATTGCCTGAAGTGTAAATAGTGATCTTAAAGTTCATCATTCAGTCTTTAGTTAATCATTTAAGTGTCCACTATTCCTATTCCATAGAAGGAAAAATAAATCAAATTGGTTCCAAGAGCCCTCTTTGACCCTGTAAAAATTTTCAGTCCACCATTGGCCTTGTCTGAAAAGGATTTAACCATGATGATTTAAAAGTTTTTGCTGACTGTCCTCAAATGAAGATTTTGTGAACTGTGTATGTGTAGCCAGAAGAATGTGGGCTAAATGAAGGCTTTCAACTCCTCCTCAAAGGAATCCCTTTGAATAAGTAGATGTAGTTGATGCAAATAATTCTTTATTATTTGCGTGTTCCTCTGCCTCTGAAAGCTCACCCACACCAGGAAAATCTCTATACTGCCTCTATTTGGTATAAATCTCACTCATTCCTATAAAATTTCCCAAAATTTGTTGGCATCTTTATCATTATCTCTATGAAAAGAAACCTTCCTATGTGTTTCCCTCCTAATTTTACTATTTTAACTGTTGTCTTCTTCTTCCTTAAAGTCTAAATATGCTATAAAGTTATAAAGTCATTCAATTTTTCAAACCCTTAACACTAAACTCATAACTGCACCAGTTTTAGCCATTGCTAACCTGGAACACCTTTCTACCTTGCATTTTCTCTGAAAGTCATGATAATGCTCTTGGGGGTCCCCACTCAGACCTTTCCTGAGTCAGACATTTTCAGGACCCTTATTCATCTTCAAACTCCACTTTTTTAGCTTGTTAGTAAAATTTGTTTCTTCTCATCTAGAGTCAATTAAATTACAGCTATTTTCACAAGTCTATGCTTCTTTGGAACAAAGGCCGCAGCTACTGAACTCTGCATGTGATGCATTCCAACATCCTGCCTGTTTGTCCCCCACAAGACTTCTCCCATAGTAGCCTTAAAAATATAACAGGCTGAGCACTAGGTAGGATAAACTCTGCGACCACGTCCAGGTTCAAGCAGTTGCAGAAGAAATGACCTCCATCCTTCATCACCAAAAAGATTTTTTTGTCCCTATTTTGTCAGGAGGGATGATTCAGGGACAGCATAGCTTAAAATTCATGGGGCAGTATGCAGAGGTATGAGTGGAAATTAAGGACCTTAGCAACTTGGATCTGGGACACACCTCTAGATATTCACTTCGTTTTTACTCCAGGTAAGTTGACACATCCACAAAGGGAGAAACCCTTGCACCCTAGGTATATGCAAGAATGAATTTAGCCTGTAAGTGTGAGCTGTGGCCATCACATGTGGTACACACTTGTGTGCATTCCCTTGATGTAACTTTCTTGGCCCACAGGGTGCTTAAACTTACCAATACTGCTTTTAATAAACTTGCTGTGTGATCAACGTAACATGTCACAATGATAATAACAGTGCACTTAAAGATAATTCAGTATTAGAAAATGATATAAAGGAAGCTAAACTAACTAAAAGTGTTTGTTTATGAGGTGTGGGATGGGGGTGAAAAGTGGAGAGTGAAGAGTCCTTTGTTCACTGTTCTCAACTGTGTGTGTGTCTTTAAACATCATCTATACATTGCTTTAATACAAATGAATGCATATGCATGCATGTGTATATGCATGTGCATAGGTGTGTAGGATGTAGTTAAAATCTGTATTCTTTGTCTAACTTGATTTGAAGAGGGTCCACTTCCTAATGTGACTTCCACTTGAGATAGGCTCGACATGAGATGCCTGGCCATTTTTTTTCCTGGGCCATTTCATCTTGCCTGGGGCTATATGAGTAGTATAAAAGAGCATGCTTAATGTAACCTTTCTAGCTGTGCCTATTAGCACTCATCTTTCTTCTTGATGAATTGTCATCCATCTCAGCCTTTGTGGATGGTTTGGGGAGAAAAGAAGTTGCCTGGAATAGCTCTCAGAAGGAGGACTAAGAAGCTTCAGTAAACTTGGCATGGAATGAGAGGATGTGGATCTGAAAACCTGTGCCAATGCCCCTGAGCTGGTGTCTACAGAGAGATAAATATGGCATTTCCAGGAGAAGGTCAGTGGAAACTACTCTGAAAGAGAAAAAAGTGGCCAAGTACTAAAAGAAAGTAGATTTTCTCAGGAAAATTATGAACAGAGCAGTAAGTAAGTGAGAGCCCAAGCAACAGTGGCCTCCTACAGAAAATTGTTACCAGACATGCCACACACATTTGAGGGCTCACCCCCTCACATATGGCGACTGTTCTTACATTCACACGTGTGTGTGTAAAAGCACTCATATACACTTCCTGTTTGTACCTGATGCTGCAGCTTCCCTGCCCAGCCATGAAGACTCAAAACTATGCTTAGTGTGGGGAGGCATCCACTTCCATAGTTTTCACATCAAAGTATCAGAGCCTCACTGTCCATCTTGCATTTTCAGTTCATAAAAATACACCTTCCTCTCTCAGTTTACATGGCATTGCTTTTGGGGGCTCCTCAGATATTGGCTTTGTGTAGCCTGTTCTGTTTCTAGATGAGTCCCGCTTGATCTGCACTAAAGTAGTGATTTGTGGAGTTCATACTCATACTCTACTTCCAGAACTTCAAAGGCAAGGCAGGAACTGTATCCAAAGTCTTACCTACTATGGACACCTCACACAGGGCCTGACACTTAGTAGGTCCTTGGTTAATATTTCTTCAGTGAAAACTTTTCTTACCATGAGTAAGCTTGGCGCCAGATGAGTGTGCCGTGGGAGGAATGAGATCATAATCTTCCTTTAGGGCTTCTTTTTCTTCTAACTCAAGTTTCATTCGCATTCCTAGATTTATCACCTCTTATTCTGCTTATGAGAGACAACAGAAATAAAAAACAGGGGAGGCTGGTGATGTTTTGATGGTTCCTGGTCTAGATTATATGATTCATCCCAAAGAGTCTGCCCCCTCTCTCTATTCTTGCTCTCACAACCTTCTTGTTCTGAGGGAGACAGGAAACTAAACAGGTGGATCCTATTTTTCAGGTGCTACATGGGATGGTTTCAACACCCTTTTCACTCCATCCATAGTCATTCACAAGTTTACTGTTTTTATTCCTCTTTTAAAATTTGGGAATAAAGGTACAGATGGATGCATTGTTGGCCAAACACACAGTTAGAAAGTGGCAGAACAGAAATTGATCTCATTCATTGCTGCTTTTTCATGGCATTTCCTTGCCTTACTCAGGAATCTACAGATTTCGCTTTTAATAGCTACACCAGTCGATCAGAGAATTGTGGAAAACACAAATACGTGAATCATCGCCAGACAACTAGTTTAATTAAGTGTGCGCATTTTGCTTGTACAACTTTGATGTCAGGCTCCAGTTCAAATCTCAGCCCTGACACTGAGTAGCTGTGGAAGAATATACTTTCACTTCACTGGATACCAGCTTTCTTGTAGGATTATGGTAAGTATGTTTTGAGTATTAAAAGGGAAGTGCATAAAACAAGCCTTTTGTCTAGGGTCTGATATTCACATAAGAGTACAATTGTCTTTATAATTAGACTTGTGAAATGCAGAAGTATGTTTTTCACCATGTAAATATGTAGAAAGTCATTATACATGATCTAAATCCCTGTCTACATTCTGGATGAGTTAAGCTTTATAATAGTTACATTCTTGGCATTTCTAAAATGCCATTTTTTTTTTTCAAAATAATGTTTTGGAAAAAGAAATTGCTCTGTTTTTTTGTTGTTTTTATGCCATGGCTTCCTTCCAAGTGACTTTGATATTTTTTTACTTACAATATGTTGAACGTAAGGGAGTTCAGCCATGAAGGAGATTATGATACCATTCATAATAGATGTGCTTTGAGGCCATGGATGTGACTGGGACATTGACGTTAAGGGCTCCCAGTTGCTAGAAATACTGGGAATTTCAGAAGGAAGAATAGAAGAACTATGGTTTCAAATGACAACTTGCCTGTTGAAACAGATCACATGCCTGGGTGGGAGCACATTGGGATCATGTGCATGCTTTGGAGTCAGGGGATACCAGCTCTCAAATCCTGGGACTTCACTTGTCAGTATGACCTTGACAAAGCTTAGTAAGTCTTCTGTATCTCAGATTTTTCACATAAAAGAGGGATTTCAATTCCTATTTTGCAATATTTTCTGAGCCTTAGATGTGATCTGGAATCTTCCATGCTGACAGTTCTCACAACAGCAGGAGTCCTTGTGTCCTGCATTTGAACCCAACCTCACTACCTGGTGTCTATGTGATCAAGTTGCTCTTTGAACTTTCCTATTCAAATATAAAATAGAGTTAAAAACACCTACATTATGGGTCTGTCATGAAGATCAAATGAACTAACTTACTTAATACTGTCTGGTGAGGAGTCATGAGTCAATAAATGCCTTCTCTGCTTCCTCCCTCTTTCTCTTCCTTTTTCCATTCCTCCTTGCCCAGTGCTAATTGTTAATATAGCTGAAGCACAAGAATGCCTTGTTATAATAAGAGATCTCTCTTTCATTTCTCATTTTCCACATCAAGGTTACCAGGAGCTTGTATTCTCTTCTTCTCTTCCACTCTAAGCCACTCTGATCCTGCAGCCCAGTTATCTGACTGGGGAATGCTTCTGGGTGCAGTGGTCTATATTGATTATATTCTTTGGGGTCGTACGTGTATGCGAGCATTACCTACCATGGACTATAATAATCCAGTTACTTGCTATGCATTGTGATTATACCAGTCAGAAGTTGGATGCATCTTTAATTTACATTTGGGGGTGGAGGAGAAAGAGGCAATTCACGAGTAAGTAAATAAATAAGTAAAGCAACATCATTACAAAATATATTGTCCTTATTTGGATTTATGTATTTTACCTAGTATGAGCACAGACATTTCTGGTTTTAAACACTGAATTTTCTCTGTGATTTGGGGAAATTCTTTAACTGCTCTAACCCTAGTGATCCTGTCTCTAGAAGGGACCAGTGTAACATGCCAACAAGTGTTATTGTTGGGTGTAAACAAAACGCAGTGAAGCCTAGTAAGTGCTTGACACATTATTTTCATGTCTTAGCAATCAAAAATGACAAATGTTGAGTATATACCGGACACGTATTTACAAATACACATGCACGTACACATGCACGTTTTTGCCATACTAGGCACACACTCAGTTACCTATATAATCCCCATTGCTAGTATCCCATGGTGGTTTTAGCATTCCCTGTTCCACATACTGGTTGTGTAACTTTATATTTAATTTTTCAAAATTTCAGTTACCCTACATGCAAAATGGTGATTATCTATGTAAAGTAGCTACTTAACACTGAAACCTTGATTATTACAAATTCCCTTCCTTTTTCATTCATTCAGCCTAAGAAATGCATGCAACATTTTTTGGAAAACACATCAGCAGAGATCCTGCAATTGCATAAAGGAGCACGCAGACTATCTCGGGCCGAGTATCCAACTGTGCAACACTCTTTTAAATCCAAAGTCAAGTGCTACATAAATGATCACTATTTCATAGTGTCATTTGAAATAGTTAATACTATGTTTGCATGTTTGTCAAATGCATGCTGAAGGTAGGAAATCCTGAGAAAGGGATTAGCAATCCCCATCACCTCCCAGGATGAAAATATTATGGTGAGGAAACCATTATCCATCTCTGAGTAAGTACTAATTTGGCTTAAAAAAAATTAGGCAAACAAGCCTAAGAATCATATTAAAATCTTCAAGGTAATTAGTATTTAATAATAATTAAATGAATAGGCTTTATGGTTTACTACAAATATAAAATTGATAGTTCCTATTAATTTTTAAAATAATATGAATTTTATCAGACTGTCATTTCCTTGGAAGCTTCTATAATTGACAATGTGTTTTCAGATTTAAGGGCTATGGTTATGTCAGGAGGGGAAGAGGGATAGAAGTAGTGGTGAGGGTCACTGTAACTGGGGTGGTGGGTGTGGTGTGAACTGTAGACTGAGATACAATGTCAGTATCCTAAAACGAATATAGCATTGTGAGCAAAAGAAGTCATAAATATTACTATCACTATAACTTAAAAAATGTTCAATGATTTGATTGGAGGCGGGAGCTGTTTACTTGACAGGATATTTACTTACCACTGAATTACTGTGTTATCTCCAGTGTCTTTCTGCTAAATGTTTAACAAACAGGTCCTTTTTTTGGTGTGCTTGGGGGGGCATATCTGTAGCTTTTGCCTATTTCTGTGGTGTAAATGCTCTCACTGTGGCCAATTTCAAGGTAATTTCTCCCATTCAGTGTCCAGTCAATTTCTTGAGCTGTATGCACATACCACTGGTATATGTAAAGTACTCTGGTAGGTACTGATGGAGTTGATCTAGATGTTGATTTTGATAATAAGCCCAAAGTTCATACAAAATTTTACAAACTTCACTGACCTGTCCAGAAGAATGCAAAAAGCATATGACTTGCAATACAAAAATCTAGATCTGTTTTTTAGTATTTTCCCTAAATAGCAGCAAAATTTATGGTAAACTGAATACATTTTTTTAAGTGTCAAATTTTCAGGTACTGCAAAATAATGTTGAGATGATTAGTTGAGAATATATTGGGTGAAACTATGGTCCAAGTGATTTATTTGATATGGATGCCCCTAATGTACCATCACAGTCAGATGTCTGATGCAGGGACACAGGGAGTGGCTTCAAACAGGGAGCAGCTCTTTCTACTGAAAGGAGAAACCCACATAGCAGCCTCTGAAACCACAGATTTAGAGACAAAAAACCCCAGAGAGGCCAAATCTGCAGAATGAAGAATTTGGATTAGAGAGGATAATGCCAACAATATAATTAATAGCAGTTAATAATTATTGAGTCCTTATTATGTACATGGAAATTGTTTCGCTTCATTTGCCTCATGCCATCCCCAGACAATCCCTCTAAAATGGAAATTTAAAAAATTGTTTTCTATTTTCACTCATTTTTCTAGATTCAGTGAATTTTAGTAAGGGAAAAGAATCAATTTTAGCAATGAGTTTCAATAGCCAAAGCTATTGCTTGGAGGAGAAAGATGACCCCACTCCTAACTTCCGAATTTTGACATTTCTCCAGATAATTACAATGCATTAACACCTTAGAAACAATTTCTCAGTGTTTTCTACTTCATTTCTAAAATCGGTTGTTCGGAAAGATAGCTGTATGCTCCTAATTTCTTCCCCTTGAATCAGTACTGAGTCTCTCATAAGGAGCAGATGCCCAAAATACCCAGCAAAACGAAGCCTCACTAATATCTATAGCTTTCTGATTTAAAACATGATATTTTCCATATTTAAAGCTGAATTTTATTTAATTAAATTTTATTTGATCTTAACTTGCCCAATCCCTGACCTATCCTGACCGTCCTTCATAGGATTCCCAGATTTAAAATCCTCTCTTATTTTGTCATCCTATCCTTAGAAATATTATCTCTTCTAGTCTATAGAATACATTGCAGAAGTCATCAAGCATAAATAATCCCCTCATTAGATTGATTTCCCTTTCCAGCCTGTTTTCCCAGAATATACACATACACTCACATGCGAACTTAAACACATTTAAGTCTCACACAACCACAGGCATTTTCAATCCCAGTCCACTCATTTACTCTTAGTGCCTATCCTCCCACATTTCTTTTTTCATGGCTTTCTTTATTAAAGGAATCCCCCTTTCACTCACATTTGCATATAGTTACACTCATGTAATATTATCCATCAATTAAAATCTTGTTCAGCAATTCAGCTACCTTTTCTAGACTCCTGTCTAGAACTTCTCTTTACCACATGGATACTATAGTTCTTTGGCATTTTATCTGTGACTAATATGGGAAGCACAGATTATTTACAATTTGCACTGAATTGCTTTCCTTATAGCATGAGGCAGATATCTTCAAGAGAATGTTCCATATGCAATTCAACCTTGTATCACAGAGTACCTTATAGCATCTTTAGGGAATACACACACACGCATACACATGTATAAGGATATACACGTATATAATCATTGAGTATACACTTCCAAGAAGGCATTAGCTGGCCAGTTTCTTTCTTTTTTTTTTTCATACTTCTTATCCCACCCCAAATTAAGGATTTTCTTTTGGAATTTTGTAAGGAATTTATGCTCACTTTTATTTTTAAAAATGACAACTGATACTTTGTACTAAACTGAAAGTGATAATACCTCATGGTAAATGCTATCACAAAATGGACCTTTTGAGTGCTATACTCAGAGAGGGGCCAGAGAAAACACACAGTTTTTGTTGCAGGTGGGGTTTGGAGGTTGGATGCTCACAAGGTTATGGAATTTACCTTGAGACTTAAAGTATAAGTGAAGCACGCAGTGGACATGAGGAGGGGCAGGGAAAGTAGAGTGGAAAAGCAAGGGGCATCCCAGGTAGGGAAAACCACTGAGTGAAAGGCATGAATAACAGGTGCTAAAAAAGACTAATAGGACTTATAGGATTATTGTACAAAGTGAGAGGGGCTGTGGTTTTTATAGGCTTATAACAATGATTATCTCCCAATCTGGTAACGAGTTCATTGCTGAGTCACAACTAACTAGGTGAATGACTGCATGTCAGTAAACATCCTTCCGTCGGGTTCTGAGTCTCCAAATCCCTCTTGTAATGACCGATTCTTTACTAAGTTAGGACTGGCAATCAGTTAATGTACTGTTTATTGCCCTAAGCACCTTGCATATATCATCAGACTATGAATAAGAATGATCACTTCTATTAGCTGTTTTATGTCTAACAGCACTGGTCTATGTTCTCTTGTTTAATTTTTGCAACAGTTCTCTGAGGTACATAAAAATATCACCAAGTGGGCATCTTTGTTTTCTAGATAAAGAAAATAATGACTGGAAAATGCAAATAATTTGTCCCTAATCACACAGACTATAAATGGCAGGATTGAGATTCAACCTCCTACCTGATGCCACAAGACAGCGACCTCATTCTGTCGCTTTCCCTCGTATTAACAGTCATTTATGATTAAATAACTCTGTCATTTTGAAAATCTGGGCTGTCTTATTTTCTATAATTTTATTTTTTATTCCCTCTAAGTTTTATAAGGCAGATGTCCTAAGTAGTGGATTATCCAGCTTGCTTAGGGACATAGCCTGGCCCATAGTGGAGGATAGGCAGGTTGAACAATTGACAAGCAGAGAGAAGACCTATCACAACTTTGCCCTTTACTTATACATGACATGGCATGGTCACTAAAGACCTTTGTTTCCTCTCCTTTCCCCAATTCTCTTTCCCTTTAGTCTTCATTGCCTCTATTAAATAAGATGAAACAGCATTATAATGCCAACTGATACCAGCTGGGCATATACCATGTTCCAAGCAATACCCTATGTGTATGGCATCAACTAGCTTATTTAACTTTGCTTACAAATCTATAATGTCAATACAATCAATGCCCCTTCCTACCAAAGGCACAGAAGGGAAAATAAAGGTTCAAAGGGTCCTACGTTGTGTCTGACACTCAAGGTAGTGAGTTACAGACCAAGGCAATTAGCCTTGTAAAACCAGAACCTATGCACTGAGTTAATTGCAGGGAAGGTGTGAAGATCAAATAAAAGGGAAATTCTGTGAAACTTCAAGCTTTCAACCAATGTTAGTTCCACAGCCTGAGTGAGTTTTTATCATGGAAGATAGTTGGGTAGACTTAGAATCAGGAGCACAGCTGGAATCATGATCCCTGGTCTGCAGCCCTGGAATCAAACACATACAGACTGAGATATTGGCCCATCCATTTGCTCTGTGTCACGCCAGTCACCATTTAAATGCTCTGAGCCCTGGCTTCCTTGTCGTTTTGATGGGGATTATGACATTGCTTCCCTGGTTGGATTAAATAAAGCAATGAGAGACAAGATACTTGATAGAGAAGCTGGGGGTTTGCTTTTACTCTGTGCCTTGTTGCCCCATGAAAGTATTTTAATATACTTTCGCACTTCAGCTACATAGAAGTATTTCAAAACAAATCCAAATTAGAGTCAACAGTCATGTGAGGGGCCAGGAAAACGTGGATGAAAGTGGTTTATGATGTGTGGCAGAAGTCAAAGAGAACAATTTCTTGTCTAAGAAGTTAAAAAGGACTATAAACTTACACTAATAAGAAAATATTTCAAGCTATGTTTCCCAGGGGATAAATGTGATATGGTTTTAATTGGCTGTTAGTTAGTGGCTATGATAGCTGTACCCTCACTATGGGCCCTAATCTTCTACCCACCAATCTGAGTTATAAAATAACATAATTTGGTAAGGAAAATTGAGATGAAGAGTAAGTTTTTAAAGAGAAAATTTGCAAAAGTATGTATTTTTTCCTCCAATAATATATGCATTTTTTCATATGCCTTTGGTCCTACTTTTTTTTCACTGTTCATGGATGTCCATTAGTCAAGAGAAGCTGAGTTAGGCTACAGTTACAAGTAAACCTTGAAATATCCTTGGTGTATGCACGCCTATATTTATTTCCTGTACGCACTCACAGTCAGTGAGACAGGTGGAGGGGTGTCCATGCTGCAGAATTGTGTAAGGGCCAGAGCTGATAGAGATCCCACTACCTCAGCATTTGACTTGACCATTCCTTATGACACAGGTGGAGAAAGACTAGAGAATGGCTGGGCACTTTACACTGGCTCTTCAGAAAGAAATTCATCTCACCTCTGCTCACATTTCCTGGGCAAGAAATGGCCACATGTTCTTATCTCATTGCAAGACGCTTGAAAACCTAGTAATCCATTGGTCAGGGAAGGAAGAATATGAAACAGAATATGGTGAACACATAACATCTCCATCTGCCCATTAATAACAGCATATGCCTGTGAATGACTTAAACAATGATTTTGTTTTCTGCTTCTCAAGTTGTAAGCTTTGAGCCTCATAAGACCCACTGATTCCCTGGTGCTAATTACAGTGCCTGTCACAGAGGCATTAGGGTGTTCAGATTGAGCTGTCGAGTTCTAGTGCTGAATATATGTGACATTCATCTACTCTGTCAACAAATAAGAACAGACTTCCAACTATGAGCTCTGGAAGAGAGCTAAACAGTGAGGAGGATTAAAAATGAGAGTTTGTGATAGAGTGGGGGGTGTGTACGCACATGCTCAGCCTGACAGCTAACAGGTCAAGCTCACTGCTGTGCTGGAGGGACATTCAGTCAGAAATGCACAGGAGCAGGTGGTGTTCTTAGGGCAGACATTCAGAGAAGATCAAGAATAGGATTATATATTTAGAAGTAAGCTACAACTATGTGCTGCTTTAAACATTAAGTTGATATTGTTTAAGATGGTGTGATGTTGTAGGAAATCTATATTGGAAGAGAGAGAACTAGCAGGACTAGTACTGACTGAGTATGATGGACTAAAGGCCAGGCACAGTGGCAGGCACAGTCTAGACATTTTATCACGGAATGGTCTCAAGAGGTCTAATTGTGTTAACATACCCATTTCCCAAACAGAGCAACTGAGGATCAGGGCTAAGAAACTGGGCCAACTTCAGCCAGGAATCCCATATTGAAACTCAGATCTTCAAACTTCAGAGTCCAGTTCACATCTCCATGCTCACCACTACCTAGTGGAGATGGGACTTGATACTGAGCTCACTGTCGCTGGAGAAAGTCAAGCAGAAGCTGAAGTCTCTTGTTATGGATGAATAGAATTGGGGCAGCATTGGATTGGGCTTTGCATTAGATACTCTTCAAAGTGAAATCTGTACCTAGGACCTTGTGTTTGTGAGATTGAACCATAAGGATTCCTGTCTTTGGTAGGTGGAAGGAGCAAGATCACAAAGCCCCCTTCCCCAGAGAGGTGTGTCTCAGACCCTGCTGCTGCTCTGCCTTCTCTGGCTGCCCGCAGCCCTGGAGCCTGGGGAGTGCCCTGAGAAAGGAGCCTCGAGCAACATAATTGCTGAACTTTTCAGATCTGGAGCCCGAAATGTCCACTCACCCTCTAGTTTTCTTGTTAAGTCTGTTCATGCGGAAATCTCTTGACAGGTGTAATTAAGGTCATTTCAATAGCAAATAAACACTTGTTTATCTCAAAGTCACTTGCTCCGTATTTTCCTTAGACATTTACAAAGCCAAATCCCTCCTCCAGCCCCAGAAGCTTCATGAAGCAGTCAGCAGGCAGGAGACAGTGCCAGGTGCTCATGGGGACATAATTTGCCACCCTGGGCTCAATACAGCTTGTGAAGTTAGAGTCGAGGATTGTTCAGAGATAAGTAAATGTGCCCTCTCTCCATGTGTTGTTTCTAATTCCACAATTACAATGATTTTGGCGGAAAGATCAGGAGACCCATGTCAGACACTAGCTGATCAAGTGAATAAGAAGCTAAGTAAGAAAGTAACTAAGTCACTTCCAAAACCCAGTCTCGGTTTCCTCATTTGTCATGCCTAGATGGGTTCTTTAATTGAGTGTTTACTAATCTGTTTTGTGTCTTGTGCTAATCCTGAGGGTTGAGATAATGGTCCAGGGCTCTGTTTCCTTGCATGTTCTAAGAACTCTGCTCGTGTGGGTGCTAGCTAGCATGACATTGTGAGTTCAGTATCTGGGAGAAAAAAGGTGACTTCTATCTCTGTCACTACTAGCTGTGTTGTCTTCAACAAGTTCCCCCTTAGAAGGTGTTCCATGGTAGAAAAGAGGAATCTTGTTCTCTACAACACTGTGTAATGGTGAAAGCTGAAAGGTAAATATAACCTCTATCCCAGAATTGGGTCAGACACACATGCTACTCGTCCCCTTCTCTTTTTTAAAATACTAGGAAACAAGATAGTTCCTAGATGAACTAGATTTGACAGAACCTTTAAAGTACAGGAAAGTGAAAATAAGTGAACCAACTTTTAGAGGATACAAGTCAGTCATGTAGTCCTGTAACAGAGGATATTTAAATAGATAAGGAATGTTCCCCATTGGCTTAGTTCATTCATCTCTGAAGACCCAGCTGGAAGCCATTGTCAGGAGTGCAGAGATTTGTTAATCACTCATCCTGAGCTGAAGGAGCAGAGACAGAGACTGACATGTACATGAGGCAATCAAAAGGACCGCCATTGGAAGGTGAGATACCCCAGGTGGAGTTGATGTCCAAATTTCTTCATATAGATTTGGAGAAAGAAATGGCCATTGGGAACTAGAAATTAATTTATCACTTTTTTGTTATTATTATTACAACCTCATTGTACACTTTTCTCCCTCTGCCCCCAAGTTTAGCAAGTTAACATAATCTAGGGAATACTGAGTACTTAGGAAATGTCAAATATTCTTCCAGCTCTTCCATTGCATTAAGTAGTTCATCATCACAGGTTGAGACATTAACATTTGAGCATAAACTAGATGAGGAGGAAATGAGCCATGCAGGTATTAGAAGGGAGAACCACACAGAGGAGGAAGTCAGGGCAAAGGCTCTCTTGGTCAGATGGGTCTGGAAATATTCAAGGACTCAGTGGCATGAACAAGAAGGAAACTAGCAAGAGATGAGGCTGGACTTTGTTGGGTTTCATGAAAAGGTAAAAGCCAAGAATAATTGTACTTTGCCTTCAAAAATGAAAGGCACTTCAAGTAGAATCAGAATCCTTTTGTTCTTTTCTGGTTATGCTAACATGTATCAGTGCTATCTTTAACTGAATTTAGTCTTCTCTATTACAACATGATGCCTATAGTATCCAAAGAAATAGAGATAGTAAGTAAGAAATCACCCTGTAAACACAGATCAACTATCTTACAATGAAATTGTTCTTTCTTTTGTTTTCTTTTCAATTTCAGACCTAGGGAAAATAGTGCTTGCCTTCCAACATAACTGAATGAGTGTTTGGATTAAGTGACATTAACATCATCGTCTGATTCATATAATTGGCAGCGCACCCAGATGTTCGTCTCATGTATTTCACGAACTTGCTGATATTGGACATGTCAATCTCTGGTTTTCCTCTGGAAAGTGGGAAAACTTACGCTCACCTCAGAGAGATGTTGTGAAAACTAAAAAAGGCAATTAGGTCAAGTGATTGCACAATAGGTGGTGGTCACATTTGGTAGTGATTTCCACATCATTGTCACATACCACAGAGCATCCTCCAGCTTTACATGATACAGCTCAACTCAGGCCGGCATAAATGACAGAACAAGATATATGTGTCTTAGGAGAAATCAGAACCAAAAACTTGAATTGGACTGGTTATCTTTGTTCTTCTCTCTAAACCCAATCTCTCTCTCTCTCTCTCTCTCTCTCTCTCTCTCTCTCTCTCTCTCTCTCTCTCTCTCTCTCTCTCTCTCTCTCTCTCTTCCCTCTCCATCCCCAACCCTGTTCCGTTTCTCATGTAGACCAGGTGTCACAAATGGCAAAAGATAGCTTTGAAACTTTTCATACATTGCCCCCAATTTAGCATTTCCCTGCGCAGGGGTCTCTCCTCCTGTTTTGAGAATCGCAGGGAAAGGATTCATTGCCTCAACCCCTGGGCCACTCAAGTATATCGGAGGATGAACTCATGTACAGGAGCTAATCCTAGGGCAGTCTATGAAGCTATTTAAAAAGATGAAATTTATAGCACTATGGACGGAACTGGAGGGGATCGTGTTGGTGATATTCATTAGAAAGAAATTAACAGGACACAGGACTGTGGCTACCAGGGTTTGGGTGGATGGGAAAAGGTGATGGTGAGGGACCCTGAAACTGTGTTGGTGGGTCTGATGTGAAATATAGACTGAGACACAATTTTGACATCCTAAAATATTACCATTCTTTAAAAAAGGTGAGAAGGTAAAATCAAAAGAATCAGTGGGTATAGAGAAAAGAAGACAGTTTGCTGAGGAGAAAATATGAGATTCCCACTAGAATCCTCATATCTTTTTATTTATCACCACTATTACATGCCTGAAAAATTTTCTGGTGTTTACAAATATTTAGGTTCTTAGATGGAGTAGATCTGAAGAGACTTCATTACATCACTAATTCTATACAACGTGACACTGAACTATTGCTAGTTCTTTCCAAAAGAACATTACAAGAGATTCCATTCTCTGCCTCATTTTCTCCATTTATACTGTGAAGATAAGAGTACTTAGACTTCCTAAGGATTAAATGGGTAGATACATGTAAAATACTGAATGAGGTGCCATCTATATGAAGTTATCTCCCAAACCTAAGTCCCCTTTCTTTTCTCCTTGTGTGAATGGAGAACCAGGCAGGAAGATTCACATGAAGAAAACTCAGATTTTGGTCCCCATTTTGACTGTCATTATGGGAACTTGGGAAAGCTTCGTTATCTCTAGAAACTCATCTCTAGAAAAGAGCAGGCTGTAGAGATGAAGTTGATTCCTAGGGTTTTTGGTAACTTCCAAAACTCATATTCTTAAGAGTGCTATGTTCCATATATAGTTTGGCATCTTTCAAAGACTACTTACTGTATGCATATTTGTGAAAAAGCAGCACTGAATATAGTAAAATACTTCTAATTCACAGAGCAATATTTTCTGCATCTTTAATTATATTAAATATCTCCACAGAAGGAATCCTGTACTTTTCATAGTTCCCTCCTAGAGGGTAGAGTCAGGGAGTGAGACAGAAGGGGAAAATTCAGAAGTCCAAGGTGGTGGAATAAATTCTTCATAAGAGAGATCAGAGCTGACTCCCATTGTGGTGAGTATGAATGAAGAAAGACCAAATCCATAAACTCAGGCAGGGACAACCCTAGAAAGGCAGAGAGTATAGGGGCTAAAAGAAGAAGAGTCAAACTCACTTGACCCAGAATCCTGCCTGTAGATGGCTACTAGTAAAATGAAGACAATAACAAGGATTTAGAAAGGCTGTTGACAGCGCTGGGTGACATAATGCATGCAAAGTATTCAACATATGGTAAGTGTTCAGACATATGGCTCTTATTATTGAGATCATCTACAGCAGGAGATGGGTGGGTCTGGCTTAACATGGTCAGTGAGGTATGAGGGGTGTGCCTTCCTCTTTCAACTGATGTGTGTTTACCCTTGATACACAATCCTTTCTTTTGTGGAGGTTCCTGATCCTAATAAACCAGGAGAACCAGGAGATTTCTGACATTGTTTTGAGTATAGATAAAAAGATAATAATAAAAAAGAAAGCCCTAGTTACATTGACCTTTTAGGAGGAATTTTATTAGATGATTACTCTGGCAGCATGGTTTGTTCTTGACTGATATATATTAACACTCCAAATTAACACGATTACTCAACAAGCTTGCTTTCCTCAAACACATGCCAAGGGATGCAAGCAGGAAACTATCTGGGATTAAGATTTTATTGCAGACAATCTGTAAAGGAGAATAAGCACATTAAGATAATCAAGTGTTCATGAGATCAGCATATTTAATGACAACAAAATTAAAAGCTTCCACAGCGACAGAAAAAATAAAAGAAAAATACTTACTAAAATCATAAATGATAGGCTTAGGTAACTGCAGTCAATAAAAAGCTGGGACTCTTCTGATTAACAATGTAAATAAACAAAATGAAATACTAAGCACAGAATAGACACACAGGTAAAGAACATAAATAGATAGGTCCTTGCTTGAAAGCAAACAGAAAAATACATGCATGTAAATAATCATGTGCTATATGAAATAAAAACCATAGTACCTAATTCATCTATATTATCACCCCCCAAATAATTGGATTCAATGCTGACGGCAAGGGAGTGAGTAAAATAATCCCATCTATTGTGGGTCACATTTTAAATTGGTGTTATACATTTGAAACTCCTTTTGGGAGGGGTAGGGAATGTTTCTCTGTAGACACTCCTAGAGCACTGACCTAGAGAAAGAAATAATGAAAATGTGCAAAAGACCTCTGCACCAAAATATGTAATTTTAATAGTGAAAAGTTAGCAGTGACACAAATAGTCACATAATATATAAGCTATGGCAAATTCATTCAATGCAGCATTGTATTCTCATTAAATTAATGCAGACTCTTTTACAGAATCTAAAATGACTTGGTATGCTGAGGCCATCATAATGTCAAGGAAAATAATAGGAAATAGCTTGTAAAACTGAGATGCATTAAAAAGTGAAAAATGCATGTGCTGTTTACTAATAAATGATCATCATTATGGTATGGTAGTTTCTTCCATGGAAAATAAAACAGCTACCCTATTTAATTCATTCTTCCTTGAAGAATTACTGGTCCAATTCTTAGCTATTTTCCCAGTACAACGTTTCACTTCTCATTGTTACTGTTTTCTTGTGAAGGTCTCATGTTGTCTTATTCTTTGACAATTTTTCTTTTCTCATATTACTTGATATCTCATTGGCCCTTGGCAGAGTTGACCATCAATGCCTTTTTGAAATGTCTTTCTTGGGTTACCCTGATATCACAGTCCCTGAAATATCTTCGCCCTCCTGACCATTCTTTCTCAAATTCCTTGCTACCACTTCCTTTTTTCTTTGAAGTCTAAATACCAGAATGTTCCAGGCATTGGATTCTGGACCCCAATCTCTCCTTTTTCTCACCATATCCTAGAATTAGCTCATCCAGTATCATAGCTTTAGGTTTCATTTCTGTGGTGATGATTCTAAGTTTAAATTTCCAATTCAGTCCTGACTTACCACTGAACTCCATGCTTATACATCTAACCACGTATTTGCCATCTCTGCTTGAATAATTTCCATATATTTCAAGAAAACATAACCTAACTAAAACACTGAGTCTCACTTTCCCTGACCCAACTTGTATCAATCCCTGTCTTCCCACTTCCAAATAGTATTACTATCAACCTGGTTGCTCAAGATGAAGACCTAAGAGTACTCTTTTACTCCTCAGGTCTGAACCATCAGCAGTCTTGTAGTTTTACCTTGGGAATCCGGTATAATTTTCTTCATTTATATATATCCTTAAACCCTACCATTGTAATTTCTTTCCGGCACTTCTGCTCTAGCATTAAAATGTTTCCCACTTCTTTTACTTCTCCCCATACCTCCCATGGTTTACTCTTCACAAACAGCCAATGTGATCTTTTAGAAAATAAATCAGATCTATCACTCCCATTTAAGACTCCTCAGTGACTTTCCATTGACTTTGGATTAGAACCTAAAGTTCAAAACAAGGATCTCTTTGTCAAATGCAACTCTCACCCATCTTCACATGAAATCACATTATTCTAGACCCCCTGACTTCCTTCAGGGGAGTCCATTCAAACCTTATAGCATTTGCATTGCTATTCTTTCACCTAAAAATTATAATCCTAAATACAGATAATGCCAAACTTCCTGCCATCTAGATTTCAGCTGAAATATATCCTCCTTAATAATGTCTTCCCTTCCCAGGCCACCTAATTAACCTCTTTATTATCATTCCATTACATCTCATTCAAAACAGTTGTAGATGTATTTGTTGAGATACTTATTGTCTTTCTTGCATCTCTCAAGAAGGTGAGCTCCATGGATCTTACCCATTTTGATTTTTACTGTATTCTTAACATCTAGACCAGTGCCTGACACATAGTAGAGTTAAGGGCTTAATGAGTTTATGTCACATACTTATGGGATTTCACCTCAAACTTTAGTATTTTTTCTATCAATTTTAGAGTTACTCATAGAATTCAATGTATAATAAGAAATATGTAAGTGCAGCCAATATATTTGAAATTTTTGTGGAGAAGATATTGCCATTATTTTATTTTACTGTTCTTTTCTAAATGATTTAACTTCTCTGTAACGCAGTTTACCAATCTGTAGAATAGATCTAATAATTATTCTAGACTTGCCTTCCTTGATGATTTGTTAATAAAGTGTCAAATGAGACAATACACCCGAAAATACTTATTGAATGCCTCAGAAACCTCTAGTGTTAATCGCTTTTATTATCTTGTTTGCTTTTTTCTCCAGCTCTTTTGTTCAAAGGGTGAATAAATTAGGGAATTCTCAAGGATCTTCTGACTGGCAGGTAGGGCTGGTGGAGAGAATTGTTTGAGTTACAAAGCCAAATATTTTTCATCTTCAAATAGCTAATCTCCATTATTGGCAAGCCTCTTTTCCTGATTTAAATGAAAAATCCCCAGTAGGAAAACATGTCTGATTTAGGCCCCACATGCATTATCTACCTTCTATTCTTTCTCTTTGTTCCTGGAATTGATTTCACTATCTATATATGAAAAACCAGCACTTTCTGCTACCAGAGTTTATAACCACTCAGAGGGCTGTCCCTGGGTTGTGCCCCAGAGTAGACTTTGACAGCAGAACAATGAATCAAAATGATGATTGACCAAATGAACCCTACAGCTTACTTTGGTTCCTTACTGAGGACCCTACACAGACCTCAAAAGGAAATAAGCACAAAGAGAATAAGACTGTAGCCTACCCTGAATGACAGAGTTTGGAATCCTGAGTTTGAGTTTAAGCTCTGCCTCTTACCAGGTGTGTGATCTTGGGGAATGACTGTAAGGACAGAGTGAGTATAATGTGTCATTGGAATATATTTGTGAAAGTGCCTCTTACCAGGTGTGTGATCTTGGGGAATGACCGTAAGGACAGAGTGAGTATAATGTGTCATTGGAATATATTTGTGAAAGTGTTTTGTAAACTATATGAGGTAAATAGAAGATATCAAAAGCAGGCATTCCAGTCTAATAAATTACATGTCGATTGTCACAGGAAAGAGGTTCAGAATAACAGCAAAAATTATTTCTCTACTCACCACTGGACTGTGCACGCTTGGGAAACTTGCATCGCTGAGCCAAACTCAGTGATTTCATCTATAAAATACAAACATTGGGAACCCTTCATCTCTGCATTTCTTTTCAATTCCTTCTTTTCTGTTTGGTGTGACTTCTTCCAGTAGGCGGGGCTATTGAGCACTAAATACACTTTGAAGTGATTTTTTTTGTTGTTGTTAAAAAATAATAAAAATTAAAAGATTCATCAATATTTATTTTACTATGAACCACTTCCCATATCAGATCACTCTGAAAGTATAAATAGTAAAAATGGAAACAGATAAAAATGATTCTAATTATGTTGATCACATTTTCTTACTGTTTAAAAGCTTTATAAATTTGCATTGGTTTTAGGATATATATATATTAAAACTTGATTATAATCCCTGCAAGGGGGAAGACATAGAGGACGTCTTTTTTTCTCTATTAGTGAAATTTTGCATTTGTTTAAAAATGGACACGGTTCATAGTTCCCATGAGGGTTTTCCTAAGACTCTCAAACATGGAGAGAGAATGGGGTTATAATTAGGAAAGGGGACAGGATATTAATACTTAAAATACAACTGCTGTGGATTATTATACACATTTAGCGATAGTTGCAATGGAATTTTTTAGAGTAAAAATCTTCTCCTCTATATTTCATTTAGATGAAAAATAAAAAGGAAATTGAAAAAAGATAAAGAGATTTGTCATTAAGAAAAAATAAGTGAAAACATGAATTTGAATCCTCTCTGAATAGCTTCATTGTCAGAGTATTTGCAAACTATTGAATATTTTAGTGTCTCTGTTTCCCCAATGATTCAAAAATAAAAAGATCTGGAGAGGGCACACCTTGAATAAATCAAGGTATGTAGTCCACTTTTTACTAGAAAACATTCACTAGAAGAAAAAATTGCCAGATATTTGGAAAGTCTTCTACCTTCTACCGTATTGCATATTACCAATAATATCCCAACTCTTGAAAAGCAGGGACAAGAGTCATTGTGCTCAGGATTGAGATAAAGTTAAAAGCCCAAAGGCGAAACCAAGGCAGTGTCCCAGAAATGCACATTAGAGCAAAGAGTGCATCAGTTGACCATGACCCACTAAGAACACAGGTACAAAGGCTGATTCTAGACATAAGAGATATCAGGTTTATGAAAACAAGTTTCCTTCTCAAATATGATTTTTTTCAGGGATTTGTGTACTTGGGCTCTGGTATGACACAGTCCTGATTTCAAATTCTGTCCCAAGATGCTCTAAATGCATTGCCTCAGAGCAAGATGCTTCCAACAGTTTACATTTCAGTTGTATCATCTGAAAAACTGGGATGATAACCAAATCCAACTCAAAAAGCTATTATGATTCAGAGATAATATACATAACTCTCCTACGTGGTCTTACATACATACATACATACTATTATTTTGCACATGGTCTGGTGTTGACAAACATCTAATTAGTACTCTAATCCAGTAAGAATGGGTTCATATAGTATTGGCTAATAAATCCCGTTCTCAACTGGAAAAGACAGGCACTGACAATATTTTCTTTCAACCCTTACTCCCCCATTATCCCACATTTCTTCCATCAACTTTCTCAGTCACTTTTCTTTAAATTCCTAAAGAAATCACTAGTCTAGAACTATCAGAGAAGTAGGAGGATTCCTCAGTCTCTGGAATTCTTCCTCCTTCCTTCTAATGTCATATTATTTATACTGTGCGGTGCATTTCCAGTGTCGACATTTTCTCCAGAGGGAAGTGTCTGTTTCACCTGTCACTTTTCCCCACACTGTACTTTTCTTTGTGCTACCTTTGTTCCTCAGAAGCCATCCTCAGCTTTCCCATATATTGAGGAGTTTATATAATGTTTCTTTTTTTCCATAGAGTGGAAATTATAAATATCACACTCTTAGTCCTCAGATATCACTTTGGCTCTCACAGCAGTCAACATCTACAATTTAAGGTCTGAGCACCACCCTCCCACATACACTTGAATAGCACAGCCTCATGAAACTCAACAATGATCATATGACACCCCGTATCTCTCCAAAGATATTGAAAGGATCATCTGACAAAAATTCTCTCCTCTTGGCTCAAGCTAAGTCTCCCACCTGTCACTTCCTATAGTGTATGGAAATATGGAGGGAGTGAGCAATGAAGGACATCATAGTTTTTGAGTCCCCATTTTCTCCTGGTGTTTGCACATTCATTACTTCACTTGACACTTGCATGATTATATGATTGGTAATTGTTCTGAGGTTTCAGGTAAGAAGCTGAACAGTTTCTTTTATATATCAGTCAATGCTCTCTGCTGTGCATTTATCTTGATCTAGGTTCCCCACAAAGTAGAAATTCTGTGTAGATTACCTTACTTGAGAGGTGACCTCAGAGAGAAAAGAAGAGGATGAAGGAGAATAAGAGAGGGAAGAAAGACTAGCAAATATAAAGGTGTATTATGGAATTGGTTGCTACCAAAGGCAGGTTAGGATGTTTCCCTAATGGTCATGAGAAGCTCATAAAATACTTCTCAAAATTACCTTCTTGAGCAGCAAAGATATTTGTGTCCCCCTCCTCCCAGGATCCCAGTTTGTCACTGGGAATATCAGATTCCTCATTCTTCACAACTGTACATCCTTGCCTTAAATAAGACTCACATCAGGGTTCCATACTTAGAGTGTCCTATAGCCCTGAAAGTGAAAGCCTTTGGGTTCAGTGCAGTGGGAGCCTATGAACTGATATTGAGTCGAAATCTGCACAGAAGTATTTGGCATAGCCACAACTGGAATCACAGTTGAGAACAAGATGATGGGAGACAGAGCACAAAAGGGTTCTGGAAGAACATCCCCGTGCTGTCTTGTTAACCCTTCCATGCTGTCAGTAGGTAGAAGAGGTTTTCTGGGTGGGTATGACATTACATACCTACCAATCATTAACATTTTAGCTAGAATAAATCTCATCGTTTGTCTTGTTATGACAAGAAGTGCAGTTGAATAGAAAAGAATATGAGCTCCAGATTTAGAATATTCTAAATATTGTGACTCCAGACAGATGATATAACTTTCATTTTTAAAACATATTACCTGGCTTTGAAGAAAAAGCTGAATGAACTTATATTCTAAAAATGTATGTTATCATATATTATTATTAATAGCAATGCTGTTACAAAGAATCAGTGACCCATGACCAGCCTGTTAGCCATTTTTACCCAAGATGGAACCCACAGGCAGAATGTGAGCACATATGGCCTTGTTTGTGAATGGGAGGAAAAGGAAGTCAGTGAATGAAGAATAAAGAAGACACAAGAGAGATAGAACCATCAACTAGTTTCCGGTTTGTTTCTGGTCAGCCCATAACCCAGCAGTCCCTTCTTCCTAGGTCAATGAAGATCTAATGGGCGGTGCTGTCTGCTGCCAACTTTCGTAGCCTTGGCACAGCAAGGAGATGTTTCACTGCTTCTCTGAGTGTAGTGTTCACAGTAGATTTAGACAATCTAGCTGGGAAACTTCAGAGGAAGAGCTATCTCTATTCCACTTATGTTTTTAGCTATGCATTGTGATGCAAATGCAAATAATTACAAACTATAAATCAGCAGTAAATCAGTGCATGCCTGAGAAAATCTATTGCATTTAAACCATTCTTCGACATGTGAAATGATGTGTGTGGTGCATAAAGTTAGTTTCAATTATGTGAATTCTAATTATGGTTATTTACAATATTAAAAATTGAAACAAAATTTAAAAACATTATTGTTTTTGAAGATTTTGCTTCTGAAACAGAAGTAACTCCCCTTCCATTTTAAATTCTGCTTAGGACGCTCTTGTATCTATCTAGGCTCCATTGAAGGTATCAAACTCACACATACTCTTCATTATCCAAGCTTTATCTCCTTTGTTTATTTTTTTAAAGATCCTTAAATGCTGTTTGGCATCTTTCTGTCAGTCCCAGAAACCACCAAGGTTAGGTCTTCCAGGAGTGGAGATTCTTTGGGTTAAATATTGGCTATGACAGAGAGTAGGGATAAGCATAAATAAGATGTGAACCTTGGGGAAGATCAATGCCATCTCAAGGTTGAAGATCAAATTATAGGAGAAAATCTCGTCTTCCATAAATCTATTGTGTTGGGTCTGTCACCCTTACTTTAGGGTAATTGCCTCTGAACGCCTTAACAGGTGTCATAGCTGAGGTATTAATGGGACTTAAATGGGAGCTCAGTACCTGAAGAGGAGACACGTGGCCAAGAACCCTTTTTCTAACCCTATAAGGCAAATAAGTTGGCATCGAGTGAGGCAAGATTAAGACTATTTTAGCATCTACTTATAACTCTATGGTAGAGATGATGACTGTCAGTATATAGAATTTTAACTTGTCCTATACTAGTAGGATGTGGTGACTAACACAAGATAAAGAAAACTTAAAGTTCAGGAACCGCTCTAGACTTAGTGTTTGTGTCCCTTCCAACCCCTCCCCTTAAACCCATAAGTTAAACGTTATTCCCCAATGTGATGGCATTAGGAGGTGAGACTTTGGGAAGTGATTAGGTTATGAGGGTGAACCTCTCATGGATAGAATAGTGCCCATTTAAAGAGACCCCAAAGAACTCCCTTTCTCCTTCTACCATGTGAGGGCACAGCAAAGAGACAGGAATCTATGAATCAGAAAGTGGGCCCTCACCAGACACTGAATCTCCTGCACCAATATCTTGAACTTCCTAGCCAGTACTACTGTGACAAATAAGTGTTTTGTTATTGATATGCCACCCAGTCTCTAGTATTCTATTATAGGAACTCAAATGGACTAGATGGGGGCAGAGCAGAAGAAACTTTATTTTCTCATTCACATCAATTCTAAAATAATATAGGTGACCTGCTGCCATCTGCTAACCCCACCACCTATTATTCTGAACCTCTAAGTGCAACATGGAAGCAAATGGCAGACAGAAAAGCATGCAACCCTTCACTTTCTTAGAAGATTGCAGTTGGCACAGTCCACGGACCAGAAGTAGTCACATAGCTCCAACTTAAGTTGCAGGCATCTTGGAAATAGAGGGAGCACACAGACATTTATTGACTCTTGTTTCTGCACCACCACATCATCTCTTCTTTATGTGTAAACATGTTCCATATGGGATATGTCCATGATCTTGAAACATAAGGTTCTTCTGTTTCATCATCATCACTACCCTCAGTGGTCTTATTTACTTCATTTAGAATAGAAGGATAATAGGTGAGATAACATTTGAAAAGCACTTAATATTAGGTTTTGGCACAAATAGATATCCAGTATGTCTTATCATCAGTATTGGACCCTAGATGGTGGAGTATTTTGGGAAATTTCCATTGCACATGGTTAAACATATGACATAGAATTTCATGGTCATTTGTTTTACATTTGAGTCATATATTCCAGACTAAAGTGGGTGAGAATTACAATATGGTTATTTGAGATTCAATTAAATCCATCTTCTTATTCTTGAAGAGTACTGGAATCATTGTCCAAAATCTGTGATGCTCAACCTTGAAGTGATCCTAGTGTGAAGTTAGTGTTGAAAGCAGGAACTCTTTGCTTCATAGCCTTCGCTGTTTCTGCCCTGCTCCTCTGGTGAAGGATATCATCTGAAAATCATACAGGTACATGTTAACACACCCACTTTTCTGCTAACCCCCTTTGATATTGTGATTTGCAAGAAATGTTTATTTTGGTCATATTACTCAGATATATTTGGCTTCCATTCACACTCCCTGGCTTAAAGTTCCCCAAATCTTGGAATTTCCATGGTGTCTCTTGTTATGTTAATAAGATGACTTTTGGGGAATCACCTAAGGATGAGGGTTTGTTGCCAGGAGAACCAACCATATGACTAGAAGGTTCGTATTTCCGGTACCACCCCTAGACCTCCAAGGAAGAGAGATGTGTTGGAGAGAGAGTTCAATTGCCAATGGTCAATGATTTAACCAATTATTAAATTATTGGTTAAATTATACTTAAGCAGAGAAGTCTCCATGAAAATCCAAAAGGAGAGACTTTGGAGAGCTTCTGGGTTAGTGAATAAGCAAATATTTGGGGAGAGTGGAAGTTTCAGATTCTTTCTCCATACCTTGTGCTATGCGTCTCTTTCATGTGTCTGTTCCTGAATGCTATCCTTTGTAATAATGGGTGATTCAGTGAGTAAGTGAGTTCCTGAGTTTTGTGAGCCACTCTCATAAATTAATCAAACTAGAGTAGATCATCATGGAAGCCTCAAATCTATATCTGGTTGGTCAGCTGCCAGATAACAATGTGGGCTGGTGACTGACGTCAGTCAGTGGAGGGTAGTCTTGGGAGATTGTGCCCTTTCCCTGTGGAATCTGATGCTATATCTGGGTAGAAAAATGCTATAATTGAACTAAGTTAAAGTTAAAATGTGTTTTCTAATGTCCAAGAGAATTGCATGTTACTGTGTGGAAACCTCCATACTTCTCAAACCAACATCACCACCTACATCCATCTTCACTGCCATCATTATCATAGTCGTCACCATTACTGTCATCATCAATAATAACATTGTTTTTCACAGAGCAGTGTTTCTGAAAATAACGGCTTTTGTTTTTATTAACATCACCATAATACTGAGTTTCCATTTAAAACTGATAAATCATTTCATGAGCAATAATTTTTTATTCCCCTTTTTGCAATGAAGAGGCTAAGATTCAGAATGGTACTGTGGCTTACATAGTCACACATCTAATAAGAGGAAGAGTAAGAACTTGGCTTCGGGTTTTTGACACCAAATCCTGTATTCTTTTAGTTATGCCATAAGATCTCTAAGTTTGAAGATCTCTGGCTTTGAAGAAAACAAAACAAAACAGTGGCTTATAAAGGTTGATTAGCATCAGAAGAGTAGCTAAAGCATTTTCTACAGGCGAATCAGCAGCAATCTCCTAAGAATTGAATCTGTTTTCACAATTGCCTTAATAGTCAGCTAACAGATTTTTAAATGGTTGCTAGAAGCATAAATGAACAAAGTAATTGGGCTGACCATTAGTGCAGAGGTCATTTTGATCATTGTGTGGGCTGAGTGAAATGATTTTGCTTATTTAAAAATGACTGTATAGGGATTGGACTTGATAGGACTCACTTTTGGGTTACTCCCCACAGACATAGAAAAAAACCCCAAATCATTTATCTTCCTAAGACAAACACCGAGACAACCGGCACTTCAGCTGGAGGTGGATCGGCTGACGATTAGCGGTAGGTGAGGGCGCCCAGTGTGGTTCTTAGCTAAGCCACAGATTTGGATTTGGGACAGAGCTTGGGAGTCTCTGGATGTGCAGTGGGCCAGAGAATAGGGATTTGGGGACCAGCTGTGGAGGCAGCAAGAGGCGGACCCAATGGGGCTGAGATGCGGAGCCATGGAGAACTGACTTAGGAGGGGTTGAAAGGAGAGCCAGCGCACTGGGAGCTGAGCTGGAGCCGGCACAGTGAAATTTTACTTGGCGCTGCCATATTGGAAATCAGTCAAATGAAAACCCTCCCACAACCATTTCACACAACAGTCTGGGGTCCACTGAGTGGAAATCCCACCTACCGCATATCCAACCACCAGAAATTTCACCCATTGGTTGTCCCACCCCCTGGAATACAATGAGAAGGCAGTCCCGAGCCTCAGTGCTACCCACTAGCACACCTGATGTTAGAGGTAAAACTGCAGTCTGATTGCCAATCCTGGGCAAGTCAAACCTATGTAATGCCAGGGAAACAGAACCCTCAGAAATGTAAACACAATGCCAAATAGAGCAAAGGCACAGAGAAATATACGTAAAACGATGGATCCAATCAAACACCCCAGGGAAAATCTGAATACAGCAGACATATGTAAATTACCTGAAGAGAAATTTAGGGTAACAGTGATTAATATACTCATGGGAATCCAGAAATCAATGGAGGCAGTAAATGAGAATGTCAGGAAGCAAAGAGAAGAATTAAAACAAGACATCAAACAAGTAAGAGATCCGATGGCTGAAATAAAGACCTCAATAGAAGGGCTCAGCAATAAGAATGGATGAAGCTTCCAATAAAATGAGTGATCAGGAAGAAAGGATAAAGGAACTCAATCAAGCAAACCAGCTAAGAGACAAAAAAAGTATTCAAAGAATTGAAGAAAGCATTTGAGACCTCTGGGATAACATCAAAAAGAACAACATTCACATCACAGAGTTCCCAGAGAAAGAGAGAGAAAAGGGGCCAGAAAGCATATTTGAAGAAATAATAGATGAGATCTTCCCCAGTTTGAAGAATGAAGCAAGCCTCCAGATCCAGGAAGCTCAAAGAGTTCCTTAAAAAAGAAACCCAAACAGAAATACATCTAGACGCATTGTCATAAAAATGTCAAAAATACAAGCTAAAGAAAGACTATTAAAAGCAGCTAGAGAAAAATGTGTCACATACAGAGGAGCCCCCATAAAATTGTCAGTGGACTTTTCAAGTGAAACTTTACAGGCCAGAAGGGAATGGCACACTATATTCAAAGTGCTGAAAGAAAAGGATTTTTGACCTAGGATACTATATCCGGCAAGATCATCAATCAGAACTGAAGAAATGATAACATTTTCTGACAAGCAAAAGTTAAAGGAGTGCATCACCACAAAACCAGATTTGCAAAAAATATTAAAGGATACTCTATAAAGTGTAAAGAAACCACACAGAAAAACAGTAATACAACAAATATTAGAAGTGGGGAGGGAGAAAAGAGAAGAAAAATGTGAACAGTTAGAATGAGTGGAAGATTAATATGCTTTCAAATAAAATTAGGTAGTAAACATTGAACTGTGAATGCTAACTTCAGGGTAACCTCAAAATATATCCCCAGGGAGAAAGTGAAGAAGAAAACAAAAGGGAAAGCCAATCAGAACATAACTGCACCCATTCAACCTAAAAAGAGAAAGAGAACACAATCATCATCTGGAACAATATACAAAAGACAAATTATAAAATGACACTAAGCAACTATATAGTAATAATCACGCTAAATGCTAGTGGACTGAACTCACCAGTCAAATGACGCAGAGTGACTGGATGAAAAAGCATAAACCAAACTTCTGTTGCTTTCAGGAGACCCATCTTCTTCCAAAAGCTAAACAAAGACTCAAAGTCAATGACTGGGAGACAATCCTATAGTCGAACAGCAACCTCAAAAGAGCAGGAACAGCTGTACTTAAATTAGATAAAACAGACTTCTGTCTAAAAGGCATAACAAAAGACAGAGATGGATGCTATGTAACATTTAAAGGGTCAATTCAGCAGGAAGACATCATGCTTATTAACATATATGCACCAAATGAAAGAACATCAAAATATATCAAGTAAGTGTTATTAGACCTGAAGAGAGACATTGACAGCAACACAATAATAGTGGGGACTTCAGCACCCCACTTACAACAATGGACAGATAACCAGGGAGAAAATTAGCAGGGAAACAGCCACTTTAAATGACCATCTGGAACAGATAGGTCTAATAGACATACACCAATCACTTCACCCAACAACTACATATTTCACTTTCTTCTCAAGAGCTCATGGAACATTCTCATGCACAGATCATAGATCATATGCTGGGACACAAACATCTCTCAACAAATTTACAAAGATTGAAGTCATACCAAGCATCTTCTGTGACCACAGTGGCCTAAAACTGGAAATCAACCACAAAAAGAAAGCTGAAAGACCCCAAACTAATTGAAAAGTCAACAACATGCTCCTGAAGTACTCTTGCGTAAAAGAGAAAATCAAAGATGAACTTAAAAATACTTAGAGCTAAATGAGAATGAGGACACAAGCTTCCAGAATCTATGGGATGCAGGAAAAGCAGTACTAAGGGGAAAGTTCATCACAATCCAGGTCTATCTCAAGAAAGAAGAAAAATTGCAAATAAACAATGTAACTCTACATTTAAAACAACTAGAGGAAAGAAGAACAATTAAAGCCAAAACACAGCAGAAGGAAGGAAGTAATCAAAATTCGAGCAGAAATAAACTAGAAAACAAAAAGACAATCCAAAAGATCAATGAAACTTAAAGTTGGTTCTTTGAAAAAATAAACAGAATTGATAGCCATTGGCTAGACTCACAAAGGAAAAAAGGGAGAAAATTCTCATAACTAGAATCATAAATGAAAGGGGAGAAGTTACAACAGATACCACAGAAATTCAAAACATCATAAGGGACTACTAAGAACAGCTCTGCAACACCAAGATGGACAACCTTGAGGGCAAAGACAGACCCAGAAGAATTGGAAAACCTGAAGAGAACAATCACAAGCAAAGAAATTGAAGAAGTAATCAAGGGCTTCCCCCAAAATAAAAGCCCCAGACCAGATGGCTTCTCCAATGAATTCTACCAAAACTTCAGAGAAGAATTAACACCTATTCTTCACAAGCTCTTCCAAAACATTGAAGAACAGGGAACTCTCCCAAATACTTTCTATGAGGCTAACATTACACTGATAACAAAAGCTGACAGAGGTGTCACCAAGAAAGAAATTTAAAATGGCTATATAACCAAGTTTCCCAGATCCACACAATCTCTAGAGCTAAGCAAAAAAGTGTTATTACAACTGCACAGATTACATATGTTTCCCAAGGTATCCTGGATGGCCAGAAAAATAACCCAAAATAGTTAATTAAATGGATCCCATCCTTATTTATTTCCTTCTCCCAAGAGTATGTTAGTCTAACAGAATACTAAATTGATAAAATTTCTCCAGAGGTCAATACAAATTAGAAATGTCAGCCTGTATTTTAACTACTGATAGCCTACTTAGTTCTGAGATTTAAATTGAACCATCATATAATTTAGGATGGAGATAATTAAAAATCAAGAGAGTGTTTTATTGGAATAACTCAAATATATCAAAGCTTATGGCAGATAAAATTAAAAATAAATTATGCCATTACTCTATAGGAAGAAAAGCCAATTCCTTATTTCTTGAATGTGGGCTGCACACATAAAATCCTTCCATAATCCTTGTGTTATTAGGAAACCATAAAATGGATAACTTTATGGTAAAGAAACCTAACGAACACTATTTCAACCAGGTGATCAGGTCAACTTCGACAGCCATACATCATGCTGATAGTATTAAAATGACACTTTCCTTTTGTTATCTTTCTTCTTAAACTTATAACGCTCATTTCATCATAATAAAACACCAGGAAAATTCTGACACAGAGACATCTTACAAATGTGTAAAAGGTACTTCTCAAAAGGGTCAAGGCCATCAAAATGAAAAAACAAAAAAACATGAGAAAAAATCACAACCACAACAACCCAGAGAGATGTGACAAATGTAAAATAGTTTATAGATGGTAATACTACAGAAAAGCTGCATTAGGTAAAAAATAAAATAATATGAATGAACTATGAGCATGATGGTGATGATGAATAAGAAGATGATAATAGTGAAAATGGCGATGGTGTGATGAAATGATGATGATGAAGCTGATGATGTGGGGAAGTGTCTAACAGAAAAGTAGAAGTAATTAACGTGTCCTTGTGTGGCATTCAGATGTTTTTCAGAATCAAGGCTGCAGCTCCAGCCTCATTCTTTCCTGTGCCCCTACACATTACTACTGAATGTTTAATCTTAGCAAACATAGCTAGTAAATTCAGGCAGCTGTGACTTCTTTCCCTGATCTTCCCTCTGTGGAAAACAGATTCCATCCTTTTCATTATGTTTAATCACAACACTCATTTTTCATAATTAAGTTCAAGGGTCATTTCCTCATAATAACCCCTGACAATTCTCTTCTTTCTTGCACAGAATTGGTTTCTACCAACTGTATAAACCACTGTTATCTTTATAGGCAGTTTTCATATTACCTAGGACCTTTTATCACACCTGATCACTAGTGCATCTCATTCATCCAGCTTGAAACTTTTGCTGGCTGGAGGTGTGTTTGTTCTTATTTATATCCTTACACCAATCATAAAAATCTGCCCTGTAGCAGAACCTCCATGTGTTTGTTGAATGAGTGGGTAAGTCAATGATTGAACAATGAGAACTTGTGTAGTTAACTAGACAGGGTCTGCGTAATATCACCTATTCCTTTTATCTGCCCTGAAATTACTGAAGACATCATGCAGTCTCCCTGATTTATGTTGCATAATTTTCCTGCCCTCAACAGAACAGAGGGTCCTCAGAGGAAGGTTCCTTAACTAAGTGGTCCTCAAATGTGGCTCTCAGAACAGCATTGGTGTCTCTTGGGAACTTGTTAGAAATGCAAATACTCAGGACCCAGTTGAAGCTACTGAATCAGAAACTCTGGATGTGATGCCCAGTGGTCTGTTTTAACAAGCAGTCAGGCAACTCTGATGAGCTCAGCTTTGAGAACTGCCACCATGCATCATTCACTGCTGTACTGTCAGCATCAACCACTATAAAACAGAAAAAAACCTGCTAATCTGAAGGTTACCGAAGCCTTCTGGAAACCCATTGTTAATCCCTATCACAACTCTGCAGACTCTCTAAAGCGTTGTCTTCAAGTTATAATTTCTTTCCACATTCTCTTCTCTCAGCTAAAGTCCTACCATCCCAAGAAGAGAGAACTCCCTCTGTTTCTTTCCTTCTCACTCCTAAAGTTCTAAGTTTTGGCACTCGTTAACCCCTTAAGTACTGTTGACCAGAATTTTCATGACACAGTGTCTCCATTCTCACTATTTGCCACGCAATCAGTTTTATAATATGACTCAGCTTTGAACAGGACAGAGACAGGTAGCCTCCTAGTGTAAAAGCACTGTCTCATGGAGAAAAATATACCCTTCCCTTACTCTACCTCAAAATACACACCACAGACATGCACCCACGCACACACACAAATGCACACAACTCATAGTTGGAAGTTGGAGCTCAAAATAAATTTGCTGAAACAATAATAGGGGAGGCACATGAAATCTGAGATCTTAACTGCAAGGGAAAAACCAATCTAATTTAATTTAAGCTAATAAGGAATTTGGGGGACACATGTCTTTGACCTCACATATTTGAAGAAGTTGGATCAACAAATCATGGAATGAATGTCTGTCCAGACCAACATGTAGGTTTGTAGCAGCCACATGGGCAGTGTCTGAGGGGAAATCATGTTCTCCAGTTCTAACCATTCCCCATCCTTTGGTCACTGCTCAGGTTTGAACTCTTGGGAGAGGGTCTAAACTGGTTGAATTTGAGTCCCATGGATCACCTTAATTTACAGGAGGTCTTAGTATGAATTTCTACCTAATAGTCAATCTGGCATCAATAACATGAGTGCCTGTAGTTTGTTTGGGAAGTGATACACAGAAAAAAGAATATGAGTGAGAAATGAGTTGTAAGAAAGGGGAAGGAGGAAGCAATATAAAACAACTTTTGAGTCATCTCTTTGGAGAAGGAAAAAATCTGGAAGATTCTTTCTCAGACTGTCATGCCCATTGTTTGCGATTTGCCCAAATGCATTAATATGTCACATATTTTCTTTACTCTTGTTTGCAAACAAATGAGCTCCCATGGTGGACATTATAACGATGGGTCAAGGGGATATGGGGAAAGGCATCAATAGTATCTGCTGCAAGAAATTGTCATATTTCTTTTTAAGAATCACACTAAGACTTCCTGCATTAACCAGAAGTAGTTCTGTTGAAGAAAATCAACATACTGTTAATAAGAGAAGTGGGCAGGGGGGCGGGGGAGGGCAGACCCCAGGAAGAGAAGATATTTACCTCAGGGAAGAAGGTAATCAATGGATAAGAGAAGTTCAGGAAAAAAAGTGGCTTGGATGGCTCATACAGCGGACATTTTCATCCAATAAATCATGGAAAACTTCATGGAAATGATGGCTTTTGTTCACCATTTGCATGCTTCGGAAGAAAAATGGCAAGACATGCATTTCTCATCTCCTCTCTTCAAGTCTTCAGTGTCTCAGCAAGATATCCGTGGTTCCCATTGTCACTGCATCTTTCAAGGATAACTTATATGAACTTAACAAACCATTAGTGTGGTGTGTTTGCTTAGAGCTCATCAATGCTATTTTTGGGTGAATAATTGCTAATTTAATTCTTGCTAGGAAAATAGCATTACATTCAAATTCCTAGGTGGAAAAATAAAAAGGTGTTAATGACTAGACAGACTTGGGTTTCTATAGCAACATAGTGCTCAGAAGGATCAAGAGAAATATTAAAATAGTGGCTTATTAGATGGTACAAATTTATTTTTGATATATTACTTATGTGCTATACAACACATCAGTACTATGGTCTATGAACTGGGGTCTCTGATACATCCTATAGGGCAGGGAAGTTTGGGTTTTTTTTTAGTTATTTTACTTTGTAAAGAATTGCTTCCAATGCTGTAGATATATCATTTTTAAAGCTATTCTGATCCTTTTACCTTCATGCTGTGTATATGTATGTGTATATGTACATATATTATATACATAATATATACGTACATATAAATGTATATTACACACACACACACACACACCAGTCTTCGCTATCGGCCCTGAGATTCACCAAACAGCAGACATCTGAGAAGATCATAATGCTCTGTGTGAGCATCTGAATATCTGTTATTGAAATATTCACTGGCACACTCTACCTAGTCTTACAAAAATCTGGGATCTAATGTCTTACTCCATTTCTTACATACAAAGAATGGCATTCAAGTCTCTTTAAGAATATTCTTGGCTTTCCTTTCTCCATGTCTTTGGTTAAACTATATCCACTTCCAGGAAAAGTCTTCCATCCTAATTTGCTTGTTGAGTGTCTGCCCATTCTTCAGGGGCCATTGAAATATTCTGTTCCCTATCCTCCCAGGTCTTCAAAGACCTAATGAAATAACTTAGCCTCCGTTGCATTATACAAATCTCAATTGTACTCCTCAGAAGGCCTTATTAGTTTGACCTATTGGTCTCAATGTTAATCAATGTTAGAGATGCTTCCCAGACATTTGATCTCATAGTTTGAGTCTTTCATCCCATGTATAATGAACAGCATTGAAGTCAGGCAGATCAGCTGGGAATCCTATTACTTCTTCTACTTATTAGCTATGTATTCTTGAGAAAGAAGCATGACCTTCCTAAGACCCAATTTTATCACCAATAAAATGGAGTTAATAATAGATCCTATTTCACAGACTTGTTACTCTAAAGATGAAATGCTATTTGATAATAATAATGGTGATGATGACGATGAAGAAGATGATAATGAAGAAGAAAAAGAAAACAAGTAGAATGGATGACATAACTAGAGTGGTATGCTTGAATATCTACATAAAATTTAGATTGCATAAATAGTGAATACATATGGTTTGAAAAAGCAGTAATTAGCACATTAATGCCCTGAAAGAATGAATACATCTTCTGAAATCCACTGAGCATTTGTTAATCATTTACTTATGTTAATCGCTAAGATAAAATGGTAAATGCAGTTGGTGCTTAAAATCCTGCAATGATGCCCCAAGCAATCAAAATTAAGTTATTACACTAAAAACCTAACTAGCATCTCTAGAACTTGCTTTCATCTTGCTACATGTTGTAGTTCTGTCACAGCTCCATATTTTCTACTTAACAGTTTCTTTTTCCTAAAATGCTTGTGTGTGTGTGTGTGTGTGTGTGTGTGTGTGTGTGTGTGTGTGTGTGTTTTACCATTCTACCTTATAAATAGTCCCTCAAGATTTAGCTTAGGGGTAGTAATTCATCTCCTCTTGCAAATTTCTCTGATACATCCTCCTCCAATCTGACAAAAAATCCCTTTTTCTTCCTGTAGCTCCCCATGTATATCTGTCACTACATTTTTGTTCTGGATTTTAATTGATGGAAGCTACTTAATTTTTCATACAAACAAGTTAGTATTACTTCTGTATAATTATAGTCTTATAGGTTAGCACAGTGGCTGGCACTTAGTACGAACTTAATGAAACCACGTGCTTGAATGAATGTAGTAATCATCAGTACAATTTAAGAAATGTGGCACATAAAATTATTGTTCAGGAAAGGTTCACTCCCACCCCATCACCTGCATCAGAGAAGTACACTTTTTTGCCTCAGTAGTAGGTTTGGCGATTACTGGACATAGAACAAGCAAAGCCTAGGAATCTGCTTGTGTAATCAGTTCTTATTTTGCATCCCTGCCTTCTGTCAGGAGAAAGACATGGCCTTTGTAATCACCAGTTCCAAACAGAAAGATAAACATGTTGAGCACATGGACAGTTATCCATAACTTGAAGTCCAACCTCAAGCCAGGCTAGATCAGAAAGCCCCCACCTGACCTACAGACACATGATTATGTAATTTATTCATATTGTGTGCCACTTAATCTTGTGCCTGTTCATTAGGCAGCGTTTTTGCAGAAGAAAATCAGTAGCTTCATGTGTACCACTGTCATAACAAAACCTCAACTGTGTGAAGTTGGTTTTCGAACTTAGCAGTAGGAAAAGAGTGAAAAAATGCCAATATATGTCATAAAGGGGGAATCATTAGGCAAACCTGTCACTGTGGTAACTGGGAGATAGGAGCTATGTACTTAATTTATTTTATCAGTAGGAAAATAAATTTCAAGGAAAAATGTTGTTTCTCTAAACTGATTCTTGCTAACTGCATTTTTTCAGGTATTATTAGAAAGAGATGAGGTCTTAAAAGTAAGAGCTATAATATAAAAGGAAAATAGAGGGAATGGGAGTTGCATGATTAGAAATTGAAATAGGTTATTATCAATGTAATCTTAGAACAAAACATCTACCACTGTCTACAAAGACCAAAATAACACTGTAGCTGTTACAAGTTTCATTCAGTCCTCTGAAGAAATTAATGTGGTGTTCCGTGGATACTCAGCAGACCATTCTATCTGGATAAAGAGATGCCTGAAAAACTTAAGGATTTGGTCCAGGTTACATTGGTGTTGAAAAGATGCCTGAAATTAAGGGAGAGAGAAACTGAAAAAGGGAGAGGGAGGAAAGGAGAGAAGGAAGGTGGGAGGGAGGGAGAAAGGGAAGCAGAGGGAAAGAGAGACAGAGAGACAAGGAGAGAGAGAGACAGAGAGAGAGACAGAGACAGAGACAGAGTCAGAGAGAGAGACACAGAGAGAGAGAGAATGTAAGAGGAGAAGAAAAATATGAAGGAAAGTTGTTCAAGTTTTGGCATTTTGGCATGTGGAATTCCCTAGAATCAAACATAAGTCCACTATGATTTTGAGAAAGCTATGTTTGAACACACCCCATGTGCGCATGTGAACACACACACACTATCAAAAGAGAAGTTAGAATTTCTCTGGTCCCCAGATTCCTGTGGGGGAAGAAGCAGCCTGAAAAATATACTCAAAGACCTTCAATCTGAAGACAAGACCGAGGAGGGGAGGTCCTTCAGTAGAACCACGAGCAGTGGAGAAAAGTGGATTGAGGAGCCACTTCTGGAAAGCAGAATAAGGACCCCATCAAAGAACGGTTTTTACCAGGCAATATTTGACCACAGATTTCAGAATTTTTGCTGTGTTCCATTTTTCAGAGGTGTTTCTTGTGATAATCTTGTACAAGTTCCAACTCTGTATGTGCGAAGAGGGGAAACAGCTTGTCTTTTTGTTCATTATTCACTGTATCAATTAGATTTTATGGAGAAAATACAATTTTAGGCATAAATGCTGATGTTTTGATAAACTTTTGGAGATCTTAGGTTAGTGCAATGTATTTTTTGTAGGTAGGAGGGATGTGAATATTTACTATTTTCATGGATGCTGTGTTATTCTACTCATCTCCATTTGCAAGATTCATTCTCTCCTCCGTAGAGAGATAACTTGGCAAGTCCACATCAGCCAGCAAATGGGCACATGAATGAAGTGATCATGTGACAGGAATGGACTATAAATTACATCTGCCTTTTATTGTGGCTCATTTAGCTACTATGGCTGCCCAAAGTCCAACCTGCCAGTAACCAATACCAGTGCTGAGACTCTATAGAACACCTTATTTCACAGCGACTGATCAAATACTTGATAGCAGTTGATGACATTGGATCCATTTTCCTTGAAATGGAGGTGAATAACTTTGACTTGAATTTACCCATATTCTGAATATGTTTGTCTTTTCTGACTCATAAGCATCAGTCAGGAGCGTCTTCCAAGGACTTGCACATTAGACCAAATGGTCCCCTTGTCCTAAAAGATGGACAGTAGTTACATAGTCCACTATTCTTATTACTACTGTCCCCAAAGCTCTGAGTCTTACAGAGTGATGTAATTACTAAGGTGCTACCCTCTGACAATGGGGCGCTATCATCCAGCAAGCAGTGTGAACTCTGAATCAATAACCATTATAGAGTACTGTATCCCAAAGAGGTAGGAAATATGTGTTCCTAAATCAAGGTGTGAAATAACTCATCACTTTGGATTATTGGTCACTTTGGGAATTTATGCATTTAGTTCCAAAAACTCTGTAAGAGTAGGGTTAGTCATTCTCATTTTGTGAATGCAGCAACATAGAGTTCCATTTAGTTTTTAACAACAGTTGTTCCTCAGTAATTAGTAATTGTAGCTGCTAACTGTGTCAAGAGTACAGAGTATGGCTACCACCAAAAGTCCAGTTTCCACCTGCCACCATACAATCCCCTTTATGTAATTTATCAACTTTCCTTCCCCCTGGCCTTCTGGTAATCACCATTTTGTTCTTAGGGTCTGAGAGTTTTTGCTTATTTGTTTTGTTTTCTTTATTCAATATTACATCATTATGAAAATAAGGGACCAAGCTTCAAAAAGATAATTTGCCAAAAACCACAAAACTATTAAATGGCTGACCTTGAATGACTACTTAAATCTTTCAAATTCTAATGCTATACATCTGACCATTCTTTGTGTTTATAGGTTGATAATTTTGTCACAGTAACTAAAACATTTGTGTATTATTATTCACAGGATCTTTTTCACTGCCTTGTAAAAGAAAGAACTCTAGGATGCGGTATTGTGTCTGGAATTTTGAAAATAGAATTAATCAAAATAATGGGTGGGACTGGGAGTCAAGTCTTGCTAGATTAATTTGGAAGGAAAGAGTAAGCTGTTACTAAAAGGAGGAGAAAATTGGTGAGGAGTCGGGGGAATAACCAGTGTGTGATATGCTTAGTGAATTTTAGAAATTTCTAGGAGGAGAGTTAGAAAGCCATGAGAGAGAGGGTTTCAGGTCATCTGGTTATGGGTCATGTAGTTGATGTTTGTGGAGACTACTGCAAATATTTCAACCGGTTTTCAATCCTTTTGGATGCCAGATTTGTGTTTCTTCTTACTTCAATATCACTGAGAAGTGCGAGGACTGAAAAGCATCTCAGTTTGATCGGGATTTTAGTTGTATCACATCCAAAGCCGATCAAGAAACACCATTAAGTCACTTCTGTTAGCAAGTCCCAGAGCTGGGGGCTGGGTGCCTCCAGAGAAAGACCACATGAATCTTATCAGTGAGTTTGAGTCCTTTGTGGAAAACCAACAATAAGTAGACATTCAAAGTAGACATAATAACGGAGGAAAACACAGGGACAGAGAGGATGGATGCACAATTTGGACTGTTTGGGTGGGGTGAGTAGGTGTTCCTAGAGAAATGCCATTTATAGTCATATTCAAAGCATAAAACATAGCCAAGTTGCATTTAGGATATGGAAAGGGAGGCATAATTCATAGAGGGGCTGAGGCAGTAGACGGAGAATTCTGGAGTAGGCTTGCCCTCAGAGAGTATGTTAAGCTAAAGGGAAGGTCTAGTTTATTATCTGCTTGTTCCAACTGAGAAAACTAGAGCAAGCGCCTCTCAATGGAATCCACAATCAGGCAGTGGAGAGAAGCAGATTCATGAGCTACATGCATAGCACATGTTAATAAGCCCCACACTGTAGAACTTGCCATGGACGTGAAATTTTCACCTCTGTACTAAGGGACATTTCCACAAATGTGGCTAAGCATATGGCAGATGGATCTACTCTCTGTGATACTCTCTGGGCTGCATAACCATACATTTAAATTCCAAGTAGTAGTGTGAAAACACGCCCACTTCTTCTTTGGGATCACAGTTCTTTGGTGGATATGTGTTTATTGAGGCACAGCCAGCTTATTTTTCATTTTGTTCCTGCAGAACCCTGCCTGAACACTGGCACATCATAGAGGGAATGGAGATAAGCACCGACCTGTGAAGTGGGTATTTTCTTCATAACTCTTATCATGGTATCAGTGGGAAAAAATGGCTGGTAGAGGTCCTGCTGGTCAGTGTCAGTGTCAGTGTTGATATCTGAGTTCAAATATTGCGTCCCATATTCGAAAGTTCATGTGTTTTGCATGATGTCGCTTTATCTCAATATGATTCTTTAATTTGGCCAAATAAATTATAGGTCTTTGTTGTTATCTTTTTAATCAATTAAACCTCTTAGTCTACTTTTAAGTCATCTGATAAAAAATAGCCTACATAATAGGTGATATATTAAAACATAGAATAACTTAATGACATATCAAGTTTTAAAAAGATAACAGACATACATAGGTGTGTTGGGCATGGCTGACTTTTGGTAAAATCTTCTGTGTGTGAGTGTGCATGTGTGCGTGTGTGTGTATATCTATCTCTTGGTCTTTCTGGCTTCCCAAAGGTCTGTAAGTAAATGTTTACAATGTTGATCTTCGAATTGCAGATTACAGGTAATGTTTACCTTTTTTCTTATTTTCTTTTCCTGAGTTATCCATTTTTTAAATGACTCCTATGTTTCATATTGAAATACAGATGAAACAATGAAGTTATTTCCATTTTTGTGTTTAATTAGTAACTTGTTAAATTCACCTGTCAATTGAAGCAATCTCTATGACGCCTTTCACACTTTCATTGAGAGTTTATTTACAATTGTTGAAAGCAGAGGATTCTGAAAAACATACAGATACCTTAATCTCACAACACATAAATATCTTAATATTCAGATAGAAGCCCACTTTCTTCAAAAGTAACTTGTACTACTTCATCATAAAATATAAAAAAGACATCATTCATAGTTTTAAAAACCTATACTAAACACAAATCAATTTTTCTATAAACTATTCCTCTTAATAAAATGCTTAAAAGACATCATAATGTATGCCAAATCAAATAATCTCACCATGAGTACTTTACTTCAAAGAAATAATTGAGCAGTGTTTGTTTTAAAACTTTCACATTAGATTTCACCTGTATATGTGCTATATAAATATATACTATTGACCTGAGTTTCTCATTATGCAGTAGACCTTAATATTTGACCAGTTACCAGGTAGACTGTCATATCACAATTACAAAAATGGCAAAAGACAATCTTTATAAAAGCTTAAAAACTATTAATAACAGGCGGCCAAATCATACTAATTTTCTGTAAAATGACCTTTCTTTTTCCAACCTTCTTTTCCCCTTCTAATGGTGCTTTAATTTATACAGTACATTCACATACAAAGAGATTTGTGTCATGTTTGCTTGCTAGTGCTTTACATACTGCTTCTTTCTGATACACTGAATTCATCTAAAAGCATCAAGTTGTACTACTAGTTTTGAACTGTTTTAGAGTCTTCTAGAATAATTTCTCTCAGAAAAAGCTAACTATAATCACAAGAAAGAAATGAATGATACAACAGAGTAAGTTGAAATGTGCAATCCCAAAGATATACGTATAGTGAAATTTTCCTTGAACTCTTCACATAGTACAAAAAATCAAAATAATTTTCTGAACATAAACATAGAGCACTTTCATTAATTGTAGTTAAAAAAAATAAGCCTTTAGAAATGATGTATTAAATCTTACATAACACTGAGCTAAAAGCATAAGAAAGTCACTGCCAGGTAATCTGAATGCCTCATCTTGAAAACATATCTGACATATACCATTAACATATAACATATAACAAAGTGTGATTCCTATCATAGGGAGGAAAGATAAACAGTTTCATCACCAAAACAGGGTTACTAGATTTTAACTGATTCAATTCTAGAGATAGGTGTTAAAGATAAAAATGAAGTTTCACCCTTTAAAAAGTTTATACGTACATAGGCTCATGTTAACATTGCTTTTATAATATAAACCATTTATAAAGTTTTGAACTCCAGAAGTTTTGACTAATTATTCTTTGTTGTTGGCATATTAAAAATTCCCTTTGCAGAGTCACATTAATGCTTTCAGTCATGGGTCCTGTCCAGGTGAAGGGATTCTACTTTTTTCTGGGGGGCTTCACCCTGGAGCCACTCTGAGCTGGTGCGCTTGCTGCCTGAAGAGCTGGTTTCTGAGTCTGAGGAGAAGGAGGCTGAAGATGAGATACCGAAGAGCTCCTTTACCATCACTGTCCTCTGAGAAGGATGAGGTGGATGTTTCTTCACTCTCTGATGGAGAGTCGCTGACTGAACTGTCACTGCTTGTGCTGCTGGAACGGGGTTCACTCAGACTGTTTCTTCTTGGTCTTTCTCCACTCGTTCCTCCAATACTTTGTTAGAATAATGTGTTTCTTTTTCCTTTAAATGCTTCTTTAGACCTTCTGTTGTCTAAGGTCTGTGTGCGGATTTCGTGTTTTGACTGGGCATTTGCAAATCCACTGCCCTGACCCCAAGCATTTCTGACATCTTACGTGTTTCTTTCTTGCTTCAGGTCTTCTACAGGCTCTGAGCCAATATTGGGGCCACCATCTTAGCATGACTGAGTTCTGCCCATGTTATTTCCATTTTGGAAAGAAAAAAATCTCATTTATATATTTTCTCTTTGTGATTTGAGATTTCAGTGTTACAGGAAAATTCTGGGGGTTAGTAAAACTAATAAAGCTGTTTGACGTGAAAGAAACACTGAATGAAGATCCCATAAACCTCAGCTCTGACAGATCCGTGTTCCTGTCCAGGTGTGACATCTGCTCGACCCTGGTCTCTGCTACAACACCTGTTTCATGTGTGTAGCCTCTTATAGTTCGCAGGTCCTTTTCTCTGATTTTTTCTTTCAACTTGAGCACCCTCTGTCAAAGAAGACTGGGCATAGTTGTTTGTTGTTGTTTCGATTTGTTTTTGTTACTGTTTTTTGTTATTTTTTCCACTTTTAGGTCAAGATTCAGGGAGGATAAGCATCTTACTAAGTCAAACACTGAGAGCTGAGTGATAGAATGGAGAGGAGCATTAAGAAGAGTGATAAAGATTTTCTGTATTTATAACTATGATCCTTGCAATTTATTTCCTCCTCCCTAACTATTCCCAGTAGAATTGAATACTCCCTTTGCCAATAAATATTACATAGACCTCTAAGAGAGCATTTGTTTGAATCTGTCTTTTTGAGGGAGTTGTGCATTTCAGTTTCATTTTGCTTTCCCAGTATCTGACACAAAGCAAGTTCTCAACAAATTATATTTGCCTGAATTCATGTCTTGTACCCTGGAGGCCCACAGCGCAAAAGCAATTATGAAAAAGAAATTAAAACTAAGACCCTTTCGTCAATACTATGTGGCCCCAGGAAATGGAGTCAGATGCTTGTGTGACTGGACACAGTGGGTCTGTTCCTTTCGTAAACATCTACCCAAAGATGCAAACCAAAGTTTCTTCAGGCAAGGAAAGGTTTGTGACTGGCGACAAGTAAGGAGAAAGAGAACTCGTTTTCAAAGCCCTGCCTTAGTGGTAGGCTCGGTGTGGGGAGACGATCTTGGGTCTTAATCATGGAAGTGGGTGGCAGTTGGGTGGCAGGTTACAGGGAAGATTCCAAGTCTGCTTCACAATTGTTGATGTTTTCTGTTCGCTGTCATGCTTGTTCAAACACTGTGTTCAAAAAGGGCAATGACTCTCCCCTGGCAGGTGATTTTCATATTAAAATAAAGCAAGGCTGCCGTTATGTCAGTCTTAGCAATTCTGTGCCTGCTCAAGCCTGAGCTATGTTAGAACTGCTTAGTCTGGACAGAGATTTTCTTTATTTCTCTACCCCACACTTCTTTCCAGGTACACCAGCCAGAGTCGGCAAGACTCCTAGGCTTTGAGCGGCTCTTCAATGGCCAGGGCTCTTGGGGCTCCATCAGGTTTGGAGGCTGAAGTATTTTCCACCATTACTACTAGATCTTTATTGCTGCTCTGCTAGCAGATGGGCTCTGGACACCCACATAATCTCTAAATTCTGGCAACTCTTCCTGTCCCGAGATCCGAGATTGGGTTCATATGAGCTCATGAGTGGCAGTTGTTAAAATTTCAAAGAATTGTGTGAACCATTTGATGTCATATTGGCAGCTTGATAGTAGTTTTTGCACCACCATGGAGATCAGCAAATACTCCACATCAGGATTTTTTATTTTTAAATTCTTGGCCAGAGAGCTTCAGTGTTATACTTATCTGCCTCTGCTGTAGACCTGTTTCTCATACTCTCTTCAACCTACCTGTTGAAGTAGTAACAGATTTTGAGTTCATCAAGTTTCTGTGCAAGAGTTGGGAGAAGTTTAGAGAAATGACTTATGCTGGGTTTGCTCAGTGACTTAAAGCACAGAGAGGATTAGAACTCTGTTTTTCAACTCCTGTGCCAATTTATTTTTCTTCAATACAGCCTTCCAAGAGATCTTAGACATGTTTCACATAACAGAACTCACTCAGGGCAGGCCTTTTATACCTGCTGTCATACCACCCTGGCTCAGCCCTTCCACCTGTCTGAGGATGGATTATTTCTGTAAATATACCTGTGGCAGAACCGATTTAGGTCCATCCCGTCGTTCTCTCTAAGGCTCCTTGATAGACTTGCACTGCTTCTGCTTGCAATTAAAATTTCTTCTGCAATAAATCTTTCTTTTTGCATATCTGTGGCTTGTTGAATTCTTTCCTGCAGGGACACAGAGACAAAGGCAATTGAAATCCATTGAGCTAATGGAAATCCCTAAAACTGCCCTCCTGAGAGTCACCTTCTGGAGCAGCTGTCTTAAGAGAGCTGCAAACTTTCCCCCAAGCCCTGCCAGGGACCAGGGTCAGCACACAAGAGCTGACTGCTCTGGGGGGATGAAGATGGCAGTGATTAGGCTGGCAGGGCTTAAGACCTGTCTCTCCCTCTGTTAAGCATCTCTACCTGCAAAGCAACTTAAATCTTGTGGTAACCTTGTATCTATGAAATATTTTGTATGCCAGAACTTACTTGTGCTCTAGGGATAATGAGATGAGTTGAACAATCCTGGCATGAAGGAACCTAGAGTCTAGGAGCAGAGATGATTCTGAAGCAGATGGTCACAACACATCCCTGTCCACAGCAATTAACCTCAGCAACAACCATAACAAAATGACCAGCGGTTCTTCATTGCTTTTGATGTACCCACATCGTTCTTAGCATCTTGCATATTATGATCTCATTTAATAGTGAGCTACTATTAATATCCCTATTTTAGAGATATGGCAATTGAAGAACAGAAAGACGAAGACTGAAGAAAGAAAGGCTCAGACTGTATTTTTCAAAAACATACTATACTATCAATAAAACACATTTCTGTTGGGAAATAAAGGAACTGTAATACAAAGAAATCAAGTAAGTGCTCAAATCCAAACAGCTGTAAGCAATTTAAGTGGGTTTAATCCAATACTGTTTTGTCTCAGAGTAGGGTTTTTTTTAATTGTATGACCATGGAGTGGATGATGATGGTGATGCAGAAAATCACATCATCTCTCTGGTTATAAGGCTCCTCTTGGACATAGAATCTCAGGGAAAATGAGTTGGTTATCATTCATTTCCTCCCCTAGATGTAAAGTCAAGTTATATGGTCAAAAGTTATAAAACCAGTTGATTAGAACCCAGTAGAGCTCAGGTCTTCCCTCCTACCCTGGGACCCTCTTCCATTGAGTTCTATGCTCTGCCCTCTCAGGTGTAGGCAATGCAGCCGTTTGGATGACCACTCTGCTCAGCACCATTAGTTTCACAAGAACGGGCTATGACAGAGGAGGCCTGAGAAGATATGATTTCTAGTCGTTCAACCTGATCCCTGGATTTCCATTTTCTCAAGGTAAATGCTGCAATTGGGGAATAGACTGGATATTCCCCATGACACATTTCAGAGCTAATATTACATTCTAAGTTTAGCTGGGTAAATAGAGTTTGGTGAGAAAGAGACACTCTATGGCTTTGGATGGGAAAGAGCTTTACGACAGGAGATTTGGGGGAATAAGATATCAGCTGAGCATCAGTGAGTGGGCTGTGAATGGAAGAACACTGGCAGATCTTCAGGGACATGGCAATTAAACCAGAGGCAGATTAAGTTTCTTCTAAGAGAGATGTCAGCAAAAAACAGTAGCTCTTCCTGCATTCTCTAAGAGACCTGCTCAAAGGTGTATAAGCCAGGGAAACTGGGCCAGAACCCAGGAGATGGATAACCACTGCTGGGTAACTAGTGCGAAAGAGAAAGTATACAACCAGGGCGCTGCCGTGCAGCAAAGTGATGCTGAGAACAATACAATCAGAGACCTTCTTTCACCAGATTTTGTCAATCAGGAGCAAAGGAGACAAGGGGGAAACCTAAATCATGGGATTGTCTGAACTTCCACCTCTAATGGTAGTAGAACTGCAGTTTCCTAGGTATTTATTTTTCATTTGCAGCAGAGTGGAACTGCACTCTACAATTTCTCCATCATTGGCTGGAGGTAGAACAGTGGAACCTGACAGCGAATCCAATACAAAGGACTGTTGGAGCTGAGACACAGGTAAGAACAAGAGTCATGGAGTTCTAGATCTGGTCATTCTCAAAAGCATATTTATTTGTTCTTACAAAGCTAACAGATATCCCTCACTCATTTTATGCCTTATGTCTTTTAGGTTAATTATCTTCATTTGCAGTCAGAAGAGTCCCGATGCCTAATATGAACTCATGCTTCTTTGGTAATTATGTATTTACACGTGTTGAATTCAAAAGTCTATTAAAAAAAGGCACCCATAACAATGAGCATGGAAGTGCCTAGATTTTTTATTTGTAACTATCATTACCCAATAAAAAGCCAGATATCCTTGGATTCCAGGTATGAAACAGGAAAAATACAAGACAAATCTCATTATCTTTTGCTAGAAGCAAGAAAAAACTCGAAGACCAGTGGACCATGTCCTAAGAAAACAAAAGTTGAGAAAACTAGCTTCCATTGGTTAATTTTGGAAGGTTAGGCACCAAAAAGTGATTATAATTCGCTGTAATGTGTTTAAATTTTTAAATCCATAAATATATAATGGAGAGAGAGAGACTAGACAGATGATAGATAGATAGATATGGAATAAAAGGAAAAAAGTAACTCTATACAGGAAAGTGCCCATTTGATTATGCAATGGGAATTGCAGATATAGAAAAACAAGTCATTTTAATTGATTTAGGCATGAATCATCAACAGAAGCAAAACACATTAAATTAGAAGTTTTAGGAAACCAGAGATTCCATCATGCTATAAGACTCTTGGCCCCAGTCACTTTTCAGATGACTTTTTAATAGTAGAAGTAAAGATATACTTAGATAGTTGGCCACCATTTTAACAATCAGTCAACCTACCTCATTGTCAGCAGGAAAATCCACCGGTATTTTTCTCTTTTTGCAGTATAATGCACCTTTGGTAGAAATGTTTAACTTGAATTTGATTAAGGCTTTAGAATCAATGCTCCATTTACAGAAAATGTAGGAGGCACAAAAAGCACCCAGGTGTTTAACCACCCCAAGAAGAAACAATTGGTCAAATATAGACATGAAATATTTTACAAAACCGCTAGTTTAGACTCTGTCCAATATGATAGAAGCTGGAAAAAAGAAAAAAAAATAATGATAAAGGTTGGTTTTTAATAAACTATATTGAAGAAATGTAATAACCAAGGACAGTCCCTAAAACTGTGATAGGATATTGATTAAAATACATGAAAATTGATAGATTCTTAGGACACTGAGAAACTATGACTAGAGACAATGCAGTAGATGAAACTATGAAATAATAATTTATTTGTGTGGTAAAGTCATTGTTCCTTTACAGAAAAATGTTTTATTCTTAGCAGAAAATATGCAATGTTTTAGGAGGAAAGATTTATCTGCTACTTACTTTCATATGAATCAGAAAACAATATATACTTTTATATGCCTATATGTATGAATACTGAGATAAACCAACCATGATAAAATATCAAAAATTGTTGGCAATCGTTGGAAGATTGAAAAAAAAAAGTTCATTATACTAGTTCACGGGAAGGCAATTTCTTTTTGAAAGGTATGACTACTGTCTTTATGTCTTTAATTTTTGTACTCTTTACACAAAAAGTGAATGCAGTAGATAATAAATATTTTCTGCTTTGTGGACCATGCTCAGAACCTAAATGCTGCCTCTGTGCTGCCCTGACAGACACAGACAAGGCACGCTGGAGAGGGCATGGTCCGGTTTGGGTCTCAGCTTGCCAATCCCTGTACTTTTACTCTAAACTTGTATGTTATTGTAAATTCCCATCATGTAAAATTCAGATACGAAGGGAGTTCTGATGTGTATCATTATAATGCTCCTCAAGGTTAGAGTGTCCAATATGCCCCATGGGTAGTAATGGACAAGGGTTGGAGGGAGGCACCCCATGGTCCCTGCTAAGGGCCTTGAGCTTTGTGTGTGGGTAACAGAAAGCCAGTGAAAAAGTTCTCTTCTCTCCTTGTTTTCAGAGCTTGAGCTCCAATCAAAATGCAGTTTCACATTTAATCCTTTCTGACTTCTCCTAAACTCTTCAGACATTATTATTGTTACCTATGTGCCTCCATATATTAATACTTAATACGACTCAAAAATATCTGTGCTTACTCATCTACCTTTATTGATTTTCCTAGTTAGTGACTGTGTGAAACAGAGGGAGGACTTTGAGTATGTGTGAAATGACAGCAGGAGACTGCTTCACTCTGAAAGACCTTATCTCAATGTCCCTCCTTTTGAAAGGCTTATCCTCTTTGACAGTGGAGCTCTGGGACTTCCTTCTGCCTGATATGAAATTAGACAAGGAGCTATTAACAGAGTTCATCGGCTTGGAAAAGAGCAGTCAAAGGTCTCCATTAAATAGACAGGAAGTGCTAAAATAGTGTCCCTTCAGGATCAATCAATTCTCAGTTGGCGTTTTATCCAAGGAAACACTAGAGAGAGAAATTGGGGCTCTGCTTTGTAAATCTGCTGTTTCCAAAGATCTCCATGCATCCCTGTTTACATAATGACTTCACCTGTGTTCTCTCGAGAGCAAAGACAGTATTACCAAACAACTGTTGGAAAGACTCATTTGGTCCCATCTGGCAATTAGGCTGGAGATAAACTTCATTTCTCTTGCATTTGCAGATAAATTAATGCTTTTCTTTCAAATGTTCACTCCTAGGATAAATGGCTTTCTGACATGATAGCTTTGATTGACGTTTTGGCATTGGACTGGGAGCTGAAGGATCAGATTCTACTTGTGGGTGAGGACTTTGTGTTGACACTGTGAGTCAGGTCCCTTCCCAATGCCTAGATTGTTTTAGTCACATCAGGGTGGTGGACCTGGTGACTTCAATTCACTTTTTTGTTTAATACAGGTTTATTGGCATATCTATTATTTGATTTGGTTTGACTTCTAATCATGCAGCTGATTTTATATATCTCAAATAAGAAAAAATTTCAGAGGAAGCATCTGGTAGCTCAACAGTGTGGTTTACAGATAAGTAAAAGAATAGTGCTAAAGTACACACACACACACACACACACACACACACACACACACACATGCACCCCTTAAGGTATTAGCAATAGTAAGTTCTGAAAATAAATATTTCAGAGCTTGAGAAAGTGTTTTATTAAATCGCTATGGGTTTGCTCTGCTCAATAAAGCTAGGAAGAAGGAAAACTAACATTATTTCTTATTTAATATGAGATGGCACATCTATCAAAAACTGTGCCCTAGCATACAGTATCTGCATTTTACTGTGCTTGTAAAGGTTGAAAATCTCTCAAACATCGTTGTACCCAAGTGCCTTATCCACTTTCAGGGTAAATATCTCAATAAATACCTGTTTAATCAAAATAAAAATTAAATTAAATAAATATAGTAAAGTGTCAAGATGCAAAATCAATACCGAAAGATACTTTATGCTTCCATACTCAAACGATAATCAGAAAAAACAGAAATTAAGAAAACAATGCCATTTATGATTGCATCAAAAAATATAAAATACCTAGAACCAAACTTAGAGGAAGCGAAAGATCTGTACACTGAAAACTGTAAGACACTGTTAAAAGAAATAGAAGACACACAGAAATACAGAGATATTCTATGCTCACCACAGGTTGCAAGAATTAATGTGGCTAAAATGTTCCTCTCACCTAAAGCAATACATGGTTTCAATGCTCTCCTTTCAAAATTTTAATGGCATTTTTCAAGGAAATGCAACTAAGAATATAAAAATGTATATCACACAAGAGACCCTGAATAGTATAAGCAATGATGAGAGAAAAGAAATATCACATACTCTGAATTTAAAATAGACTACAAATTGAGAGCTATCAAAACAGTATGGTCTTGGAGTAAAAACAGGCACACAAACCAATGAAATAGAGTTGAGAATTCACAAATAAACCCACATATATATAGAGTTATTTATGACAAAGTTACCAAGACCATGCAATGGAGAAAGGAATGTCTCTTCAACAAAAGGTGATGGGACAAACAAAATTGGGTCAACAGAAGTCCCAGTAACCTGCTTCTGGTATCCTCAGTGTGCACATCAATAGCTGGTAAAAATGAGCGCCTTTCCAGGGTGTGCATGATTTCACTCTTCAAGAGGCAAGTGTTGTCAAGTTCTAAAGAGAACAGACTTCTGGTGGGACTAAGCAGATTTTTATTTTGAGATTTAGATTCTGCCCAGTAACCCCCAAGTGACCTTGCTTCCCTGTAGGACATGAGCTGATTGGAGACACATATCCAAATGCATATTGGAAATGAAATCATTTGGAACCAAAAGCAATGTGTGTCTCAGAGGAAAAGGTTCATATGAAGATATATGATTCCTTAGGCTCTTATAATCCTTCAAAATGGCTCCTTTCATGTAAAGGGGAATACAAATCGTCTCTAATTCTATAACCATAAAATTCTATGATTCAGTGACTCACTTTCAGACTGGGTTGGCTGGCCATCAAAATATGAAAAATGTTTGTTACAAGAGCTGTTCCCCAAAGAAATGGATTCATACCTCTAAAGGCGTTCCGTCATAAACTAGTTCATTATGTGGTAGAGAGATTATGGAGATCTATTTTGCCAAACATTCATTGGCTGTCAATGTGGGTCCATGGTTCATAAACTTGAGACTCGTGTGGGATATTTATTATAGAGCATTAATATGAAAATATCTAGTGATACAGTTCAGTAATGTGAACTTCAGGTAACTTAACAGGAACATTGTGAATAGTCTAAAATAAATAAATAATCTGAGAAGCTTGAATGAGCAGAATTGGATGTAGTATAATTGCTTTCCATTTAAGGTGTCTTTCCCCCTCTTACGTTTTTCCCTAGAAGAATTCAATTTGGGGAAAAAAAAGTAAAAGTGTGGGTTTCTGCATTATGAGCAATAGAAACACATTCTGTTTAAAAATGTATAGAATCCAAGAGAAAACAGTGACAACCAGATCTGGGCCTCCATGATGGTCAGCATGCCTGTTTTCCTAGGAGCAGAGCTAGCTTGAGGCTGTGGCTTCAGGGAAAACTCAGATTCAGTTCATATCCAAATAGACAAACTCATAAAGACCAAAAGTAGAGTAGAAGTTAACCAGGCTTTAGAGGGAGTGAGGAATGTGGAATGATCGTTTAATGAGAGCAGAGTTTCAGATTTGGGCAGACAGTGGTGATGGTTACACAGCCTTATGACTGTACTTATTATCACAAAATAGTGCCCTCAGAAATCTTTAAAATGATAGATTTTGTTATATGTATGTTGTACCAATAAAGATAGAGAGAGAGAGACAGACAGAGAGAGAGAGAGAGAGAGAGAGAGAGAGAGAGAGAGAGACAGAGACAGAGACAGAGACAGAGACAGAGACAGAGACAGAGAGACAGAGAGAGAGACACAGAAATACCTTAGGAGAAAGAATGCTATTATTAGCCTAGTCTTAGCCTTTGCCTATTCCTTGGCTGGGGTCAGGGGTTGCTAGGTAGGGTCAGGGGTCAGGAATGCTGACCCCACCCAGACAGTCACAGTGGGGAAGGATTGCTTTCCCAAAGAAAAGTCTGAAAAGATCAAAGGTAGTGGAAACAAATGGTATTTACTGTCAGGAAATCTGAAGGGAGTTTATTTTCTGTATTCACAATTCATTTCTCAAATTCTCATCTGCCTTAACAGAAGAAAGAGTCAGCTGACACTGGGAAATGCAATTTGTAGCTGCTAAAGATTCCATCCATCCTTGGAAATTTAACATACACCTTGATTAAATCACTGAGCATCCAGGACTTCTTAAAAAGGGACTCAAACCTGCTGTCCCTCATAGGAGTGATTTATCAATAATTATACTTGAAGGCATTGATTCGAAGCAGATAATATTCGGTATATTTCAGGCTCCACAATGCCTCTAATGTCTACACTTTACCTAACTCGCTCATCTATGTTATTCAACTGGTCCATGTAGATGTTTAAATTGAATCCCTGGATTATAGTGAGGTGGCAAGTATGTGTGAGAAAGACTTTTCTGGTTTTGTCAACTTTGATTTCAAGAGAAGTATAATGACCAGAAATAACTGGTGTAGAAATTACTCAAAGAGAGACCTGATCTCAGAGCGCTGGAGGGAGGAAAGAAAGAGGAAGATCACCCCTTGTACCCTCTCTCTGTCTTTAACATCTTGACAGAGCTGCTCTATGCGCTTTCCCTCACTTATTTATCTTCATAGCACTTACTGCTCCTTGATAGATACGTTTTTGTTTGCTGTCTGCTTCTTCATCTAGAACATTCCTCAAACAAGGAAAGATCTTTAGTCTTTCTTACTGCTCTTTTCGAAGTACCTCTCACAGTGTGAGTGCATTTTGCTGTGCAAAGAAGGAGAACTATAAATGTTTGGAGAAAAAGCAAATTTATGTTTTTACAGATTGGCTTCCTTAAATGTCTCTCAGCACCTTCCTCTCCCACAACATAAAAAGTGTCCGAGTCAGAGGGTTTCAGATCACCTTCTATCACTGCAGAGAAGCAGATACTACAATAAAAAAATGTTCATTTGTTTGTCTTCCCACTAGATACTCAGTTCTTAAAAAACAGACACCCTAGTCCAACTCTTCAGTGACTGTTTATGGGATGGATGAAGTGAGCCATGACTTGGGAAGTGAACTTCAACAAGAGTGAACAGTAATACATGAACGTAAGGTGGAAAGCAGCTTTTCACTGCTGGTCAGATTCAAGAAAGTAGATTGGTTTTGATGAGTTGCCCTACTTGTCTAAGCTTCTTGCTTCTAGCAGAGGACATCAAGATTAAAAGATAAAGGTGGAGATAAAGATGGATTGGTAATGCTAAAAATATCTATTATTGTCTTTTCAACAGCACCATTAGGATGTAAATTAATCCTACATTACTAATATTTTATGATCAGTCATAGAGAGATGAAACAAAGTCTACATTAAAATGTGTTCCTTTATAAACTAGCTCCGGAAGTTCAAGCAAGTTCAAGAGCATATGAATAAAGACAAATATCCAAGTCCATTTAAGAAAATCTTAGCATTTGAGAATGACTTTTTCCTGCTTGTCACAGGACCATATGAATTTAGAATTTGAAACTATGGAGAATAAATGTCTATGTCCATCTCTACATAAATATCACCATAGACTTATGTCTATATCTAGTAGTAGTCTGTATATTTAATATTGCATATGGCACTTTCCCCTTTTCATCAAATATACTTTAGATTGGAATAGCATTGATTATTTCAAAATTTGGGTCATTCATATATTGAATTTTGTGGGGCATGTATGTCCTGATATTGTAAAAAAAAAACAGCCACAAATTTTCACCCTTCTGTGCATTTCTGCCATTTTGCAATGCAACTTTGAAGCACCTTCTATACAAAAATCACATCTATTTCACCCCATATCTCTGTGACCAGCTGTGACTGATAGAATGTGGGTGGGGTGAATAGACTGACTGTGAGCCCACATACTCAGAGGCCTTGCACCTTCTGTTTAACCCTAGGTAGCCTGGGCTAACGTGATGGTGATGGTGACATGATATTAGGTGAGAAACATGGGGGGACATTTCCCTGATTTTCACTGCAGGCAGTCAACTAAAAAGCAGACCAAAGCACAAAAAAGCAACCAAAGTAGAACTTCACTGAAACCACGTGGCCATGGGTAGGTGAGCCCTCCCAGCCAGAGAGAAAAGAAACACCAGCTGATCTATGAGTAATAGTCTGTAATTATCATTTATGTATGATTTACATTTTTATCTTACTCTACTTTTTCTACTGAGAGTAGAACTGTTTTTTCTTATTTATGAATCATTCACCATTTTAATAACTTTAACTATAAAATTCGGTGACATTAGGCATATCCATAATGTTATATGACTTCTGCAATTATTTCTAGAATTTTTTTCACCCCAAACAGAAACACTATACTATTAAGCAATAACTCCCACCTCTCTCCTCTCCTTAGTCCCTGATAATCTCTTTTCAACTCTGTCTACATGAATATGTTTATTCTAAAAACCTCATGTAAGTGTAATCATGCAACAGTGCAACTCTTGTGTTTAACTTAGTTCATTTAACATGGTGTTTTCAAGATTCATTCACATTGTAACATGCATTAGAATTTAGTTTCCCTTTCTGACTGAATAATATAGCTGATAGCATACAGCATAATATAGCTGATACATACCATCTTGTTTTAATCCATTTACTAGTTGATGGGTACATGGGTTGTTTCCACCTTGTGGATTTTGTATGAATACTGGTGTACAGGCATTTCTTTGATCAGTTCTTTGGAGTATAAGCCTGGAAGTGGGACTGCTGAGTCAAATGGAATTTATGTTCTTATTTGGAGGAACTGTCAAACTGTTCTTCAGTGTCTGCACATTTCACACTGGTGAGACCAGCCATTCACAAGAGTTCCAGTCTTTCTGCATCCTTGTCAACATTAGTTATTTTCAGCCTTTTTGACAATAGCCATTCATGTGGGTGTGCAGTGATACCTCAGCACAGTGCTGTTTTGCATTTTCCTAATGATTGGTGATAAGGAACATCTTTTCATAGGGCTATGAGTCATTTGTCTATCCTTTTTCTTTCCTTTTTTTTTTTTTAAATAAGGAACTGTGCAGGCAGGAATGAAGGTGAGTAGGCAGGGAGGCAGGAAGGGAGAGGAAGAGAAAGCATTCATTTATTTAACTTAGTTGTTCACCTCGCTCATTTCCCACAGTCCTGGGTTGCATACCAGGTCCTGGGATGTATGTGGACTGCACCAGCAGGATGCGTCAGCCTTATTCACTAAACCGCCAGGGTGTGCCCATCAGTACATCATCCTTTGAGAAATGTCTCTTAAGGTCTTTTGCCCACTTTTTAATTTGGTTATTTGTCTTTTTAGTTATTAAGTTGCAAGAGTTCTCTGTAATAATTTTGGACATTAATCCTGTATCAGGCACATGCTTTGTGAATATTTTCTCCTATCCTGTTACTTGCTATTGATGGTTTTTAAGTAGTTTAGTTAATGTACCATTGATTTATAATACTATACTGAGTCAAGGGAATAGATTGACTCATTTATCAATGTGTATATCATACTGTGCCTAACAACAGAGTTCTAGTGCCAGTCATCATATCCACTTGTCTGCCTCTCCCATAGCTCTTCCCCTCTCTCCTTACCTCCCCTATGGTGACCACCATTTTGACTACAGCATCTAAGAATATTAATGTTGTGTTACTTAGTTTTATTTCTTTATGTGCCACATTGGAGTGAAACCATGGGATGTTTGCTATCCTTAATATTCAAGGTTTTTAAAAAATTTTGATGACATGTAATTTATTTACATTTTATTGTCTGTGGTTTAGATGCCATCCTGAAGAGCACTGTCAAACTTAAGTTCATAAAAATTTCCCCCTACAATTTTAGATTTAAATTTATATGTGTGACTTTTCCAAACTATTTTTTTTAAATACATAGCCCTTGTATGTGATCACTGAAGTTTGTCTTCTATTATCTCTGACATTAGTCAGTGACAGAAAAATATTTTCAAGAGGAAAAAAGTAAGTTGGGATCTTATTTCTTCACATCTTCTGATTGATGGTACTTGGTGAGATGGACAGAGGGAAGGCATACATGTACAGGTCCCTCAGGTCACTGCCAGGCCTCCTCACACACACAACCCTACATTTTTGGTTCCCACTCATTTCCCTGGCACTAAAAAGTCACTGCGAATGTGGGACACTATCACCACGGCTTTGGTGGGACTGTGATTGTCTATCAGAAGTGTTTCCTCTGCCTCTCACCTTCTCGGTTGGCACCATTCTGAGTCTATTACTTTGAAACGCATACACTAGTGTTATTCTTAATCCAGGTGAAATGAGAATATATTTCTGGTAAATTTGCCAGTGGGTGTAAGCCTTTGTTATAGAGCTTCTGCCGCACTGTGTTACTCTTTTCCACTCTTTGCCAGATGCAGAAGAAGGTCTTGTTTGGATCTTTCAGAATCTGGTTGGGTTCTTAAAGGTTAAAGTCCATGAAATTATGGGGCCCCTCAAGTGTGTGCCCCCCCCCCCCCCCCC